>QEPC01000409.1:1073411-1088493 GCA_003113815.1 Sphenodon punctatus
AATATATGGGGGAAACAAGGTTGATGGATGCAGGATGTGGAGGAGATATATATGGGGGAAACAAGGTTGATGGATGCAGGATGTATACATGAAGGTAAGACTGGGGACAGCTGGGCAGTAGGGGGAAGTGTCTGTATGGAGAGGGAGCATCAAGGTGCATGGGGAGTGTTTACTGGGGACAAGGCTGAAGAATGGGTGATGTGTATGCGTGGACGAGGCTAGGGAGCAGGCAGGTATGCGTGGAAGTGTATGTATCGGTAACAAGCAGACAAGTGCTGGGAGAGGTGTATATGGATTGGGGGGGGGGGAAACACACCTGAGAAACGGGTGATGTGTATCCATGGACAAGGCTGGGTGGCAGCCATGGGTGGGGAGCAGTGTGCATGGAGAGGGGTACGGAAGTGCTTGGGGGGGGGTATATAAGAACTTAAGAAGTGCCATACTGGGTCAAACCAATGGTCCATCAAGCCCAGCACCTGTCCCCGACAGTGGCCAATCTTGGTCACTGGGAGAAGTACACAAGAGGTAGCTCTCGGGCAGGGACCTTGTCTATCTTATTCTCTGTAAAGTGGCAGGTACATCACTGGCGCTATATAAAAGCTAATAATAATAATAAAATAAGAAGAAGTGGTCACTTCGGTTATTTTCAGACGTGACGGGGCCAATTGACCCCATCACGGAACCAATCTGTTGATCCCCCGCCGGGGCCACCGCGCCACGGCCCAACAGACATGCCGGGGCTCCCGGCGGGGAATTGGGGAGGGGGTGGGGCCGCGCGGTGCAACGTGCGACCGCACGGCCCCGCCCCCCCACGCTCCTCTGCCGCCCGCCCTCTGGGGAGACGGGCGGGCACCGCCCGAATTGACCTGCGGGGATTCCGGGCCGTGGCCGCCGTCCAGACGTGACAGCTCGGTTCATCGTGTCGGGGAATCGCCTTCACCACGTGATCACCGCCGGCCCCGCCGGTTCAGCCAATCGCGTGGTGAATGTGATTCCCCGCTGCGATTGACCGTGGTGAACATCGGGGGGCGGGGGGGACATCCGTTCCCCCCATCAGATGTTACGCGGTCACAACCACCACAGGGAATTGACTGTGGTTGACTGTGATCTCGTAACGTCTGAAAATACCCTAGGGCACACTCCCAGCCCCCGACAGTAAAAGTTTACATTCCCCAAACCTACCTAGCTAACAGCTGCTAATGGACCTATCCCCTAGATACTCGTCCAACCCTTTCTTAAACCCAGTTATACTACTGGCCTTGACCACATCTTCTGGCAACAAATTCCACAACTTAATTGCGCATTGAGTGAAAAAATACTTTCTTTTATTTGTTTTAACTATGCTACCTGTTAAGTTTCATGGAGTGTTCTCTAGCCCTATTTGAGAGGGTAAATATTCATTCCCTATTAACGTGTTCCACGCCACTCATGATTTTATAAACTTCTATCATATCCCCTCTCTCATCTCTTCTCCAAGCTGAAGAGCCCCAACCTATTCAGCTTCTCTTCATAGGGGAGCCGTTTCATAACCCTTATCATTTTTGTTGCCCTTCTATGTACCTTTTCTATTTCAACTAAATCTTTTTTGAGATGGGGCGACCAGAACTGCACACAATATTCAAGGTGCGGTCACACCACAGATTTATATAGTGGCGTTATCATATTCTCAGTTTTATTCTCTATCCTTTTATGTATAATTCCTAACATTCTGCTTGCTTTTTTGATGGGCGCCGCACGCTGAGCTGAGGATTTCAATGTATTGTCCACAATGACTCCAAGGTCCTTTTCCTGAGTGGTAACACCTAATTTACAACCCAGCATTGTGTACATAAAGTTTGGATTGTTTTTCTTTATATGCATCACTTTGCACTTGTCCACATTAAATTTCATCTGCCACTGAGAAACCCAGTCATCCAGTCTCGCAAGATCCCCCTGCAATTCTTCACAGTTCACTTGTGTTCTAACTACCTTGACTAACTTCATATCATCTGCAAATTTGATCACCTCACTCCCCTTTCCCTATCATTAATGAATACATTAAACACCACCATTCCCAGTTCAGATCCCTGGGGCGCTCCACTATTTACTACTTCTCTCCACTGTGAAAACTGACCATTTAGTCCTACTCTTGGTTTCCTTTCCTTTGGCAAGCTACCACTCCACAATAGGACACTGCCTCCTTAATTTCCTCAAGAGTCTCTCATGAAGATCCTGAAGAGAAGGCTAAGGCTAAGGGCTAGCTTGATCCCCTTATGAGGGCTGAACCTGAGGGGAAAGCAGATAGCAAGCAATCATCAATCAGGAGCTACAGTCCACAGATAAACAAATTCCTTTCCGAATATGAACCACACCTTACACAAGTAAGGAGTAGGCTAGGGCGAGATGTGGATTGTAAAGGAAGAAGTTCAGCAGAAATGAGTGGAAGGGTCTGCTGGCTTGCTTCCATCGCATGACCAGAAGCGGTGCTGCTGGGTGACCGTGCCACTACGTTTTTGCCACCAAGCTAGTTTACTCCCCGATGCAAAGTCCTAGCAAGCCGGCTAAGGTTGAGCCTCTCGAGGGAAACCTGTGCGTTCCCGGGGCGAGCAAACCCCATCACTGGCCACCGGCACCTCGGACCCGCCCCGCCGCCCGTTGCATAAAGCTCGTTGTGTCCCCAGACCCGGGCCCGCTCACGGTGGTTCCTCACCTTCTGCACCTGCTGGGCGAGGGTCACGAGATCTGAAGGGTTTCCAATCCGCTCGGTCCGCATAGCGTTCACCAGCTGGACATCCGCGGGCCTAGCGCCGCGCTCCACCAGGGCCACTCCTGAAGAGATAGACACAGACACAGACACTCATTCGAGCCACCAGTTAGATTTATGCACTCGGGCTTCCCCCGTCACTTACTTGTCTTAACCTGCCTGCCTTCCACAGTCGCCATGTTGCCCCCGCAGAAGGCCAAAGAAGAGAAGTAGGGCCGTGCAGGGAGGGCCTAGCTTATAGTGAAACAAGCGAGAAATCTCAAGCGGGCGTGCTCTGCAATCTGTGGGCGGAGCTTGAGCCTAAGAGGAAGATCCGTGTAGTCCGGGGGCAGAGCGCAGGGTCGAGAAACCGCGGCTGTAAACCCTGAGGGCTCTGTCTTTAAACAGAGCCGTCAAGCAGAGAGGGCGGAAGCTTGTGATCCATCAACACACTCTTGAAGCTGAGGAGGCCGCGCTGTGCGCCCTGTCGGCGGGGCTTCGTGGTCTGTGAGCGGTGCCTACTGTCGGTCAGTCAGTCTCGGTCCCGGCGATGGCTGTGCTGCTAGTGCTGGTGCTGGCTGTAGGGCGCGGTGTGATGGCTTCTCCAGGCGAACCCCTGTCGGAGCCCCCAGACGCGCTGTTCGCTGCGGGCGTGGAGGCGTACGCGCGGGGGGACTGGCCGGCCGTTATTCTGCGCATGGAGCAGGCTCTGCGGGCACGGGAGGGGGTGCGCTCTCGGCGCCTCCACTGTCGGCACCGCTGCGCCAACGAGTCAGTCTGGCCCCCCGGGGAACCACCGCTGGCCGCCCCGCTCCCGGACTTGATTTTCTTCCGGCAGCTACTGCGTCGCGCTGCCTGCCTGCGGGACTGTCTGCCCGCCTCGTTCCGCCATCTCCTCAGCGAGGAGCTCGAGCTCGAGTTCCGCAAGCGCAGCCCTTACAACTACCTTCAGGTCGCCTACTTCAAGGTGCGGCCAGGGAGTGGGGGGAAGAATCTCTGCAGCTACTTTGAATTGGCCAGTTTCAACAGGGGGGGGCTGGAACTTAAGGAGTAGGGGTCGGGACCCAGTGTCCCTACAAATTCTTGTAAGTGGCCTACTCGGGGTGCAAGGTGCAGGATCTTTGGGGGGGGCAGAGCCCTTGCAACTACTTGTCTCAACCTGCCTACTTTTTTGAGGTGGACCTGGGGTCAGGATGGGGGAGCTGTTGGGCAAGGATGTGAGGTCCCTTTAGAGTTGGCTTTCTGGGTCCTTGGCAATAGACATTTGCATGGAGCATAGAGGTGATGGAAGAGTACTGGGACCAAGTTGATGTAGTGATGTGCTCTGTTTCTGGTGCATTGAGTTCTGCTCCTCCCAGGCACAACATGGTGGTGAAGCAGAGTGTTCAGTGCCCACTGGTCCCTGAACCACCATGGAACTCTAAAGTTGACAGTAAAAGAACCTTTCACGACAGACATGTAGTGCTATAAGGAGTCCTGGCTTAGCCCATCAATTTCCACGCTGTTGCAGAACTGAGGATGCATTGTCATGAGTACTTCCCACAGACTCTGGTGGCTTTGTTTCTTGGGTCTACCATACCTCAGCACCATTTTTGGTGACATCTGAATAGAACTACCATCTGGGCTGGATATTTTTATGGTACTTTTATTGCAGATAGCCTCTGTGATACCACACTGTAGAGTTGTGCAGACATGAAAAATATCGCTGCAGGGTTAACCAGGGCAAAGTGTTGTTGCTGCCACTGGGATCTGTGTATGGTGATTGTGTGTATGGTGATTGTGATGTCAGAATGCACCCAAAGGAACCCATTTCTGTGAGGCCAAACCAGTCATTCCCAAAGTGCTTGGGAACTGGATGAAATGGGCAGTCTGACATTTTGCAGATCAGCATGGCATAGTCACCAAGAGACATGGCTATAATTACGATTACACTCTGGCCTGGGACAACAGCTGGAGAAACCCATGAGGAACCTAATTTCAGCCTTTTGAGAAATTTCAGGGATGGGATTTTTTTTCCATACACCCCAAAACATAACCTTGCCAAGAGGTATTGCCTGACAGGTAGAGATAGTCTTCCCAGTAGTTGTGAGTGTGCCTTTTGTTTAGGGAAAAGGATAAAATAGCCGATTCTATCCCCTGCTTATCTTGGAATACCCAGTTAGACAGGATTCCCCATACGTCTGACCTTACAAAGTCTCCACACCAGCGGCCCCCCTCGCTGAAAACTTGCTGAGCTGTCAGTTGTTGGGTCTTGCATTCTCCAGGACATGTAGGAACACAGTATCACTTCATGTATCCAGGTTTGGTTGCTGAGAGTCAATAAGGAAAGGAGTTATCTCCATTTCAGAAAGTACTTCTATTTCATGGTGGAGATGGGTAGTCTAGTTGGGATCTTGGCATGTTTCTTCCATGCTGACAGTGTGCACACTCAGTACAGATTATGCTGGGTTAAAATAGATCAGAGGAGGTAGTACAGGTCCAGGTCTCTTAGGACGGATCAGAATGTGGGGTATTTTATTTATTTATTTAAAATTTATATCCCACCCCTCCTGCCCACAGGGCAGCCCGGGGCGGCAAACAACAATGAATAAAACAATTTTTAAAAATTAAAACAATTTTAAAATACAATATGTGGGGAAACCCCCACCCCTACTCTTCCTCGTATTAGGAAAGATCGACCCAGGGGGTTGTTAGCTGCTGCTAATGTAGTCCTGATTGTCCCAAGGAGGGCTGAGAGCAAATTGTATGGTAGAGGGTGTGTATGATGTTGAGGGACAGGGGAGTGTGTCTGGAGAAGGAGAAAGGGAGAGTGCAGTCCATATTTAGACAGATTGTGGAAAAACATCAGAGGGCAATGCTTTCTCGCATTTCACTGCAGGTTTGTGGTGTGCTGTGACTTTGAGAGGCCTGGGGGCTGGGGAGGTGCCAAGACACTGACACTACATGCTAGTGAATCTGCTTTTCCTCTCGCTGTATTGTGTATACAACACATTCTCTTGTCCTCTAGTTCTGTAGATAGGATACGGAACTCTCCATTCTAATCCTTGACTCCTTCCACCCAAATGCGGGAATGGAAATGGAGTTTGTGCCACATGTTCAGTCTCAGCTGCTTCCAAATGTCTCCCTTCTTTTCCTGCAGCTGGAGTCCAGCCCCCTTCACTCTGCTCCTCCCTTCTTCAGGAGGGTTGAGATGCCACGTAGGGAAATGTGGGCTGCTGTATGCCTCTCTCTAGCCAGTGTAAGGGATCTGCTAGCATCTTGCATTCTAGAGCCAAGTTTAAAATTACAGTCCTAAAGTGAACATGCAAACCATGGGCTCTTTGCGCTCGCCTTCCTTGAGACATTTGCCTGAGCCCTGCCCTATGGCCTTACTAAAAAGTACAGTTCTGTTCCCATTAACCCCATGATGCTGGTGATCATGTGAAACGCCAGTGCTGTGCCAGAGTGATGTGTGTCTTACTACTCTGACAGCAAGAACAGCACTTCTCCTGGAGCCTCTCTTCACAAATCCTGCTTTTTTATTGTGAAATTCAGAAAAATGGAACCTGAGCCAGAGGGGAGAACAGGGACGGGGGAGGGGGGGGGGTTCTTTGCTAGTATGTCTTCTGTTAGTGTTAACTACAGCCATGTGTGGTGTTTAAACTCCCAAGTAACAGGTATAACTCCCATTCCCATGGTACTGTGCTAGTCAGAAGTGCCACACAGCCTTCAAAAACAGCTGTTTCTTGCTTAGTTCCATAAAATCTCATAGGATAGAGTGCTGACTATAACAAGCAGCTGAAGAGAGTGGGGCCTCTGTCCCTTCAGGGAGTTTGTATGGCATTGGTAATAGAGATATTGACCCCCTCGCTAGGCCAGCTTAACCCCTGCAGGGTTGGTCTGCACCAGGTATTAGTACGTTCAGTACAGTTTTAAAAATAGCCGCCCTGAGCTTCTGGGAAGGGTGGCATAGAAATTTAAATAAATAAAAATATCCCAAGTGACTGGATTTCCATAATTGTTTGCTCTGTTACTGGGGTATCTGTGTGTGTCCAGGTTATTGCCTTTCAGTAGGGCCTTTGCTTCCTGTGTCCTTAGTAAGTATTAAGTAGGGGTTCACACTCTGAAACTAGGTGTTAGAAAATGAGGAAACACTGAGTCCTTCTGCAGTATCCCTGGCTGCTTTGCACACCACTTATCTGTAGATCTATCTTTTCTGGGATGCCAAAACCTTGGCACACTGCTTATTTGGAGATGAGAAGATTTGCCCAGGAGACTAACCTGAAAGATCCTACCTGTTCTTTCCAAAGCACTATTAGCTGCTTTATTTGTGAAAGTGTAAGCTGGAAACAAGGACTGGAAGCAGCTTCACATGACATGTGCATTCTCTGTCTATGCTAATCATAGTTCATACTGAGGGTCCGTTGGACTAGGTTAGTAAGAGACCTTGCTTGGAATCCTGACAGCCATAAGAAAAAAATAGCAGCTAATGTGTGGGAGGGTCCAGGTACTGTAATTGTATCAGTTCCTGTTGCTACCTATGGAGAACTTGATAAAATGGTTGAATCAGGCTTGTGGTTATGGGTCTGGAACAGGTTAATCAGGGTGATGGAGTGGCCAAGACCTTGTCTTCTGTCCATGCTGCACTGTTATTCACAACACATTGGGTGTCCTTTTGTTAGCTTTGTGCTGCTTTCTTGGTGAGACACCTTGGCTTTGCTGCCACCTCTCTTGTTTCCTTTGCTCAGATTAATAAACTCAACAAAGCCGTGGCAGCAGCTCATACCTTCTTTGTGGGTAACCCTGAACACATGGAGATGAGACAGAACTTGGATTATTACCAGATGATGGCAGGAGTCAAGGAGTCGGACTTCACAGACCTGGAAGCCAAGCCTCACATGGTGAGAGAAACTGTGTTCCTGAGAACATCATGACCTGGGTTCTCCCTTTCCATAGGCACCTATGCGCACATCCATTTGTCAGGCAGGAGCACTATTTCCCTGGGGGCTCAGAATCCACAAGAATGACTTGGATGAACAAACAAATGGCCTAGAGATTCCCTGCATCGTGCCCAGTCCTGGCACTGGGTAGGGGAAGGTAATGTGGCCTTGGAGGCTGGGCCAGACTGAGTTTGTTCCCTGTTCAATGAGGTGCCACTGTGCTTGGATTACCAGAAAAGGAACCTTCTGGTGTTGATACACAAGCTTTCTGTGATGCGGCCCTCATTGCAGACCCCATTGTAATCCACTCAGGGAAGAGCCACAGAGAGCTTTTCCTTCTGAAAACACTTGAAATATGCTTTTCTCTGGCAACAGCTGCTTTGGCTGAGGAGATTTCTCCTTTTCCCCTTCAGCTGCTGCAAACATTCAGAGATGTATCTGAGAAGAACTGAACTATTTCACCTTGCCTTGTTATATATTTACCCAGAAAGCACTATTGAGCAAATTATAGTACAAAATCTGTGATGAAGCTTCTGGAGTGTCATCCCTTTATCTGGATGGCATTCTAGGTGCCTCCAGACCAGTCATAAATCAGTTTACTCAGTAGTAGACTCCGATGGCCCTTGCTTGTTCCCAGAGTGTTCCAGTCCACAGGTGGAAACTTGCTGCGACCTGCATTTTGGAAGTTGCTTCATTGCATAAATTTATAAATGGGTCATGTTTGTCTCAATATAGAAACCAAGAATTTCCCCACACTGCCAGTATTCAGGTCCAGTAACAAGCAGACACCAGCCTATAAAGAGAAACATTATAAAAGGTTTCAGATTATCAGTATAAGATCTAAGCTTCTCAGAAGCTGCATGACAGAAAATAACAGTAAATGAACACAAACCTATCTTGACGTATTAGTTCCTTTTGACTGTTAATCTTACCCTAAAAAGTATGAGTTTGCAGTCTATAACTTGGCCCACTCCAGGCCAGGCTGAAAGCTTAGAGACTTAGAACAAAATCCTGCTCTCATGTGCTGGCATAGCAGGCTGTCAAATCTTTCTCAACACTCTTGTTTAGTTTGTTTGAATGTATTATAATCTCACCCTTTCCTGAAAAAGGCTCAGTCTTAGTCTTAAGAAACGTTCCAACTCTTCCATAACTGTTTTTCTTCATATCGGCAGTTTTACTGTCTCTCTGTCTCTTAAGTTTATTAGCTTCAAAAAACAGCAACTCCTGTTGTTCACGTGAGGGATATTTGTGTTTACACCTAGTTGTGTGCCTGTTTGAATTTCACCTATAGTTCACATTGCATAGTTTTTCCATGCATCCACTAGAAATTACAAAGTACATGTACTAATGCTGTTTATCACAACCGTATTGTAAATTAAGGGTGCAGAACCTCAGGCTTGGAAGCTCAAAGCAGTCCATGACTTGTTTTTATGTGGCCCCTTTCTAGTTCCTGGACCTGGCTCCTGGATGCAGTTCCTACCCCCAAGCACTGAAAGACTAAGCTCATGGTAAAGGATCAATGATGTGGGCATTCACATAAGGATAGGGGACAAATCCACAACCCTGATACATGATCTGGACCCTCCTTTTCTTGAACACCACCCCTTAAGGTTTTTAACTCCCGCACCTTACCTATTATTTACCCATTATTTATTATATATTTATTATATTTAGCCCTGTTTTAATATTAATTACTGGATGTTTTAAATTGTTTTTATTGTGTTTTTATGTTGGAAGCCGCCCCGGGCTGCTTTAGCAGGAGGGGCGGGGTAAAAATGTATTAAATAAATAAATACAAATAAAATTAAGCATCCCTACCCTGGACTTCTATGCGGTCCTTGGAGCTTGTATAAATTCTCAGACTGGCCCTTGGGAAGAAAAAAGTTCCCCACCCCTGTTATAAATCCTCACTCATACATCCTGGTGACAGTACCCCTTCACTGTAACACACTTGTTAGGATCTCCACCACTTGTTCATTACAGTGAAGGTTCCATAATAGCAAAAGGACAATTGACATTTTGGAGGGAGCTTCCAGTTTTGTTATAGTCAAGGATCTGCAATGAAGTCTACAGAGGGGGTTGGCTGCCATGTTGGTCCCAAATGAGAGAGAGAGAGAGAGAAAATAGTTCAAATGTGATTTTATTGGACCAACTACTGTTGGTGAAACGTATCCAAAGCTTTCAGGTTGCACAGAACCCTTACTCAGGCATGTAACAGTAACAAGATATATATTTGTGCTTAATTTCCTCTATATAGTTCTGGCTTGTTACATGGCTTATGTCATCCAAAATACTCTCACCAGAAGAAGTTGGTTCAATAACAGATCTCATCTGAACTACTTTGTGTCCATAATGAAGTATATAATGGAGATGATGGTGGTGGGCAGGGCGAGGGAGGTGCCAGCACCTCTGGTAGGGGTGAGGGGTCTGCCCTCCCATAGCCCAACAGGTTCGGAGTCTGGGGGTGGCTTTGAATCCGGGCCTTCAGCAGTTGGAAGCGGTGGCTAAAGCTGCCTTTTGCCAGCTGTATCTAGTACGGAGGCTGCACCCATACATTTCCGGGCCCGACCTGGCCACTCTTATTCATGCCTTCATCACCTCAAGGCTAGACTACTGCAACGCACTCTACGTGGGGCTTCCCTTGGTTCTGGTTCGGAGGCTGCAGCTGGTGCAGAATGCGGCAGCCCGTCTCCTTACAGGGTCGAGGCGGTGGGAGCATATAACACCTGTGCTCCGCACTCTGCACTGGCTGCCTATAGCGTACCAAGCCAGATTCAAGGTGCTGGTGTTGATCTATAAAGCCCTACACGGTCTGGGCCCCTCATACCTTGGGGACCACCTCGCCTTCTGTGCCTCAGGGCGATCCCTGAGGTCTGCCGGGGGCACCTTCTTGGAGGTCCCCCGTATTAAACGGGGCCACAATGGAGAGGGCGTTCTCGGTGGCCGGGCCGCGACTTTGGAACTCCCTCCCAGAGGAAGCTCACCTGGCCCCGGGTCTGATGTCTGTTCGTCGAGCCTGCAAGACCTGGCTGTTCGCCCAGGCCTTCGGAGGGGAGGGTGGGGGGTTGAGGGGTGTATATTAAATGATGGGGGGACTACTTTTTAAATATTCTTATTTTGATTATGTTTTTATGAGTTTTTATTATTGTTCTACTTGCTGTGAGCCGCCCCAGGATGCCATAGGCATGAGGAGGCGGCCAATAAATATGAAGGAGGAAATAAATAAATAAATAATAGCCTGGCTTACACTGCAATTCTCTCTGCCTACAGCAGCTGATCTGAAGGCTGTAGTGACTGGTGTGACTACACCAGTCACTACAGAGTGACTGTAGCAGCACTCCCTGGTGACAAGCGACAGTGCCTTGACTGACTGTCAGACTATTTGTCTAGTGTTGCTTGGAGCTCTTTCAATGAGTGTCTCTACACGTAACGCTTGCCACCATTCCAACTGTCTAACACGGGACAAGCATGCAACAGGATCTTACGACACTGGGTGCCTGGGCATCTAAATGGCAAATGAGATTTAATGTAGACAAGTGCAAAGGGATGCATGTAGGGAAAAATAATCCAAACTATACGTACACAATGCTGGGTACTAAGCTAGGTGGTACCACTCAGGAAAAGAATCTAGGGGTGGTTGTGGACAATACAATGAAATCCACAGCGCAGTGCGCAGCAGCAGTCAAAAAAGCAAACAGAATGTTAGGAATTATTCGGAAGGGGATAGAGACTAAAACTGAGGATGTCATCATGCCTCTATACAAACCAATGGTACAACCACACCTGGAATTTTGTGTGCAGTTCTGGTTGCCCCATCTCAAAAAAGTCATAGCTGAACTAGAAAAGGTACAGAGAAAGGTATCAAAAATGATCAAGGTCATGGAAGAGCTCCTGTATGAGGAGAGGCTTGGTAGTTTGGAGCTGTTCACTTTGGAGAATAGATGACTGAGAGGAGATATGACAGGTCTATAAAATCACGAGTGATGTGGAACTAATAAACAAAGAACCGTAATTTCCCTCTCAGCTAGTACTAGAACTAGGGGAGACTCCATGAAACTCATGGGTGGCAAGTTTAAAACAAATAAAAGGAAAAAAAAATTCACTCAGCGTATAATTGGGTTGTGGAATCTACTGCCAGAGGCGGTGGTAAGGGCCATTACTATAGCTGAGTTCAAAAGAGGTTTGAACAAATTTCTGGAAGATAGGTCCATTAGCAGCTATTAGCCAGACAGGATCGGGGAACATGATGGGAGCTGGGGGAAAACAACAGGGAATGGATCCCCCATTGTGACCTGTTGGGTGCTTCTCCCAAGCCACCGTGATTGGCCAGTGTCGGAGACAAGATGCTGGGCTAGATGGACCATTGGTCTGACCCAGTATGGCACTTCTTATGTTATGTTCTTATGTGGTCACACAAACTCAGGAGGTAGTCACAGAAGGTACATGGGTTTGTGGAAGTTTGAACAAATCTGTAGAATTCCTCAGCAGACCCACTTGGCAGCTGAAAACACCACAGAATCAATGTGAGAATTCCAGCAGGGGTCAGTTTCAGTAAGGGGCTTTGTGCTTGCCAGTTTCACCAGTGGCAAGGATTGCCTTGCAGCAGGGAGTTCTTGGCTGCTCCACTTTGAGTTGATGTTGCACAGAATACCAAGGGTTTGATTTCCTGTGTGGCTAAGATAAAATGCAGAGTACCCATCAAGCAGCCCTGTGAAACTTAATAGCCAAAATCTGTTGCGCTGCTGCCTGGAAGATGAGTAGGTAGCCGTGTTCTGGAAGGCAGTACTGACTCGCTTCTGTGCTGGGGTGCCTCTGCTTCTGAACCTTAGCATTTGCTTGGGGTTCAGGTTTTTTCTTTCCCCTCTGTAGCATGAATTCCGCCTGGGTGTGAGTTTCTACACAGAGGAGCAGTCGGCGGCAGCCATTTTTCACCTAGAAAAGGCACTTGAGGAATATTTTGTGGCTGATATGGAATGCCGAACTCTCTGCGAAGGGCCCTATGATTATGAAGGCTACAACTACCTGGAGTACAATGCTGATCTCTACCAAGCCATTGCAGGTGTGTGCCCTTCAGCCGCTGGCTTGTCAGAAGGCAAGCTCTTCCTCCAAGCCCTCCTCAGTTGTGTCTAGTAGAGTACATTTAGCTTTGCTTGTTCTTTGTGTTCAGTTCATATTTTCAAGATGCTTGTCTCCGGGGGGACTTTGCGGGGCTGGTTTGGTGGCTGGGGTGAATCTGGCAAGCTAAAGCTGATGGATGTTTTTCATTTACAGCCTTATTTTGGGGGGTATAATAGTGGTTCCCAAGCTGGGTGTGTTCCCCCTGGAGGAGGCGAGGCACAAGGACTCATTGGAGGGAGGAGCCAAGCACATGCTGGAGGCAGTGGTGGCTTCAGGGGATGGGAGGTGAGACTGAGGAATTAGCCAGGCTGCATCAGAGCCATGTTTTCACCAATCTCTGAAGAGGGATGCTTCTCCCTCCACCCCCCCAAAAAACTTTGGAACCTCTGAGTTAGTGAAGATACTGCCTGAACACGGCAGTTCGTTAGTCAGAGACCAAAAGCAGAACAATCCTCATTCACGCTGGACATCTAAGGAAATATGTACTGTCTTTCTCTATCAGATCATTTTGTCCAGGTGCTAAGCTGCAAGCAGAGTTGTGTTACTGAACTAGCTTCCCAGCCTGGTCGGGACAAGCCTATTGAAGATTTTCTTCCATCACACTTCAACTACCTGCAGTTTGCCTACTACAACAGTAAGGAGCTTATCTTGAGTATCTCCCATCTGTTTAGGAAGCCTCAGTGATAGTGTTGAGTCCCAGGCACACCTTTAGCTTGGTTGGAGATCATTTCCCCATATTTATGTACAGTATACAGTCACAAACAAATACTGCATTGTAGCACTAACATGCATTCTATGTAGAGACTTGCTTATTGAGGTGTTTTGGAGGACGCAAGTATCTGGATGAATGAGGGGAAAGACGACCTCCCTTTCCAGAGTCTTCCTCTGCCTCTGTCCAACCCAGTTTCACCACTTTGGTAGGAGCTGAGGTGGCTGCAGTGGAAGAGGCAAGGGAATGGAGCAGGCGAACTAGCAGCTGCACTGGTCTCTCACTGAGCTGTCTCACTCTGTAGCCATCTCTGTTCATCCAGAGGACACTTCACTCATCTGCAAGCCAAGCAATGCCTGTGGATGAGTGAAGCATACAGGTAACCAGATCTCTACCATACTTCACAGTATTTTCATTTCCAAATTGAGATAGTTTTTAAGCTATTTAGAAATCTTTCTCTGTTGAACTAAAATCTTACACACAGCTTTAACCATGACCTCGTTGTGAGATGTTTGTGAATATCTGTGCAAAAGCTACACTAAAAGAAAAGTATTAACTTTGCTAAATGGAGCACTCAGAAGTTTGGAACTGTGAGACTTAAGTTTTTGTGTGCAACCTTATTTCCTTGTATGTACGTGTGATGGTTGTCTCATACTTTTTTCCCACAGAAATGCTGCCTGTCTCGGTGTACAGAGAATCATTTATTTATTTCATTTATTTCCCCGATCTTCTACCCCGCACCGTCCTGCTCACAGAGCAGCTCGGGGCGGCTCACAACACATGTAGAAAATAATAACAATAAAACACAATCATATAATATATCTCAAAGACAATATAAAATTCATTAAAATACTAAAAATATACTAAAAGGGCAAAAAACCACCCCTTTCCCTAACCCGGCCCACCCTACCCATCTTCCTCTCCAAAGGCTCGGCAGAACAGCCAGGTCTTATGCTGTCTTCGGAAAGAGGGGAGGTTTAGGGCCAGGCAGACCTCTGTCCAGAGCCACAGCCTAGAAGCAGCCACCAAGAATGCCCTCCCCATTGTCGCCACCTGGGAAGTCTGGGGGACTTCCAAATCGGGCATCCCCGGCCAACCGCAGGGGCCACAATACGACCCGGGGCCTGAGGTGATCCCGCAGGAAAGCAGAGCCCAGGTCATTTAGGGCTTTATAGGCAGGGCCCCGAGGGAAATACGGGTCTGCGATTCGCAGATTTCCTGCAGAATTCCCCTCCCCCCGCAGAATCTCCTGCCCTGTTTACCCCAGCGCAGAATTTGTAGCCTGCGCTGGGGAGACGCGGGGCAGGAGATTCCACGGGGGGAGGGGAATGAACAAACTCTCGGGGCTTCCCCTCTCCAGTCTCCAGGGCTTGCCTCCCCCCCCATCCCCATTTAGAAAATTAATTAACTTATCAGCGTTGGCGGCAGCAGCTGCTTCAGTGCGCTCGTCCCCATCCGGCTCCTGGCCTCTTCCTGAGAGGCCCCGTTGGGAGGGACCAGGAAGAGGCCAGGAGCTGGATGGGGTCGAGCACACTGGAGCGCTGGCTGCTGCCGCCGCTCCTAAGTCACTGCCGCCGCCTGCTCCAGCCATAAGGTAAGTGGGGGGGGGGGGGG
>QEPC01000409.1:1088695-1113808 GCA_003113815.1 Sphenodon punctatus
GGTTAGGAGCTGTGCCCTCTGCTTTGCCATGTGTTGGTGGGGGGTGGGTTGCCTGATATTTGAAATACCCGTTCACAGAAAAAATTATAAGCAGATTTTTTTATTCATTGGTACAAGGAAATGGATCGCCATCTGATAGTTTTAATTTTACTAGACTTGTTTTGTAACTTGATTGGGTCGCAGAATTTTCAATTTTGGGTCGCAGAATTTTGGAAGAAAAATTGCCGAAGAATCGGGGCCCTGTTTATAGGTCACTCCCAACACCATGAATTGGGCCCGGAAGATAATAGGCATCCAGTGCAGAGAACTGAGCACTGGTGTAATGTGCTTGCGGCGACCCATCCCCGTTAAGAGACAGGCCACCGCATTCTGCACCAGCTGCAACCTCCAGACCGTCCCCAAAGGCAGCCCCACGTAGAGTGTGTTACAGTAGTCCTAGTTTAGAAGTAATAAAGGCATGGATGATGGTGGTCAGATCAGAGTCTGAAACATACAGCCATCGTACCAGATGTAACTGGCAAAATGCTCCCCTCACCACAGCCTCCACCTGAAGATCCAGGCAGAGCTGTGAGTTGAGGAGCACACCCAGATTACAGACCTGTGTGGCCAAAGGGGGGACAAACCCCATCAATGACGAGAGTCCCCCCTCCCCACCAACATCACCTCCGTCTTGTCAGGATTCAACTTCAGAAAGCTTGCCCTCATCCAGTCCCCCACAGCTGCCGGGTCTGGGTCTGCAGAAAAAGAGAGGTAAAGTTGTGTGTCATTGGCGTACTGATGACAGTGCATGCCGAACCCTCTCACAACTTCGCCCAGAGGCTGCATATACACATTGAACAGGAGGGCAGGGGGGGACAGAATAGAACCCTGCAGGACTCCACACGTGAGGTCCCGGGGAGATGAAGTACATTCCCCGAGAACTACACGTTCTCCCGGCCAGGAATGAGCAGAACCATTCAAGAACACTTCCACCCACCCCGGCCCGGTACCGCAGCCGGGCCACCAACTTCTCGTGGTCAACGGTATCAATTTCAGCCATCAATAAGGCAAGCCATTGAATAGTTCCTTTTTACCTATGGTTTTATGTTTTATTTCCTAATGCTTTTTATTTTTCTCAAGACCAACCATGGTACCTGGCGCTATCACAAACAACATTAATGAACTATCTCCAGTACCAGCAATATCTAACGTTTTTGCCCATTTTGCTATTTAACTATAACCAGAGTCCTGTGAATTCTGCGCTGCTGTGATTGCCATTTTTGTGGAATTTTGCAGTTGTCCAAATTGTCACAGAAGTTACTTCTGTCAGTGTAGAATTGCAGCCTAAGTGGAGAGCACTGTGATCTAGCCAATGTGGTGCTGGCACTGTGTTTCAGGCTGTGTACCACTATATTCCAGGCAATTATGAGACCCTGTACTGAAGAGACACAGCCCATGTACCTCTTGGGAACAGAAGAGTCCCTTGCTGATAGCTCTATAGGGTATTTTGTGATTTTTTTTAAAAAAAAATTTTTTAAAAAAAACCAACAACATACAAGTTGTTCAAAACTGATGAGTTGTCATTCTGGAAAATTCACTTGCATTCAAAATTTTTGGGATTTGATTAATTTGGATAACTTGTTATGTTTGTAGAATTTCAGTTTCCCAGTTGCAGAATTTGGGGGAGGAGGGCAGAATACGCAGGGCTCTGTTATAACTCTGTGATGCCAGACAGCAGCAAAGACAAACCCCAGACAGCAACAAAGTATATGGCATGTCAGTTAGATTTGCACCCTAATCTGCTAACAGTGTAACCCCACCCTTTATTTTTTATTTATTTATTTACATTTATACCCCACCCTTCCCCGAAGGTTCAGGGAGGCTTACAACACCCAATTAATGTTTTTTAAAAACCTTAAAATACAGGTTTTTTTAAAAAAAAACTTGCCCAATGCAACTCCAACAACCTCCCACCCACTCCCTATCCCCACCCACCAAAAGCTTTAATAAAACGAAAGGTCTTATACAGCTTCTGAAAGATGCTCAGGCCCGGACGAACCTCCAGGGGGAGGGAGTTCCACAACATCGGGGCAGCAACTGAGAACGCCCTTCTCCTTGCCCCTGTCATACAGACAAGAGCAATTTTCAGCCAACACCCTTTTGAAATAGTGAGGTATCTTATTTTACCAGTGGGGGAATTATGTTAGAGACTAAGATCAAGATTTTCATAGGTTTCAGCAAAAGCTCATTTCAAAGAGCCCAGCACCTCTGTGTGTCTCTGTGATTGGATGCCTTCCTGGAGAAACTTATGTGGTTTCCTATGGCTTATAGCTTGGCTAAACCTAAACAGATTTCCATGAGAACAGCAAAAGGTACATCTCTGACTTCAGAGCTATCCCTATGCCAAGCTCCTCTGGCAAATTGGGGAGTCATTAGAGCTGCTTAAAATAAGGTAAGGAAAAATGATAACCTTGGCAAAGCTGCCTATGTTTTTAGCCTAAGTTTTTTAGGATTAGCTGAATTTATTGCCACTCAAACTATCCAGGAAAAAATGAACTCAATCCATAGAAAACATCAGCCCAAATTTGTACTTCAGAGGGGCCTGTGCTGGCGGTGGAGTACTTGAAAGACCAGACTCAAAATTGTCTAGAATTTTTAAGAAAAGCAAAAATATTGGCGTATAAAAGAAACTGGACATTTCTGCTGCCCTGTTTCTAAATAATTGCCTCTACTCCATCCTTGTCTCCATCCAATTGCTTCTACTCCATCCTTCTCCTCCTCAATCTCTCTGTTGCTTTTGACACTGTCGACCACTCTCTCTTATTTGACTCTCTCCACTCCCTTGGTTTCCATGGCTCAGTCCTCAACTGGTTCTCATCCTACCTCTCTGACCAATCCTTCAATGTGTCTCCTGCTGGTGCCGCCTCCTACTTCTATTCTCCTCTTGGTTGGAGTTCCCCAAGGCTCTGTCCTTGACCCTCTTCTCTATACGTTCTGTCCCTAGGCAAACTCATAGAATCTCATGGCTTCCAGTACCATCTGTATATTGATAATTCATTCTCAATGTAAAAAAGCCAAGCACGTGCACCCGAGACCTTGCATCTTCGTGAATGTTACACTCTGTCTCTCTCCCTGCTCCCCTTCCCCTACCTGAGACCTCATGAGTTCGTGTATGTATCCTTATCTCTTCCTTTGTTTTCACCCCCACCCCACCCCACCTCCCTCTCTTGTCTCTCTTAGATTGTAAGCCTGCTGGAGCAGGGACAGTGTCTCTTTCTTACAATTATAAAGTGCCAGGTACATTGCTGGCACTATATAAATGCTTATTAATAATAATAATAATTAAAATTCAGACACCTCATTTTAAGAAGGATATTAACAAGTTGGCAAGGAACTGTTCTTTATTGCTACAGAGGGCAGGACTAGAAATAGTGGGCTCAGGTTACATGAATGTAGATTTTGGTTGGGTATCAGGCAAAACTTCCTAACAGTATGTGCTGCGCAACAATGGAAGAAGCTGTCTAGGGAAGTTGTAGGTGCTCCATCACTGGAGACTTTCATAGAATCTATGACGGATAGTTGTCCAGTTGTTGTAGCTGTAGTCATCCTCTATCCAAGCAGGGGGTTGGACTAGATGGCTTTCAAAACCCTTCCAACTCGTAAGATTCTATTCTAAATAGTATGCAAATAAGCACAATAAAAGGTTTGCAGTAACTGTTTCTGAATATATCAAGATGATCCAGTGTCCTTCCTTAGAGCCAGCCACCTTTTTGTTTTTGTAACCCCCATTATTTATCTTCTAACTTCTCAATAACTATTTATCCTGCTGCGAGGTCTTGTAGCTGTTGGTTTCCAGCAGGGGGAGTGATTTCCTTTCAATTGTCCTCCTGGGAGGAGATTACAAGCTGTTTTCAAGGAGTTGTGAATTTCAGGAACTCTTAGCAAGGCTCCCGTTTCACCATGTATGGGCACCAGCAATTGAGTTGTGGTTTGTGTGATACAAGAGGGCGTCTTGGAGGGTCAGAGACATTCCCATCACAAAATACAAACTTAGGGTTTTTCCCTGCCTGAGCCATGGGTAAAACTGCCAGGTTTAAATGGAGGAGAATCCAGTAAAGACATTCCAGGGATCTGCATGGCAAAGCTTACATCGACATTGCAACCTGACCTTCTCCTGTCGAGCTTTTCTCAAAATCCTGTCCCTCCACTATTTTGGGTGGGGCTGTGTGGTAAGGGTGCTGCCAAGATAGTTGACTTAGTTCCTTGCCTGCAATTGGAAAAATAAACTAAGGTCAAACTCTAGATTAACTGTTACCATTTAGGAAAGAGACCTTGTGGATAGCTCACAGAAAACATCAGCTCCATGTGTTGCATTAGTCAAAAATCAAATGGTGTTAGACTGTATTAGGAAAGGGATAGAAAATAATACTGAAAATATTATGCTACTCTGTAAATCCATGGGGCATCCACACCTTGAATAGTGTGTGCATCTCCAGTTATCCTGCCTCAAGGAATATTGTAGGACTAGCAACAGGTAACAAAAATTACTAGGCATCTGGAACAGCTACCATACAAGGAAAAACTAAAAAGATCAGGATTTTTCAGCTTAGATGGGCTATAATGGAGATACGTAAAATTATGAACAGTGTGGAGAAATTGTTTAGGAAATAATTTACGCTTTCTTATACACGAGTCACCAGCAAGCAACAAAAGAGAGTGCTTTTTCACACACATGCAGTTGACCTGTGGGACTATGTTGTGAAGACCAGTAGTATAAGTGGGCTCAAAAACAGATTGTACAAGTTTAAGGATGATAGATCCTTAACTATTAGCTATTATTACCATTATTGCAGTTATTAATTATTACAATTATTAGCTAGCATGGTCACAAGGCAGTGCGACTATTATTGCTTCTACCCCTCCCCACACACCCCTCTGGAAGGCAGTGGGACTATACGAATAGCCACTTAGGGATACAGTTCATTTTGCCTCTGAATTTGCCAACATGCTTTTGAAAACTCTCCCAAGAAGTGGAAGCTATTCCCATTCTGAAAGGGCCTCCTAACCACCACACTACAAAAGCTTCTCCAAACATTTATGAAAGGCGAAAGCATTTCTTCCAGGATGTATCGCTCTTGAAAAGTTGAACATTGTTGTGTCTGAAGGAGACTGTCTAGTCCTCGTATATAGGGGGAAAGAGTTTCCTTCCCCAGGTTTTACTTTGACACCTTCATCATCCCTATACTTGGCAGCATTGTGGTGTTTTCTCCCTCAGCTCCCTTCTTGGCACTCCTCAGCCTGGTGAGCTGCGCCCTTTACCTGCCGAGGAGAGGGTAAGGGACTTCCTCTCCTCCCCCCCCCCCCACCATGTGGGGCTGTGGGAGCCTAAGGAGCTGCTCCCCAGGACCCCAGCGTCCCATAGCCCCACATATGGGGGGTGGGGGGAGGAGAGGAAGTCCCTTACCCTCTCCTCGCCAGGTAAAGCTGCAGCTCACCAGGCTGAAGAGTGCCAAGCAGGGAGCTTCGTGGAAAGAAAATTCACCGGTAAGTGCCCCAATATTCTTTTTTATTTTGTTTGTTTGGAGTTTCTGTATCATTCCATTCTCCCTTCTGCTGCCACCTGCAGTTTATGAACTGGTCAGACTAACCTGTCAGAACTTTCAGTTGATTAGGATTATGTCTCATCTGAGGCCCCAAGCTCTCCAGGTTTTTCTGCTGCTCTGCCTCCATTGGCTGTGGAGCAGAAAGAGCAGCTTTGCCATCTTATCTAGACTGGTGTAGAAGAAGTAACAGAGAAAATAAAAGCTCAGGTAAGAGAGATCCCTATTGCCACAGCAACAGGGACCGCCCTGAGTCCAGAGATGAATACTCTTCAGAACTGTTCAAGTTTTCATTTGGATTAGGAGAACGAATTATTTCCATTGAGAAGTGAAAACTCTCTCATTCCAGCTTGGCTGGGTTCTGCACAGTTACACACTATTGTAGTTTTGCAACAGCATCCTGAAACCTTTTTTCAAAGCTAGTATTTGTGGTGCAGAGGGAACATACAGCCTGTGCTAATGAAACTGGGAAATCCAAGTTATATGATGAAAATCAGGTTGACTGTGTATAATGGGAATCCCAAATTCAGAGAGAAATAGACTTGGTCTCTCTCTCTCTCTCTCTCTCTCTCTCTCCCACCACCATGTTCATATATCTTTTCAGTGCTGGGCACATGCTGTAGCTTGTTCTGTGCCCTTGGCAAGGTCTTCTACAGTACAAGTTTCCCCAGGAATCAACAGACCAGAAAGTGTTCCATGGCCTGTATATTGCCACAGTCACAAATATCCAGGTCTTGTAGATAGCCCCACTTTCTCATGTCCTTTGATCTGCAAACCCTCATTCAAAGGCGATTTATACTCCTCCAAATTGGCCAACTCACCTCTTCCCCTGCCAGAAGACTTTGTTTTGTTTGTTTGGATTTATATCCTCCCCTTTTCCCACAGGCTCAGGGTGGCTTACAAACATATAAAAACCAATAAAAATGAGCCATGTAAAATTAAAATCACTCCTATCCCTGGCCAAATAAGTAGGTTTTATGTTGCCTTCTGAAGATGTTCAGGTTTGGGAAAACCTGTAGTGGAAGGAAGTTCCAAAGCTGTGGGACAGCCACCAAGAATGCCTCTCTGCATGGCTGTGTTGCCTGGACCTGGTGCAGTGGTGGAACTGCAAGAGTGCCCCCTTGGCTGACCTAAGGGAGTGCAGCAGAACATATGGGGGAAGGCAGTCTTCTAGATATGCAGGGCCCAAGCCATTTAGGGTGTTGTAGGTCAAAACTAGCACTTTGAATTGTGCTTAGAACACAAGGCACAATTCAAGGTGCTAGTTTTGACCTATAACTACGCAATGTGCTTTCAGAACCCACTCCCATCAGAAGACAGGCCGCTGTGTTCTGCCCAAGCTGCAGTATCCAAACAATCTTCAAGGGCAGCACCACGTAGAGCACGTTGCAGTAGTCTAGCTTTGAGGTTACGAAAATATGGATGACAGTGGCCGCGTCTGAATTGGATAGAAACAGTTGCAGCTTCCTCACAAGATGCGGTTGGTAGAAAGTGCTCCTGGACACCACCATGACCTAATGTTCCTGGGTCCACCAGAGATCCGGGAGCACCTCAGGGTTCCAAACCAGAATGACCAGAGGAGGCTTGGACCCCCTCAATAATAGGCATCCCTATCTGTCCCGTTCCCCCCCACCCCACCCCAGGTCACAGGGTTGGCCAACCATCATCGTTTCAGAATTGTTTGGATTCAACTTCAATTGGTTTGCCTGCATCCAGTGTCCAATGACAGCCAAGTACTGTGTAAGCACTGAAACTGCAGAGCCTGCATTGGATGAAAAGGGAAGATAGAGCTGGGTATCATCAGCATACTGATGGTCTTGCACCACAAATCTATGCACGACCTCACCTAGCATCCTCAAATACACATTGAACAAGAGGAGAAACAATAGAACTCTGTAAGACCCCACAGGAGAGGTCCCATTAGGACAACTAGCAATCCACCATTGCCACCTGCTGGAGTCTCCCTCACAAGAAAGAATGGAATCACTCAAAAGCAGCCCTAACACTTCTGCCAAGTCCAATCATTGTATCAACAACATCTCATGATTCATTGTGTTAAAAGACACCAAAAGATCTAACAGGATCAACAGGGTACAATTTTCTCTGTCAGTCTCTAGGCGAAGATCAACCAGGGTCACAAGCACAGTGTCTCAATACCATACCCAGGATGAAAGCCGGACTGACAAGGTTTCAGGAATCCGATAGTGTCAAGATGTGCCTGAACCAGCTGAGCAACTTGACTGCTCATTCAACAGCCTTCCCTAAAAGGGGGAGGTTAGAGACTGGGTGGTAACTGGTCAGTGTTAAGTGATGGTTTCTTGAGCAGGGGCTGTACAACTGCAGTCTTAAAGGCAGCTGGCACCCTACACTCCCGAAAGGCAGCATTGACAACCCCAGCCAGCAAAGGCCCTCCATGACCAGTATGGCTCTAGTTGACAACTGGTCACCCACCCACTCCAAGCACACTCTCCACAACATCCACATGCATTTTTACATCCTTGCCAAAAACGTTTTTGCAGTCAAGATGTTTCCAATGGCTTTACTGTGGTGAGGAATCTTCATGATTTTAAGTGTCTAAGCAGCTGAAACTTGGCTATAAAGGCTGCCCATAATGGGCTTGCTTCTCTTTTCAGGTGAGAATTACGAGAGAGCCATAGAATGTGCTAAAACCTACTTGCTCTTCTTTCCTAATGATGAAGTGATGAATCAGAACTTGGCATACTACACAGCTGTGCTTGGGGAAAATCTGGCCAGTCCTATCCATCCCCGAGAGGTGAGTGACCTTCATCCCATCCTGGTCAGGTAAGTCTGCCATTTTGGTTTTCTCAGTCTATGATTGACAATCTTGTTGCAGCAACTGAGATGGCACTGGAGTGTCTAGGGTAAAGCACATGTTCAGGATGGGTGCCATCTGGTCTGCATGGGTTTGCTACTGACAAGGGGCAGCAGCTGGTAAACTCACAGTCCCAGGCACTACTGATGAAAATGAATTAAAGATCCCTGGTTAAAACTAGCATGAAACAAGACTGTAAATGGGTAGAGTATTTTGCAGACTTCCCTAATTACACAAGCTAGAGATAAACACTTGTAAGCTATATCAGCACTCTCATTGAGTGGGACTGTATATCCCACTCAGTATGGAGTGGAAATACCCCACTGAGACATCTACATAGCTGGTGAAATCCATACTAGCTGGGTGTGAGGTCCTCTTAATCTGACTCCACATATTTCCACCAAACACAAACATTAAACCCTATCACTTTTCATAAATCATTTAGTTACAGCATAGATAAAAGCAGTCCTTAGCATCTCCATAAAACACCCCTGGAGTACAGTGTCTCTCCATAGTTAAGGTTAAGAACCGGTTTCCTCTCTAATCCTGATTCAAAACACTTCTTTATTGGCAGAGCTATGGGTTGGGGGCAGAGGGGGCTATGGGCTTGGAGACCAGGGGGTACTGCAGGTTGGAACTGAAGAGCACTCAGGTGGGAGAGCCTCGGTACTGAAGTTTCTTGCTTTCTGTGATGCATTCCTCGCTATCACAGTTTCAGTGGCCACACCCATTGTCTACTCCAAAGTCCACATGGCTGCTCTGATCTTTCCATCTCTCCTGCCCTTTCAGAACATCCAAGCCTATCGGCAGAGGAGCATGCTGGAGAAGGAGCTGCTTTTTTTCAGCTATGATGTCTTTGGAATCCCCTTTGTGGACCCAGTGAGTAGAGACTCCCACAGCCTGAAGCTGGAAATGTCTATCACATCTAGGAATAGAAGCTTGGATTTGGAATGATTGTGTCGGGGGGGGGGGGGGGGGGGGGGGGGGGGGGGGGGGGGGGGGGGGGGGGAGAGATTGGGGCATTTGAGAGAGCGGACACTGCTGGAAGGGAGGCGGGAGCTGTGACGGGTTGGTATCACAGCAGAGATGTCCTCAAGTGGTCCTGCCTTCTGCCCATGTATAGAGCAGTCTCTGTGAGTCTTCTCCCTGCACTGGAGTGTGGGATCCCTTCCCTCCTGATGGTTTCTTCTTCTGCCTCTAGGACAGCTGGACACCAGAGGAGGTGATACCAAAGAGGCTGCGAGAGAAGCAGAAGTGAGGACCCTTTCTGACAATGAATATGACTGGTCACATTTGCTGCTCACTGAGGATCATTGTGCAGAGTGCTGGGTTGCTGCCTTAGCTTAAGGCCAAATCCTGACACTTGAAGGATCTGGGGGAGAGTCTGAATTGTCTCTTCTCTGCGATAGGCTGCTGGACTGGGGGTGCTAGGTAGGATCCAAGGAGCCTGAGCTGAAGGGAGCAGCAGGCATTATTTACTCCCCACTCCGTCACTGCATGTTGGAAGTGTGCAGCTGTGATTTGGATTGCTGTAACATGAAACAGTCAAATGTTCAATAGTGATTCTGCAGTACAGCAGAAGGGAAGCCTCCTGAGATAAACAAATGGACTTTTTGTCAAAGTGGAGGAGACCTAGGGCACATTCACACAAGATCGCAGGAGACTCTTCTTCTAAATGTATTCTTTGTTGTGGGAGTTTGTAATCATGCATTTTAATTGTTCCCATGTTTTTTCCCACTTCAAAATTAGGTACTACCCTAGCCGAGAATAGGTATACCATCGTTATGTGGGGGTTTTGTTCTTTTTTTCTGAAAAATACATTGTCTCTACCCGGTAGGCAGTGGGGATTCATCACCTGACTAGAGGGTGGGTAGGAAATCATATATTCCTGTGACAGCAATTAAGGCTCATTGATATGTGGATTAATCCCTTCACACAATAATGAAAATGCAGGAGATGCAGGCAACTGTCAAACCTGTCTTTTCTGTCATAACTTTCTCACTTCACCTGTGTTACACCCAGGGCGCATCCTATGGCTGAAACCATGCACGTATTCACCAGTAAGGGAGAAGTGCTTTCTGCCTGCTAAATATCACATGTGAATGTGCCCCTAGGTTCTATTCCTAGCTCAGACAGATTTCCTGGATCTCATTCATTACTGCCCTGCCCTTGTATGTCACTTGACCTGTGTGTTAAAATCCCTGAATCTGTTCATCTAATTCTTTACCTCTAAGTTGAGGATGGTGTATGTTCCTGAAGCTCATGGAGAGATTAATTCACTGGTATTTTAAATGGTTTGAGGTACACAAGGTTGTGGCTCTGGGGACTGATGCCAAGGAGATCTGAGCAAGTTCTTTGGCTTGGATTGTTTTGCCCTGGCATGTGACATGCACCTTGTGGTGCATCCTTGCAGTAGGTATGGGCAAGGCCGTTGAGGCATCTTCTGCTCTGCATGGCCCAACTCCAGCATGCTTTTGAATTTATCCATTGAGTTACATCCTTGAGTTCCCTCCATCACTGCACTGTTTTCTAACCTAGAAGTAAGTAGGGCAATCTCTCTTACTTTCTAGCCTGTAGGAGAGGTAGCTCTGTTAGTTTACAGGGTGCTTGTTTTGTGTCATGGGTAGGGTGTGTGGAAGGTGGGTGGAAGAAGTTCCCATGGGAAAGCTAAGTCAAAGAAATGGCTGCTGTAACTACTTCTGGATTTGGTGACACCTGGACTCTGCAAGTCCTTGTGGGGCGTTCATGGGTCTGGTTATTTTGGGGCCATGACAGCTAGGAGGGACAGAAGGCATCTGTGTGTGGGGTAGCATACTCCACAGTGCCCTCCTGGTAGCTGATGCAGCAGATAAAAAGAGCTGTGCTCGCCTTCGTGAATATTCCTCTGCTTCAGATGAGTCTGGCATAATTAAACCGAAAAGAGCTTGGGGGGAGTACTTGGATGTAGAGAAGAGAAGACAATTGAACCCATGTGAAATAGAGTTTATCAGAATGATTGGTCACCTGTTCCACCAGCTGATGGTGCAGGACCCCCTGGAGGCATTGACAGTGTGGAGGGGTTTGGATGGAGCATGCTCTCACCAGGTTGACTGATTTCAGAGCATGTCTGACATCAGTGCAGTGAGTGTGGGAACCAAGGCTAAAATAAACCACATTGGTTTTCTAGGCAGTACATTGCCAGTCTGAGACCCTGCCTGACCCACTCCTTGGGCCTACCAAGCCTTATCCTTCCCCTCCATGAGCTACCACCACCATCCTCCAGTAGAAACCCCTGACTCACTGCCTCCCTCTTACTCTGCAAGCCCAAATGGCCTGTCACAGGCATAGGCCAGAAAGCTGATTCCAACAGTTGCTTTTGTGTCCAGGGTGGAGCGGGAGACAGCGGCTCGGATCTCAGAGGAGATTGGCAACCTGATGAGAGAGATAGAGACACTGGTGGAGGAGAAAACTAAGGAGTCTACAGACATGAACAAGCTCGTCCGGGAAGGTGAGGGGAGACCCTAGGTGTGGGTTCAGGTTTGGCCCTGAAGCAGGCAGCCTGGACTCGGGGGTCCCTTTCCATTAGGAATCGTATCCATTGGCTTCTTTTCAGCCTGTGCTCCATGGCGTGAGCTTTCTGCACCAAACACTGAAGTGCAAATGCCTGGAGGTTCAGACTGGCTCACCTGTGTCTTTATTTCTGCACTGGAGATGCAGCATTGGTCATACCTGCAGTCCCAGCCAGGTGAACCTTTCAGTAATTCCTTGTCTCCTCCAGGTGGTCCCTTGCTGTACGATGGGCTCAGTGTTACCATGAATTCCAAGCTGCTGAATGGCTCTCAGCGAGTGGTGGTAGATGGTGTCATCTCTGATGAGGAGTGTTGGGAGCTGCAGAGACTCACCAATGTGAGTAGTTCATGGGCAAGGTCCTCCGAGAGCAGGGGAGGAATGAAATGAGTCAGCCCTGGTAAGTGAGGGGGACAGAACAGGAAAGGGATTGTGTGGCCCTGAGACCATTGGGGGCAGGACCTGGCTGCCCCAAAGGAAATCTAGAGGTAGAGGTATATCTCTTCCTTAAAAATGTAATCGGGAGTGAAGAGTATGGTGGTATGGTGCTTTGTGTTCTCCTGTCCTCAGCCAGGCCACACAAAGGGAGCTACGTACCAGTGATGCAAACTAACAGCCTTGTGTGTCCCAGAGCTCAGTGCTGGATGTATGTGTGCGGTGGCTGAGAGTGGGCTTGCACAAGTGGAGGGCCAGGTTTGGGACCAACACGGCGAGGGTGGAGCAGCGTCCCCCACCGTGTGTGGTGGAGTGATGTGGGAGTGTGGCCCAAAGGAGGATAGGGAAGAGGTGTGCACGAGTTCAGTTGGAACATTTGGCTTGTAGGTTTGTGCGGGATAACAAGAGCCATGTTAGGTAGGGGAAGGTGCCTCAACTCCCGAATTCCTTTCATGGAGCAGTACACGTGACTGGAACCTTCTGTTGCTGTTTCTGGTGTGTCCTTCCCCTATCAGCACTTGGCTTTGTTTCTCTCTCCCTAACATTGCTCTAATATAGATAATCTTCATTGAGAAACCAGTATAGAAAAGCCTAAGACTAACAGGGAGCAGTGTGAGTTGCAGCTTACTCTTGTCCTGCTGCACTTGTTCTCAAAGCACTTCGTATTTTTCTCCCTTCGTAGCTCTTGGTGCCGCTTCCCCTAAGGAGCCACGTGCTCAGGGAAGTGGGGGGGAAAGTTAACAAAAGCTAATTAACAAACTCCTTCCTGGCAATGGTTTTGCTGGCTCCTCGGCCACAGGAGTCTTTTCCCAAGGGCAGAAAGCATTGCAGACAACTTACGTGTTGCTCTGGGTTTCTCAGGCGGCTGCCTCTGCTGGAGATGGTTACCGTGGGAAAACTTCCCCTCACACTCCAAGTGAGACCTTCTATGGTGTGACAGTCTACAAAGCCCTGAAGGTAGGATTGTTGGGAATGGGCAGGGGCACAGACAAGCTACTTGAAGGGATCCTATTTGTTCTTAAGCTTGGAGAAATGAACAGAGTGGCATTCTGAGCCTAAAGAATAAAGTCCAGGGGGTCCTGTCTCCTTGTGAGAGGATGGGAAGGCCAGTGTGTCTGTCCATTGTAGGAGAGTGCACAGAACTGCCACAGATCAGCCAGAGGGAACATGGGGAATCTCCCACCACTCCCCCTTTGCATGCTGCCCCTTGCACAGGGCAAATATGTTCAAGTGGATGCCAGAGATTAGGGAGGGGAGAGGGGACAGTAGTCATTAACGAGGAGACCCTGCTGCTGGACTGTCTGTGCCACTCTACCCTCTGCAGCTGGGACAGGAGGGAAAAGTGCCCATGCAAAGCGCCTGGCTCTACTACAATGTGACAGAAAAGGTGCGGCGTGTGATGGAGTCCTACTTTCGCCTAGACACCCCACTCTACTTCTCCTACTCCCACCTGGTGTGCCGCACTGCCATTGAAGGTGAGGCAAGTTCGGTGCTGCACAGGACTGGTGCCACCCTGCCCCTAGACTGCTTCCGGTGGGAGAGCATGCCACCACTGGACTCCCCCTGGAACCTGGCCCCCTGGGTGTAACAATGGGGATGAAGGAAATATTCTTTCTACATGAAGTTTTAGAGCATGAGGCACTTGAACAGTTTGCTGCTTGAACAGTCTTTAACTGTCAGTGTTGCAGCCATCTGACATTTTGAAAGTCAGACGAGTCTTTGGTACCTCCATCGTTCACTCTTTCTCTGTACTCCCCTTGATGCACTGCCTGGGGACCATCTGTTCCACATAGCTTGCCATAAGAGTTCTTGCCTAACCCACCTGACTTTGCACCACTTTCATCCTAGATAAGCAAGAAGACCGGACAGACATCAGCCACCCAGTGCATGTGGACAATTGCATTCTTAATGCAGAGACCCTGGTGTGTGTCAAGGAGCCCCCAGCGTACACCTTCCGGGACTACAGGTAATAGCCACAGACCCTGAACTAGATAGAGCTGCTATGAACTCACTTGGTCACCTTGTGTCTGTCCTGTCAGTCCCTTCTGTGGCACCTGTTTCCCAAGCAGCTTTTACCTTAAAAGACAAAGCTCTGAGCAGGCCAGAGGGTGGGGTCTACTCTTAAAGGAGCAGACCAAATTGTACAGGCCAACCCTACATAGGGAGTCTTGAACACACAGGTCACTTTCCAGTTTGCCTGAACTGTTAATGAGCACAGTGTAGATGAGGGATTCTCTGCTGCTCTCTGTATTCAGGAGCTGCACCAGTAGGACTGACGTAAGGCTCCCTCACATGCTCTCCTTTCAAGGTAGCAGGGTAAGTTGTTCACACAACACTCTTGTAGAGAGGCCCACACACTGTGTTGCATGGAAACCTTACCGGTTCTTGTACTCAACGATCTCTGTTCTCTGCCACCTGATGCAAAGGGTGGGTCATTGAAATGCAGAAGAATCAGCACGTGTGTGAATACATTGCTATGCTCAAGGTAAACACAGATTAAGAAACAACGAGTGAGATGGCATGGGGGGGAGGAGGGGGTGGGGGTGTTGTGTGAATGAGCCTTGAGTGACTGACTGGCTGGAGGGGTGCTTAAAGCCATCTCTGTCTGACCTTAGTGCCATCCTCTACTTAAACAGGGACTTTGAAGGAGGAGCCTTTTACTTTACTGAGCTGGATGCCACCACCATGACTGTAAGTAGATGGAGTGTTGTATCTGCCATTAGCAATGCTCAGGCCTGCTGGAGAAAGCACTGCTGAGGCTGGGGCAGCTCAGCTGTTACCACAGCCTGTGGTGCACCCTCAGTGTCTGGAGGATGCTGTGCTGTGTCCTACTGCTCAGGTTTCTGCAGGGCAGAAGCATCCTTTGGCTTTGCTGCCAGAGGGCACCTTCCTTTGGGGCAGAGTAAGGGCTGCTCCGGCTGGGAGTCTTGGGCCTTGCTAAGCCCAGGTGAGATCTCACTGAGTGAGGTGTCTCTGTCAAGGGCATTTCCCTGACAGGTTGTTCTACCCTCTCCAGAAGGCTTTGCTTGAATTTCCAACATACTCCCCAGGGTTTAAGAGCCTACCCCCATGCTTCCTCCATTCCCAGAGCAACTGGGAGGCTCTTGCCCTCTTGCAGATCCCTGTGGGACGCCTGTACTCCCCTTGATGCACTGCCTGGGGGACATCTGTTCTACATAGCTTGCCCCCATACAGAGTGATTTCCTCCATCCCCTTTGACTGGCTTTGGCTCACAAGATGTCCCCACAGCTCCTGCCCTGATCTTTCTATCCTGTTCAGGCCAATGTGCAGCCACAGTGCGGCCGGGCAGTGGGTTTCACCTCGGGCTCAGAAAACCCACACGGTGTGAAGGCAGTGACAAAGGGCCAGCGCTGTGCCATCGCATTGTGGTTCACCCTGGATCCTCGCCACAGCGAACGAGTAAGCATCTTGCTCCCCTGGTGGTAACTTAGAGGTGGGGTTGCCTTGCTGCCATGGGCACACATTCCCCATCTCCGCCCCACTCCCCCCACCTACAGGCTGTGTTTGCATCCTAGAGAAAGTGGTGTACACCACTGGAGAAGGGATAGGAAGTATGGGGCACAGGGGTGACTGTCTGTCCATGTAGCACTGTCTCCTGTTCATGTTTCACACTCCTTCTCCCTCCCTATACAATGCACACCACACCCTCCTACAGGTGCTATTTGCTTCCCAGAGTGGGGGAAGGGGGTCAGGGTGAGGCTGGAGCATGACCAATGAGGAGGAAATTGGGTGCTTGCCTCACTTAAGACTGTTCTGGCTACACCCCTGCTTGTTACCAACCAGCTAATCCCTGTTTTCTGGCACATGTGGGCTTTGTCTCCAGCCATTGCCTCTGCCTGATTGCTGTGGGGTCCTGTGCCCACCCGCCCCAGCTGGGGTGCAGCATCTGACTCATCTTTCATTCCCATCCAAGTCTCCCTGGCAAATCTCCCCTGTGGCTTGAGGGCATAGCCAAGCCAACTGTGCGTGTTCTCCCCTGCAGGAGAGGGTGCAAGCAGATGACCTAGTGAAGATGCTGTTCAACACAGAGGAGCTGGACCTGACTCAGGGGCAGGCACCGGAAGTCGAACTGCATGTCGCAACAGAAGCTCCCAAGCAGAGTGTCAAGGAAAAGGATGAGCTGTGACATCCCTCCAGACTGGGCCCCATCTCACAACAGCCTTGCCCTGCCAGAGAGAGAGAGGTCCTACCTACAGCGATTAAGGACTGAAACCCTATTGACTGCAGCTCATGGATGGGGGCACTTGTCCAGAGACTGACTGTGCAACTCCCTTACACTCCTATGATGGCAGGAACAACTGAAGTTATGGGGTGTGCAGCCCCACAAGCTCTGCTGAGCTCTCTGGGATGTGCTTGCCACATTGGGATCCTGAGTTGCTTCTTGCCTTCATGCCCTGCTGGAAAGGCCCCTCTGCTGCCTCTTTTGTTTTTTGGTAGGGGAGAGAGGGGGTACACATGAGGCCAGATCCAGGGTTCTTCTCTAGAGTAGCAACCTCCCTCTGCTTACATTCACACAAGCAGGGATTAATATCTTCTCCCCTCCCCTGATCTACCTCCTTGGGAACTTGTATTTCCAACTGGAGGTGAGATGGGACAGAACAAGAAGTCAGTGGGGCAGACACGCACTGTGGTGACACACAAAGGACGAAGAACTTGCGGATACTTGTAGACTGCACAGAGAAATGTAAATGGGGGGGGGGGGTAGAAACTCTCCTATAACAGTACAAACATGTGATCTTTGGAGTCATCATGCTCGCTTGCCAAGGGCCTGGCCACACAAGCACTTGTTTAGTGGTAGCTACCTCCTTCCCTCACCAAGTTAACCCCACTTGTTTGCAGAGGTAATTCCTGCCCTCCCTATCCTTGTTTGTGTGAACACTGGTGAGGTGAAAGCAGGTTAGGAGGTAGCTACCACTAAACAAGTGCCAAGTGAGGGGGATGTCGCATTGCTGTGCCTTACTTGGAAGGGAAGGGATTCCTTTGGCCCCCGGTCACTAAGCTTCAAACCCTGGGCTGACGAGTGCAAACTGCGGACTTGGCCTTCAGTGCTACGAGGGGTTTTGACTCCTGATGCATGTGTGTGAATGGGTTCTGGGATGGGGTTCAGCTGTAACTGGTACATAGCAGGGCCTGCAGAGGGGAGGCAGACAGCATGTTCTTTATTTAAGTGCCTTTGGCAGGCAATCCACAAATAAAGGTGTCTTTTCTAATGAGTCACCATTTTCTCTTCTCACCTTTCCCCAGCTCAAAGACTGCTGGGCGCTTCAGGTTACATCCTTGTATCTGTCTGAACAACCACCTCACTGATTGAATTTGACTTTGCCTGTGTGACCTCTGCTTGTGTCTGTGTACGCATGAAGGGTCTTGCTTTCTGACTGGGACTCATAGCCACTACAGCAATATTTATTTATTTATTTAATATATAAATTTATATCCAGCACCCTCCTACTAATCACAGCTCGGGGCAGCTAACAATATAAAAAATTTAAAACAAAGTACAAATATAATAAATATACAATAAAACACTATAAAATCCATATGGTGGAACTCCAAATAATAGAGAGAAACTTCACCCATCTTCCTCACCAAACGCCTGGTGGAACAGCCAGGTCTTACATTGCAGTCGAAAGGCGGAGCGGCCCGGGGTCACATGGACCTCTACCACGAGGGAGTTCCACAGCCTTGGTGTGGCTAATGCTTGCGCACCTTAGGAGACTGGGTATTCCCATAGAATACTGCATGAGCAAGAGTGGCTGTTTGCTTACCAAGTTACACAGTGATCTGTCTGTCAGGAGAGTCTTAGCTCTCTCCCTCATTAAGAACTCTGCTTGGGAGAACATAAGTGCCACACTAGGTCAGACCAGTGGACCTTAGTAATAGTCACCAGTGGTGACTTAATAACAGGTGTTTTTTTTAGCACTCCTGGGATTCAAACAGGCGAGTCGATGGGAGTAGGTACTACTATAAAGGGGAAGCTTACTAACTAGTATCTCAGCCTTTCTAGTGCACCGTTTACCACAAACCATTCCTTTTGGATGGTATGTCCCCTTGCTCCATAATAGTCAAACTGGCTATCTCACTCCTAGCAGCAATTTCATGTACCTTAAGTGATTCCTAGCCATGATGTAAACAACCACAGAATCAAGGTAGGATGCAGCGCATCCTAAAGGCTCATTCATGCAACCCCTTCCCTTGCTGCAAACTCACCTCTTGTTTCCTAATCTGTTCTCGCTTTGTCTTGGAGTGATGCATTCACACAGCTGCTGAATTCCCTGTGTTTCAATACCCCTACCCCTTGCATCCGGCAGCAGAGAAAAAGGGGGCAAGAAGAAGCACCAAAAATGCTAATAATTTCACAGAACGCTTGGAAGACAGGTTGTGATACTACCCATCCTAAAATAATGTTGTGTAAATGAGCCCAAAGGGAGGCTACAATTGTATTGCTCTGTGCAAGTCAAAAGGCATCTTCCTGAGCTGATATTCCTTGCAATGTGACAAAGACAGTGTTACATTTTTGTCCCTTCCACTAAGGGCTTTTGACAATAACTGTTGGCTAAATCCAAATTATTTCTGCTGCCTTCTGCAATCCAATAGACTCTCTATTTCAAGGTAATTGCCACATTTTGAAATGATAGTGTTTTCTGAAATAAGTACAAAGATGGATTTCCCCATCCTCTTGGAGGCCTTAGAGCAGGGGTGGGGAACCTCAGGCGCGGGGGCCAAATGCGGCCCAGGGTAAGTTTTTATGTAGCCCCTCTCTAGTTGCTGGATCCAATTCCTACCTCCAACCACTAAAAAACAGCTCCAGGGTAAGGGAGCAGAGATGAGAGTATGCGCACAAGGATAGGGGACAGATCCATGGTGCAAATCCATGATCTGGGCCCTTTTCTTGAGGACCTCTTCAGCATTCTGTGCCCAACATCTATGTGACCTTCGGAGCTCATTCTGATTTTCAAAGTGACCCCCAGGAGCGAAAAGGTTCCCCACCCCTGCCTTAGAGGGAATGATGACAGCTCTGCAACCAGAAAGTAAGATTAAAAACTGGGCTAAAATTGTCCTTTCCAGTTATGTTGGCTTGAAGGCCCCAGTTTGCTCACACAAAGTCATGACTGATCGCTTAACAGGAAGGGAATTCATAAATTGTGAGAGGATCTCACCAAGGAACAGGAAATGAGCTATGAGACAAACATAACCAAAGTTTATTAAGCATCATCAGTAATGTATGTTTCCCTGTCCTATGCCCAATGCACCTAGTACATGAGCATTATCCTTCCCTGAGTCGTCATTGGGCTAACTCCCCATTCCTGTCACTCTGACTGCGTTTGGACAGCTGGAAGAAGGGATAAAGTTTGCATTCAGTGAAACTGGGACCGTTCAGGAAAATGCATATTGGAGACAATATGAGAAAAATGGAAGCTAGGATCAGACAGCCAAGGTGGCAGCTGCTACAGAATCCTGTGGAGCAGGAGTGCAAGGCAGATGACAGCCTTAGGCTGACTCCTGACGTGTGGGGGTAATAGTGGAGATGCTATTACAGAGGGTTGCAGATGGATGTTTGGGGTCACAATGGTTTCTGTTTCTTGCAGAGTTTAGGTGTTTTTCAGCCTTTAAAATATGAACTAGATGTGAACCATGCACCAACTGGGGTAAGGGGGGTTCTGCAAGTAGCAAGAAACAGTAGCTTGAAGAAGTGTCAACTGTTACATTGACTTCAAAAGAAATGTACTTGCCTTTAGAGAGAGTGCAAAGAGGGGCAAGGAGTCACAAGCACATGTTGCTAAATCAAGGGCTCCCAGCAGGGTCCTGGTATGGAAATAGGGTGGCCTCAGTATATGAAGAAGACTGAGAATTGGGTCCTTAGCAGAGCGGAAATGAGTAGTGAATTCATTACCTGTGAGTAATGTCTGGATTTTTAAGTAACCCTTTGTGTACCTAACCCTATACCTGCAGTGGAAATGAGTACTTTCCTACCTGTTTGGAATGAAACGATGTGTATGTGCAGATGCCCACTAACTTTATGAACCAGCTGTTAGAGGGGAGGCAGGGCGAACAGAGGGCAGCATAAAACCTAGGATCCTTGGCACAGCTGTCCCAAAGCAGAGCAGTACCAGAAGGACCCATTTACGTTACTAAGTTGAAGCTCTTTATATGACCAAGATGCAGTGTTCATTCTGATGACCAAAGTGGGTAGGAGTAACTAACAGTTACTCTGCCTGCTTTCCTGGTAGAGCTTTGGAAAGAAAGTAGGAAGACTGAAGGTTCAAGGCTACTATAGGCAAAGAAACTGCATGGAAACAGAGAATTCACCACACAGGAAGCAAGCCCTATATTATTATTTCCCGAAGTAAATTTATAAATGCAAGAAATCACACCTTCGGCTTACTGTACAGTCCAGATTTTAACCCTTGACCTATCAGTTTCCTGTGCCCTGGTCTAGCAGCAAAAGCTATAGGAGAGTTAGCTTAGAGTATTTTAGTCAGCTAGCAGGGTAAGAACCTAACTTCTCCCACAGCCCTTCATGGAGTCCCAGATGGCGCTGTTATTCTAACCAGGACCACTCTCCATCCCAACATCAAGACAGCCCTGGCTGGTACCATAAGTTTCCACGGCACCACCTCAGCCCATGCCAATATCACCCCCTGGACTAATGGAGCCACGAGCATCCCTACTATGAGGAATACCAATGGGACACACTTAGGGAGTACTAATAGGAATCCCTCACACATCAGCCGCCCTCACTGCCAGGATTCTCAATCTCGGGATAAATCACTTCATTGGGACCGCTCCTATGACCGCGGACAACAGGGCAGTTTTGATTATGACTGGGAAACCCTACACATAGGGTTTATCATTACCCAAATTACTCTGATCATCCTGATCTCTGGAGAGCTCTGTCTTCCTCTAGTTCCTGCTCAAGTAGACAGTTTCTTGTGCCAATGTGACTGAAGCCATTCATAGCAGCACCAAGCAGAAGCCCCAGAACCGCAGGTAACCTCAGCACTGCAAATTTCAGCACCAGACTTCATCTCTCCATCCCCGTCCTATCTTAGAACTCCACCAACTTAACAAGTATGTGAACAGATTTAAGGTTCATATGGCATCTCTGTCCACTGTTCTTCGTGCCCTCCAAAAACAAGGATGGCTTATTGCACTTGACCTTAAGGATGCTTATTTCCATGTGAGTATTCGCAAGTCTCACAGGAAATATCTTCAATTTTTTTGTAGACCGGCACTACTCCCAGTATTGCATCCTTCCCTTCAGACTTTCATTGGCACCCAGGGTCTTCACAAAGTGTATGGCACCCATAGCAGCTAAACTCAGGAGATGGGGTATTACCATCTTTCCATACCTTGACAATTGATTCCTGACAGCACAGTCTTGTCAAGACCTATTTACTCCATCTCAAGCAGAGAGATTTCTCTGTTACATCCATTAAGGTGCACATTGCAGCGTTGTCAGCAAACCTGTCCCAAGTCCAGGGACAGTCACTCTTTTCTACCCCCTCAAGTCAAGTCATTCTATAAGGGTCTGACTAACCTTTAACCACCTATTTCTCCAGCCATGGGTCAGTGGGATCTATCTTTGGTATGGAGGTTGACCAAACCACTGTTTGAGCCACTTGCAACTGCGTTCCTTAATCACCTTACCATGGAGGCTCTCTTCTTGGTGGCTCTTACGTCAGCCACAAGAATCAGTGAGATCAGTGTACCCCGGGAGCCTTATCTGGCCTTCCATAGGGACAAAGTAGATCTGAGGACTGATCCAGCCTTTATACCGAAGGTGGTCTTCCCATTCAATCTTAACCAGATATCACTCTGTGGTTTTTTCCCAGGCTACACATCAGACCTGCAGTGGGCCCTACATTCACTGGATGTTCATCAAGCTGTGTCTTTTTTACATAGAGCAAACAAAATTATTTAGGAAGTTGGATTCTCTCTACATCTCATTTGGTTGGAGATCATGTGGGCCAAGTTATCATCCAGAGGCTGGCCAGACTCATCGTATTAATTATTACTACTTGCTACCAGCTCATGGGCAAGCAGCTGCCTGATAATCTGAGAGCTCATTCCACCAGCACAATGGCGGCTTCAGCAGCTAATCTTAGGCATGTCCTCATCCAGGACATCTGGGTCTCAGCTGACATGTTCACAAAACACTACACCTTAGATCTGGCAGCCAGGAAAGACTCAGCAGTGGGCAGGGAAGTTCTCTCGTCTGTTCTTAGTTGATACAGTCCTCTCCTCCTACCTCTTACTCATGGGAATACTTATATTGTCCCATGTGTGAGAATCCCAGAGACACTCGAAGAAGAAATAAACGTTACTTACCAGTAACTTTGTTTTTAGAGATGGCCCTGTATATTCTCACTACTCTCCCTCCTTCCCCTCAGTTGGATTTCAACTCTGGCTGGGTTGGAAGGAACTGGGGAGGGGTGGGTGGGTATGGCTCTGCCCCTCACTCTTATTAGAAGTGTGCACCAGGGACCCATGACTTTTGTTTTTCTTTTTCATTTTTATTATTTAAATATCATTTCCATTTTCTTAAATATCAAAATTTCATTTTCATTTTTGCTTTTGTTTTCAATTTCCATTGGTTAGAAAACATATTTGGCTATATCTTTTTTGTTTTTCATTATATTTGGATGAAACTTGGTCAGATTGTACTGCCACTGGAAAGCAAATTTCCAAATTTCAGAAAGATTGGATAAAGGAATCAGATTTTTATAAGCAGTTGAATTGTGTTATTTTGTAAAAATCTTCATATACATTCATGGCTGTAACTTCTTTGTCTGTCTAACATGGATAAAACTTGGCAAGTGTATACCCCTTCCCATGTTTAATACCTATGCCAACTTTCAGAAGGATTGGATGAACGGTGGTGGTATAAGTAATTAGCGTATTAATGTATGTCTGACACTAGCATCTTTTTAGTCCAACCAGTTTACATGGAATTTGGCAAGGCTGTATCTCATACCTTCAGGATCATCTCTTCCAAAGATCAGAAAGATGTGATAAGGGATCCCAATTTTATACATCTGCACATCATACGCAGAGAATGAGCCTATGCCAGATTCTCTTGTGTCACTGGTATAAAATTGGTTTGTGATGCCAATGGGTCAGCAGAAATGTCAGCCAAATATCCTCATTCTGTGCTGCGACCATCCCATCTTCTCTCCTCCACTTGTTACTGGGCAGTCGGAAGCATCCATTTAGGAAAGTGCCAATAGAGATTCTCTTATGTCCTCTGTCACAGTGCTGTAGCATGTGATTGTGATGATAAATGGCCAGCTTGCATGTGTAAACCATGTGTCCTGATTGCTGGGATGCTATCCCCAAAGTCCCAGTTATGTCCCTTCTATACCCACCTCAGGGCTGCATCCTATGCCCGCCTCGAAGCCAGTACTGATTGGTCCTGTAAATCTGGAAGCATGTAGTAATTGGCCAGTGGATGTGTCTGTCTGTCAGTCAGTTTGGTTGGTTGCTCCCTATCCTCCATCCTTCAGCCTCCCTCCCCCTGCCATCCGCCTGGCACTGCATGTGCCGCTATTTATCTGAATAATGGTCTTCAAAGGGATAACTACAATTGCTTATAAAACTGGAGCCCTTTATCAAAATGTCCTGTAGTTTGGCAGAGATGACAGAGAATGTATGGGATACATTCATGCTAAATGTCTTGTAAACAGGATGGAACATAAAAATGTTACAGCCAGAAATGCATTTTCAAGTTAATGGCTTTTAACATCAGGACCCTTTATCCAATCCTTCTGAAATTTGGCAGGATTGGTAATCTTTTGGAGGGACATAATATTCCCAGGTTTCATGTAAATTGAACAGAAGATAAAGAAGTTGTATCCAGGAATGTGTATGGAGCTTTTCTTAAAATCACAACATTCAATTGCTTATAGAATCGGTTTCCTTTATCCAGTCTTTCCAAAATTTGGTATACTTAGTGAGAGTCATTGGGGGTACACTTTCCCCAAGTTTCATCAGAATTGACTATGAAACCAAAAAGTTATAGCCAGAAATACATTTTTCAGTGTTTTTCTATTTCAAAAACAAAAGTTCATTTTTGTTGTTTTCATTATTATTTGTGTTCGTTGTTCCAATAAAGAAAAATAAAACAAAAAATTTCATTTTCATAACAAAAATGAATTGCACCCCACTAACTCTTATACCCCCAGGTCTCAGGCCAGGGCCCTTGATGGAGAGAATTGGAGGGGGGAGAGCCTTCGCTTCTAGCAGTCACTTTCTGGAAACGTTTTGTGTAAATGCTTAGGGAGACAAGCTTTTCCAATTCACCTGGGTGCCAGGGCATGATCCCATGAGGGAGAATACACAGAGCCATCTAAAAGAAAAGGGTACTGTTTTGTACCTTTGTAGATAGCTTTTACATAATATGGTTTCTTTTTCTTTAGGTGTATTTTTCTTATACACGAGACAGGTTTTTCCCTTCTCCATTGAAGAATTCATTCCTTGTAAGCCATTACATATTTATATTTATTTATTTTATTATGTTTTTACACCTATCTGAGTTCCACATACCTTTTCTTATTTTTAGTGAATATACATGTATGTTGCTCTACACACATGAGGAAGACTTTCCATTTAAATGCATTGGCTATCTTAAAGTTTTGTCAGCTCTTAAAGTTTTTTTGATTGCAAATTGATTCTACATTATTATTATTATTATTATTATTA
>QEPC01000409.1:1113908-1125012 GCA_003113815.1 Sphenodon punctatus
TTCTGGGGTTTCTACAGTCATATGACTTTGCTTAAAGTCTTTGTAACTGCAATTCTTTTTTCATGTATTTCTACATTTCTTTATTAAATCTTAATTTCTATATTAAATTATCCAATTATCTTATATATTACATGCACTAAATGTTTTTTCTTTTTATTGTATATAAAGCATATTTAGGATAGAACTCTTTTTTGTTTGTAATCAAACCCAATGGCACATGGTTGCATGGATAACATTTCAAGGCCCTCCATTAAATGGACAGAGAGGGATCAGCCATTCCATGGCTGACACATTGCAGTGAGAGTGGCATGCCCCACCTCAACAACACCTACTTGTCTCAGACTCTGATCCCAGTTGTTTGACTGTTACTCTTGCAGTGACTGAATGGAATTCTCTTCTGTGGAAATGAATATGGAGACGGGAAGAGCGGAAAGCAAGTGTCTGTGAGCTGTGGAGTTTTAGCGGGGGAAGGAACAGGCACCTAGGCACTTCATCCTGGGTCTGGGATACCTCACATTGCACAGTAAGGAGGGGTTAGCCTGCTCTTTTCAGCTGTGGATGCAGCCCCTGTGGGCCCAGACTACTGTATGCATGCTCTCCAGAGCTGGCAATGTTTAACTCTCCAGCCTCATTAGTAATCTGCTCACACATAGCCTGGCCAAGCTCATTAGCACATCACACTTACCTGCAGGTTCACCTGCAAGAGAGGACAAGTAGTATTACATCCAGACCACCTATCACTGGGAGCAGGGAGTCCTCCGCTTACCTTCCCCCCACAACCCTACACTCCCTTTCCTGGAGTTCAACACATGTTGCCCTAGCAGGTGCCCACTTTTTCCCCTCAGGTCCCTGCAGAATCCCTAGGCTGACAAGTGTCTGTCTCTTGGCACTATGGCCCTTCTCGCACAGAAACCCTAACACTGATAAAATGGGTGTTACATTTTATTATACATGTTGCAGGGTTGTGGGTTTGCCCTATGGGTCCCCTGCAACATGTATAACAAAATGTAACACCCAAAGACTGTTAGTGTGAAAAGGGCCCATGTAATCCAGAGCCCCTCAAGCTGGCTCCTGCTACATCTTCCTACTGCCCCTGCCCCTTCTCTGGTTTCCCCCAGCTGCTTGACAGGGGTTTTTGTTTGTGGGAGTGATTTGATTTCACACCAAGCAGGTCCTAGCACTCTTTGCTCCAAGCCCTTTCTTGAACAAGCAGAATAAGAATAAAAGGAATATATGCAAATGCTAGAAATCTCAAAAGTATGATGGGAGAATTAGACTGTATGGCACTAAATGAAGATACAGGGTGAAAACACCCTGTAACACTAATTCCACTTTAATATTTCTTATGTATATTGCAGGGCTGTATTGGCTTCATACGCAGCCCTGAAACTTGCATAAGATATGTTAAAACAGTGTAAAGTGGAGTTATTTATTATAAATATTTTTACCCCACCCCTCTCACTCAAGGTGACTTGGCACAGCTTACAATTTGAATTAAAAATACATTATGAAAACAAATCTAAATATACAAATGCACATCCATAAAACAGGCATAAAATCCAGTGATCTGTACAAACCCCTACTAACCACCCCCACCCCCAAATGCCTGACGAAAGAGTTAAGTCTTGCAGCTTCATCAGAAGGTGGAGGCAGATCTCCACTGGGAGGGTATTCCAAAGAGACAGCGCAGCTGCTGAGAACGCTCTCCTGTCCATGCGGACCTGCCGATAATGCGGGGCCATCCAGGGGGTGAGGTGATACTTCAGATAAGCAGGGCCCAGGTTAGGGCTTTAAAGGTTAAAACTAGCACCTTGAATCAGGCCTGGAAGACAATAGGCAGCTAATGCAATGTTCGGAGTAGTGCTGTAGTGTGCTCCCTGTGACCCATCCCAGTAATCAGATGGGCCGCAGCATTTTGCGCTAGCTGCAGCTTCTGGACCATCGCCAAGGGCAGCCCCACGTAGAGCACATTGCAATAATCTAGTCTCAAGATGACGAATGCATGGATAATGGTGGTGAGGTCTAAGTCTGAGACATACGGATGCAACCTCCGCACCAGATACAACTGGCAGAAGGCAGCCTTCGCCACCCCCTCTACTTGCTGCTCCAGGTGGAGATCGGAGTCTGGGGGTGGTGCTGGACGCGGGACCTGTTAAGCTACAGGAGGGCAAACTCATGCAATTAGGGGGGCCGACACCGCCCTTGCTCTCCCCACCACCATCACCTCCGTCTTATCGGGGTTGAGCTTCAGTCTGCTCTGCCGCATTCATTCCGTCACGGCCGCCAAACACTGGGATAGCAACAAGACGGCAGGGTCTGGGTCAGCTGAAAAAGAGAGGTACAGCTGAGTGTCATCAACATATTGGTGACAGCACACCCCGAACCCTGTCACGACCTCCCCCAAAAGCTGCAATATAAATATTAAATAATAATGGAGACAGAATGGAACCTTGCGGAATGCTGCAGGACAAAGCGCAAGGGCAAGATGTTTCAGCTCCCAGCACTACCCGCTGGCTTCTCCCCGAGAGGAAAGAACGGAACCATTCAAGAATAGTCCCATCCAGCCCCCCCAGGTCACACAGCCACCTCAACAACAGCCCATGGTCCACGATATCAAAGGCGGCTGAGAGATCTAGCAGGACGAGAAATGTTGAACATCCTGCGTCCATCTCTTGGCGGAGATCGTCGACCAAGGCCACCAACGCTGTCTCAGTGCCATAGCCGGGGCAGAACCCAGATTGAAAAGGGTCCAGGAAACCAATGCTGTCTAAATGCATCTGGAGCTGGATCGCCACTACCCATTCAATAACCTTCCCTAAAAAGGGAAGGTTAGAGACAAGTCGGTAACTGGCGAGTGCGTCCACATCCAACGATGGTTTCTTTAGCAGGGGCTGCATCACAGCCTCCTTGAGACTGGGCGACAACCTCCCCTGCTGCAAGGATGTGTTAACCACCCTCGCCAGCACCATCCTCAACGTCTCCCTGGAGGCTTTCACCAACCAGGATGGGCACAAATCAAGTTCGCAACAAGTGGTTCTCACAGACCCCAAGACATCCACCACATCGGCCGGCGTCACTTCCTGAAACTCCCCCCACAAAGATGGACCAGACAGAGCCTCCATCACCTCGCGCTCTCTACCTACTGCCTCTAATCCAGCGTCAAAGTCGCTCTGAATCCGAGCGATCTTGTCTGCGAAGTAGGTGACAAACTCCTCTCACAGCAGGCCTGGGACACGTCCCCATCCAGACGGAGGGAGGCCAGACTGACCAACCCCCGCACCACCCAAAACAGCTCCGCCGGGCGTGACTTTGCAGACGCTATGAGAACAGCAAGAAACTCCTTTCTCGCTTTCCTCACAGCCTCAACATAGGACTGCAAATGGGCCCTATGGAGACGTCGGTCGGAGTCAGATCGAGTCTGATGCCAGCATCGCTCCAACCTCCTGCCTACTTGCTTCATGCCCCACTGCCCCTCAGTAAACCAAGGGGCCCTGCGGTGACGAGATCGAGGCAGAGGGTGTCTCGGAGCCACCCTGTCAATGGCCTCCTCCAGCAAGCTGTTCCAACGCTGGACCAGCTCATCAACAGAGTGACCATCCAGGTCCAAGGTTAACTCCCTCAGGACCTCCTGGAACCTCTGAGGTTCCATCAGCCTCCGAGGGCAGACCATCCTAACTGGTCCCTTCCCCTTCTGGAGGGGGTGCGCTGAGAGACTGGCCTGAAGGAGATGATCCATCCATGACAAGGGCACAGCTCTAACCTCTCCCACAACTGGACCCCATGTCTCAAGGCCAGAACCAAAGATCAGGTTGAGGGTATGTCCCCCCACGTAGGTCGGGCAGGTGACCTCCTGGGACAAATCCATGGTTGCCATGGCGGCCATGAATTCTCGCTCTGCCCCGACAAGGCCGGCATCAGTGTGAATGTTGAAGTCCCCCAGGACCAAAGTCCTGGGGGAGCCCAGCACAACCTCCGAGGTCAGCTCTGCTAGAGCAGTAAGGGATGCTGCCGGACAGGAAGGGGCCCAGTATACCAGCAGCACCCCTAGCTTGCCCCCAGCCAAATCAAACACCACATGGAGGGCCTCAATACCTGAAATCTCCTGAACTGGATATCTCCTAACAGGCCAGTCCTCTCTAAAAATAATCGCTACACCTCCTCCCCGGCCACCCGTACGGGGCTGGGGCTGCATGGCATACCTGGATGGAACGAGATCGGCTAAAGTTGGTCCTGCCATCTTGTCCAGCCAAGCGAGGTCTGTAATACATGTGAGGTCCACAGCCATATCCGAGATTACATCCCGGACAATTGGGGCCTTGTTAACAATGGACCTCGCATTTAACAACAACAGCCCCCCACGTGTGGTCCTTGAACCTGGCACCTCCCTCCACCCCAGCGGGGGACTGGTATGCTGCACCTCCCGCAGGCACCTAGGTCCCCTAGGAGCACAATCCATCCAACCCCCTGGACCATACCGTCCGCGCCCAAGAACCCCTCCTATGGCTGCGCCACCCCACTCCCCGTCCACCAAATCCTGACCACCACCCCCAAACCTGGCTGCTCTCCCTGGAAGACCAGATTAAATGTATTCCACAATTTTAAAAGGTAGCAAGAGGACCAAATGTCTGCCTGCATAGCTAAATGGCGAGGTGAAGAAGGCTATTAAAACCAAAAGGGTGTCCTTTAAAAAATGAAAAGCTAGTCCTAATGAAGAAAATAGGAAAGTGCATAAACATTGCCAAATTAGATGTAAAATATTAATAAGACATTATTAATAAAACGTTAAGGAATTTGAAGAGCAACTTGCAAAAAATACAAAAACTAATAATAAAAACTTTTCCAAGTACATCAGAAACAAGAAGTCTGCTAAAGAGTCATCTACGCCATTAGATGACCAGGGGGTGAGAGGGGCATTCAGGGAGAGTAAGAACATTGCAGAGGAGCTGAATTAATTCTTTGCTTCAGTCTTCACTGCAGAGGATATTAGGGAGATACTCATGCTGGAACTATTTTTTTAATAAGTGATGAATCAGAAGAACTGTCACAAATTAATGTGTCTTTGGAAGAAGTTCTAGACAAATTGATTCCCTAGATTTGGTATGCCATCTGAAAAAAGAAAAGAAAAAGAAATACTCATCGGATTATCATTATCGTTATCGTTGTGTTGGTCTAAAGAGACTATATTAAGCCTAGAACAGGTCCCTTCCCTGTTTAAATAATAATTTCTTCTTCATGTCAGGAGAAAAGCTATGATCCATGAGCAAGGCATTATGGCAGCAACAGGTTCAAGGAACAGAGGCAGAGAATTTTCAAGGAGCACAGTGGGGTGGAAGTAAGACTCCCCTGAGGCAGGGAGTCAGATATCACCAGGGTAGGCTGAGTCTTTCTACCATGCATGGGGAACTTTTGCCTCCCAGGGGCCACTTTAAAAATTAGAACAATCTCTGTGGGCCAAATAGAAGTTGGGGAGCGAGGAAGAATAGTGTCCAGATCACCAATGTATGCCATAGATATGTCCCCTCATCATTGTGTGCATCGCCTCATCCCTGCTCCCTTACTCTGATCAGTCTTTCAGTGCTTGAGGATAGGGTTAGGCTTAGGTTTTCCAATGGGAAAGCCATTCCCCGTTGTTCACTCCCAGCTCTCGGCAGTAAGAAGTTATGTCCCCTCAACCTATTTGGCTAATAGCCACTAGCTTCAAATAGCTGCTATGGTCCTACTCTTCAACAATTTACCCAATACTTTAAAAAACCCAGCTATACTACTGGCCTTGATCACATCCCTGGCAACAAATTCCACAAGTTAATTGTACATTGAGCGAAAAAACCACTATTTTATTTGCTTTAAATCTGCTACTTGTTAGTTTCCCCTAACTCTAGTACTATTTGAAACAGTAAATAACCATTCCCTATTTACTCATTCTACACCACTCGTGATTTTATTTATATTTATTTTATTTATTAAACACATTTATATCCCGCCCCTCCTGCAATGCAGCCCGGGGCGGCTCACATCATAAAACAATTAAAACCATAAAATACATTACAATTCAATAAAACAATCAAATATCCAATATAAATATTAACAGGGCTTAGACAACACAAAGGGTAGGGGATTAAAAGAAACCCTCCCTACCCTCCCCCAAAGGCCTGGGCAAACAGCCAGGTCTTACAGTTCCGCCGAAACGTTAAAAGGCTTGGGGCCAGGCGAGCTTCCTCCGGAAGGGAGTTCCACAGCCGCGGCCCCACCACCGAGAATGCCCTCTCCATCGTGGCCCCCCGTTTAACACGGGGGACCTCCAAGAGGGCACCCCCGGCAGACCGCAGGAGCCGTCCTGGGGCGCGAAAGGCGAGGCGGTCCCTAAGGTACGAGGGGCCAAGACCGTATAGGGCTTTATAGATCATCACTAGGACCTTGAACTTGGCCCGGCACACTATCGGCAGCCAGTGCAGAGCTCGGAGCACCGGTGTAATGTGCTCCCGGCGACCCGTCCCCGTAAGAAGACGAGCCGCCGCATTCTGCACCAGCTGCAGCCTCCGGGCCAAGAACAAGGGAAGCCCCACGTAGAGCGCGTTGCAGTAGTCGAGCCTCGAGGTGACGAAGGCATGGATGAGGGAGGCCAGGTCCGGGCCAGAGACATACGGACGCAGCCTACGTACCAGATAAAGCTGGCGGAAGGCAGCCTTAGCGACTGCCTCCACCTGCCGCTCCAGCCGCAGGTCTGCGTCCAATATGACCCCCAGACTCCGGACCTGCTGAGCTACAGGGGGGCAAACCCCCCCAACCAGGGGGGCCACCACCCCCTTCGCCCTCCCCACCACCATCACCTCCGTCTTATCTGGGTTGAGCTTCAGTCTGCTCCGCCGCATCCAATCCGCCACGGCCTCCAAACATTGGGATAGCACCGAGACAGCAGGGTCTGGGTCAGTAGAAAACGAGAGGTACAGCTGAGTATCATCAGCATACTGGTGACATCGCACCCCGAACCCTCTCACGACCTCCCCCAAGGGCTGCATATAGATGTTAAATAATAATGGAGACAAGATCGATCCCTGCGGAACGCCACACGGTAAGGCGCGGGGGCTCGATGTTTCCTCCCCCAACACCACCCGCTGGCTCCTCCCCGAGAGGAATGAACGGAACCATTCAAGAACAGTCCCGTCCAGACCCCCCCGGTCACGCAGTCGTCTCAACAGCAGCCCATGGTCCACGGTGTCAAAAGCGGCCGAGAGATCGAGCAGGATGAGAAATGTCGAACATCCCGCATCCATCTCCCGGCGGAGGTCGTCCACCAAGGCCACCAACGCCGTCTCGGTGCCATAGCCGGGGCGGAACCCAGATTGAAAAGGGTCAAGGAGCCCGATATTATCTAGATGACCCTGGAGCTGGAGCGCCACTGCCCGCTCAATAACCTTCCCTAAAAAGGGAAGGTTAGAGACAGGTCGGTAGCTGGCGAGCGCGTCTACGTCCAACGATGGTTTTTTCAGCAGGGGGCGCACCACAGCCTCTTTTAAGCAAGGCGACAACCTCCCCTGCCGAAGGGACGCATTCACCACCCTCGCCAGCACCGTCCCCAACGTCTCCCCGGAAGCTTTTATTAACCAGGACGGGCACGGATCTAGTTGACAACACGTGGCCCTCACAGACCCCAGGACATCCACCACATCGGCCGGCGTCACTTCCTGAAACTCACCCCATAAAGATGGACCAGACGGACCCTCCGCCCCCCCGCGCTCTTCCCCTACTGCTATCAACCCAGCGTCGAAATCGGCCTGAATCCGAGCGATCTTGTCTGCGAAGTAGATGACAAACTCCTCACAGCGGGCCCGGGACAAGTCCCCATCCAGGCGGAGGGAGGCCGGACTAACCAGCCCCCGCACCACCCGAAACAGCTCCGCTGGACGCGACTTCGCAGACGCTATGAGGACGGCGAGGAATTCCTTCCTCGCCGTCCTCACAGCCTCCACATAGGACCGCAAATGGGCCCTATGGAGAAGACGATCGGAGACAGACCGAGTCCGACGCCAGCGTCGCTCTAGCCTCCTGCCCACACGCTTCATACACCGCAGCCCCTCAGTAAACCAAGGGGTCCTGCGGTGACGAGACCGAGGCAGAAGGCGCCTCGGAGCCACCCTGTCAATGGCCTCCTCCAGCAAGATGTTCCAATGCCGGACCAGCTCATCCACAGAGTGACCGTCCACATCCAGGGTAAGCTCCCTCAGGACCTCCTGGAACCGCTGGGGTTCCATCAGCCTCCGAGGGCGGACCATCCTAACTGGTCCCTTCCCCTTCTGGAGGGGGCACGCTAGAAGACTGGCCTGAAGGAGATAATGGTTTATGAACTTCTATCATATACCCTCTTAGTTGTCTCTACTCCAAGCTGAAGAGCCCCAGCCTATCAAGCATCTTTTGGATGGGAGCTGTTTAATACCTTTTATGATTTTTGTTGTCCTCTGTATCTTTTGTAGTTCTACTATATCTTTTTTTGAGATGCAGAGACCAGAACTACACATAATATTCAAGGTGTGGTCAGACCATAGATTTATATAGAGGCTGTATCAGTGCAGAGCAGTTTGAGGTTGCTGGCCCTTTAAGACACTGACTTCAACCCTAGCTGAACCAGTGGAGAGGGTGCACCTGGGCTCACCAAGGGTTGCTAAGCCTGCTGTACAGGGCAGGGTCCACTGAGGGCTAGGCAAGTCTCCAGTTGCATAGGCAGAGCAGCAGACAAGCTGGAGCCACTGAACTAACAGAAGCTGGAACCCTGCTTAGAATCATAGAGTTGGAAGGTACCTCAGAGGTCATCTAGTACAACCACCTGCTCAATGCAGGAAATCTGCAACTACAGCATCCCCGATGGATGGCTGCCTAACCTCTGTTTGAAAACCATCAATGAAGAAGTGCCCACCACCTCCCTAGGCAATTTGTTCCACTATCGAACAGTTCTTACTATTAAGGAAGGCAAGAACCATGTCTATTTCTATGTTCTGTACAGCACCAGGCACATGGCTGGTGCTATATAAATGTTTATAATAATAATAATAATAATAATAATTAATAACAACTGAAATCTGCTTTCTTGAAATTTGAGCCCATTATTTCTAGTCTTGCCTTCAGGGGCAAGAGAGAACAAGTCGTTGCCATTCTCTCTGTTAAAGGCCTTCAGGTAGTGTAAGACCGCTAACATGTCTCCCCTTAGTCTTCTCTTTAAGTTAAACATACCCAGCTCCTTCAGCCTCTCATATAGGACTTGGTTTCCAGATCCCTGACCATCTTTGTTGCCCTCTTCTGAACCTGTTCCAATTTGTCAATGTCCTTCTGAAAGTGCAGTGCCCAGAACTGGACACAGTACTCCAAATGAGGTCTAACCAGTACAGGATAGAGTGGAACTATTACCTCTCATTACTTGGAGACAATGCTTCTGTTAATGCAGCCTAAAATTGCATTAGCCTTTTTATCAGCTGCATCACTGCTGACTCATGTTCAGTTTGTGATCAACTACAATTCCCATATCCTTTTCATACGTATAGCTCCCAAGCCAGGTATCCCACATCCTGTATTTGTACATTTGCTTTTTCTTACCTAAATGCAGAACTTTAGATTTATACTTTGTTGAACATTTTGTTAGTTTCAGCCCAGTTTTCCAAGATCATTTTGCATTTTATTTCTGTCTTCTAAAATGTTAGCTATCTCTCCCAGTTTTGTGTCATCGGCAAATTTAATAAGCATTCTCTCTACTCCCTCATCCAAGTCAGTAATAAGGATGTTGAACAATACTGGGTCCAGGACAGAACCCTGAAGCACCCCGCTCAACACCTCCCTCCAGACTGATGAGGAGCCATTGATGAGCACTCTTTGAGTATGGTTCTTTAACCAGCTGTAAATCCACTTAATGGTATTAGCATCTAGCCCACATTTTACCAGCTTGTCAACAAGGATATCTTAGAGGTCTTTGTCAAATGCTTTGCTAAAATCAAGATATATTACATCCACAGTGTTCCCATGATCAACTAAACTGGTAACTCAGTCAAAAAGGAGATCAGATTAGTCTGGCATGACTTATTCTTGACAAATCCATTCTGGCTTTTAGTAATCACTGCATTGTTTTCTAGATGCTTATAGACTGACTGCTTTATAATCTGTTCTAGTATCTTTCCAGGTATCCATGTCAGGCTGATTGGTCTAGTTTCCTGGATCCTTCTTTTCCCCCTTTTTGAAGATAGGGACAACATTTGCCCATCTGCACTCTTCTGGCACCATACCTGTTCTCCAAGAGCTCTCAAAGATGATAGATAGAGGACTTTCTGATTTACTCTCAGAACCTCTCAGTACCCTAGAATGTAATTCATCCAGCTCCAAAGACTTGAACATGTTTAAAGTAGTTAGGTATTCTCTGACCAACTCTTTATCTATCCTGAGCTGCAGTCCTTTCCCCTCATCATTAATGCCACTTTTGCCAGGTTGGACATAGTTTCCCTTTTGGGAGAAGATGGAGGCAAAAGAGTCGTCGAGTAGTTTGGCCTTCTTTGTCACCTATTAACATTTCACATTCTTCACCGAGCAGCAGGACCTACTGCTTCCTTTTTCTTCCTCTTACTTCTAACATACCTGAAAAACCCCTTTTTGTTGTTAGCATCCCTCGTAAACCTCAGTTCATTCCATGCTTTTGCCTTCCTGATGCCATCACTACAACTCTGGGCTACTTGTCTGTATACATCCTTCATGACTTGTCCCATCTTCCATGTCTTGTGTGTGTCCTTTTTAATTTTCAGCTCATCAAAAAGCTTTTTGTGCAGCTGCATTGGTTTCTTTAGATGTCTCCGATTTTTCTTTCTCATTGGAATTGTTTGTGATTGTGCCTGCAGTATCTAATTTTTCAGAAACTTCCACCCATCTTGGAGTCCTTTTTCCTTTATTTTATCTAACCATAGGATCCTACCTAGTAGGGGTGGGAGACCGGTAGAATCCGGTATCCGATAATGCCGGTATCGGGCGTACCGGCATTATCGGATTTGACCCGGTAATCCGGACCGGGTACCGGATTTCGGGGTACCGGATTTTTTTTACATTGCAGCCATTTAAAAATGGCTGCAATGTAAAAAAA
>QEPC01000409.1:1125112-1153478 GCA_003113815.1 Sphenodon punctatus
AATTTATTTCATTGGTTTCAATGGGGACACAGCGCCCCATTGAAACCAATGAAATAAATCCGGTACCGGCATACCGGATTTAATCCGGGAATCCGGTTTTCGTAGAACCGGTAAATCCGGTAGCCGGTAATGGGCCCGGGGTCCCACCACTACTACCTAGTATTTCTCTGAGTTTATTAAAATCAGCTTTCCTAAAGTTCAAGGTACATGTTTGACTATGCTCACTTTTACTTTTTCTTAAGATCATGAATTCCAATATTTCATGATCACTTCCCCCAAAAGTTCCCACTACTTTCACCTCACCAATCAAGTCTTCCCTGTTGGTTAGGATCAAGTTTAGGCTAGCCAATCCCTTTGTTCCTTCCTCCACCTTCTGAAAGAAGAAGTTGTCAGCAAGGCAAGGCAAGAATTTACTGGACATTCCCTGCTTAGCAGAATTTGTCTTTCAACAGGTATCAGGGTACTTGAAGTCCCGCATGACTACTACTACCTGCCTCCTTGAAAGATCTGCAAGCTGTTTTAGGAAGGCATCATCCACGCCTTTCTGCTTGATTTGGTGGTCTGTTGTACACTCCAACAATGAAATCATTTTTATTTCTTTCACCTTCTATTTTCAGCCTGATACTCTCAACAGGACTGCCATACTCAGTCTCATGGATTTCTGTGCAGGTGTATACATTTCTAACATATAATGCTACTCCTTCTCAATTTCTGTTGCATCTATTCTTTCTGAACAGGTTATATCCTTCAGTTACTACATTCCAATCATGGGAGTTATCCCACCAAGTCTCATTAATATCTATTAAATCATATTTCCCTTCCTGTATTATGAGTTCAAGTGCATCCTGTTTATTTCCCATGCTCTGTGTGTTAGTGTACAGACATCAAAGACCATGAAACTTACACCCCAATGGCTCACCTACTATTTTTTTTACTGAGACATACTACAAAGCTCTCCCAGTTCCCAATATATCACACAAGTCCCTATCTTTCATACTACCTTTGTACTTACCTTTGGGATTTTGTCTCCACCCCCCACAGGATCTAGTTTAAAAGCCCTCTTGACCAGATTTGCTAGGCTAATGCCACACATTCTTCCCAGTCTTCGTGAGGTACAACCCACCTCCTGCCAAGAGTCCTTCATTACGGAAGCAGAGTCTATGGTCCAAGAAACCAAAGCTCTCTCATTGACACCATCTATGTAACCAGTCGTTCATCTCCAGTATTCTTCTCTCTCTACTTAAGTCTCTGCCTTCGATAGGAAGGATAGCCAAGCATACCACCTGTGCCCCAGGGAACAGGGAGTGGGGCTGAAAGGAAGTCCTAAGGAACAGAGATACCTGGGTGCCTCACAGGACTGCCTCAGGCTACAAGGAATGAGCAGGAGCCAGGTAGGAGTATTCCATGTATGTATTGAGCCCAGTGGGGGTGAATTTGTGTTTTTAGAAGCCCAGAAGGGCTTAGTTTTATTCAGGAGAAAAACCCAGGGAACCCACCTGTCTGTGGGAGAAGCCCCTACAGGTGGATTGGCTGGGAGGTGCAGTCCAGACTCAAAAATACCTGGGAAGTGCCCCACCCACATTCACAGTGTGGCTGGACTCACACCCCAATTGAGACAGCAAAACCAGTGCTAATACTGTACAAAGAGCTTGCAGGACTAAGTCACGCTGTTACAGTGGTGGAGAATGCGGGGACCCCTAATGTCTGCCATCATACAGTCTATGTAAAGGGGGTGACCTTGCACAAGCAGAAGGCAGACCTGGGTGTGGCAGGAGGAATGCACCTAAAGGGCACTGAGAGAGTGTGATGAGCAGCCAAGTGTGCTCTCTGGGGCACAAAGGAGACTGGGTCAGAAGCAGATGGGCCAGTAGGGTTGTGCCCAAGATAGAGAAGAGAGACCAGTAGCTAGAGGAGTGCACTGGGTATGGAGACAGTCTCACAGCCTCTGGAGTTGGGTCAAGCTGGTGCTACAGCATAGTGAGATGGGAATGCAGGAGTGCCACCTTGCAATGAGGAGACAGAGGACCATGCTGAGATGGAGACAGTGGCGGCTGGTGGGTCTCAAGGCTGGTGGGGTGCAGGGCAGGCCCAACAGTAGGCAGGGCCAGGCCAACGGTAGGCGGGCCAAGCAGTGCACATGCAAACACAGAGCAAGAAAAGCAAACCATCTTAAGTCTCCAACAATATTATGTTAAGTCTTTAGCACACCACAAAAGCAGCAGCATGAAGTTCCACTTGTCCCCCAGAACATGCTACACAGTTCTGTTGCAAACAAAACTTGCAATGTAAAAGGCATCTGCTGCAACCATAAAGGGAACATTCATGCAAAGACTAGCCATTAGCAGGGGCATAGCTAGGGTGCAATAGGCCCCTGGCCAAGATGGACCTCCCTCTCCAGTGGGCCATGGGACACTGCTATCAAACACACAAGACACCCAAAATGCAGCCAGCCTATTAAGCGCATTATGCCATGAAAAGAGACATACATATATAACCAGTTCAGTTGTTCCCCCATGATCAATTCACGCTGCCCCAACCCCCATAACCAGTTCATTTGTGCCCCCAGGGCAGCGTGAATTTGTTATATGGGGGGGCACAAATGAACTGGTTATGGGGTGAGGGTTTAAAGACAGTATTCCTTTTAGCAATAACTTCATTAAGAAGAGTTAGTGAAATAGCAGCCATAATAATCTCAGAACCTTATTTGCAGGTTTTCCAAGATAGAATAGATATTGCTTTACATCCTAAATTCCTACCTAAGATAGTATAAGTAAGACAGTTGTGAGAATGTGGCCCTTGTGTTAACACGAGACCCCCTGCCACGTGAGATTATTGGGGGGTTAGTTCCCCAATATTTGCTCTAACTTTAAATCTAGGGGAATTAGCCAAGTTAGGGGGTCCCCTCGTGTTCAAGGGATCAAGCTGAGGACAGTACGCGCTACAGCAGTTTATGTACCCTCCCCAAATAGAAAGAGAGAGAAGGAGACAGGTATCCAAAAACAACAGGTTTATTGGTATATTACACAGAGAAACACAGCCCCGGTCTGGCTGGTGGGGTTTAAAACACAGGCGGCTTGCGGGGATGGTAGGAGAAGGGGGGGGGGGGTATTCCGGTGTTGGCTCAGTGAGGGGGAGCAAGAGAACGTGATAGGGAGAGAGAAAGAGACAGGGAGGGAAAAAGGGCTTCCCCAACTGGCTTGGGAAAGTCTGGACCTGCAGTTACCTTTCCTGGCCTGTTGAGACGGGACAGGCAGCCCACGGATCCAGCGGAGTTCAGGGGATGGAGGAAAAAGCAAAAAGGGCAGACTAGAGTCTGGGAGAAAATCCTAACACAGACACGCACAGAGCGACCTGCACATATCTGGGTCCAAAAATTTCTCAGAGGTGGAAGGGAAACTGTGGGGTAGTTATTGGGTACTGAGAAAGGGTTTCTGGGAGGCTACGGAGGGTCATTTGTGGTGTACAATAGGCTAACGAGGGGAGAAATCCAACTTCCACTTCCATCACAAAAAGGGCCATCCAAGATGCATAAGATATCTTTGACACAGGGGGAAAGAGTAAACAACAGTGGCTGGAGGGTAGTTAAGGAGGGGAGGAGAGGGCTAACGATCAGCTTCCTGGGACACAAAGGGAGCCCCTGGATTTCTTTGTTCCTGAGTGGGGGTTGCTGCTCCAAGTTCCAGTCATCGGTGCTCTACTGAATAGGAAGAATGCCTCTTAATGGCCCCATACTTTACTCTAGGCATTTTCCTTTATCATCTCTTCCCCCAGGTTCAGGCTGGTATTTCACATGAGTGACCTACTTTCTGCTGGGTTCCATGGTGGCTGGGCCCGATCCTTACTCTGTTTTACAAGCCCCCCCTCTTGCTCATAATGGGGGGCTATGCTCTCAAGCCTTTTTCCCCACGTTTGCCAGCCCTTGGCCCTGTCTGGGGCTGTCCTTTCAAGCCCTCCGGGTCCAAGTTTGTTGGCACTTGGTCATACAGCAGGGGGGGGGGGGGTTGTACCCATTTTAGGAAAAACTGAGGCCATCATCAACACTTGTTACACAGGCCTCTCCCACCCATGAACACGCAGATTTCTGAGTGTTAATGGGTGGAGGAGCCCCATGTAAGACGACGCAGTGCACACATCCACAGTGACTGGGGATGCCTACGTGTGCCCACCTAACACGCATCCCCACTCACCCCCCATCTCTTCCCCTTGCACTGAGCAACCAGGGAAAATGGCGGTTGCTCCGTGGATGCGGATGAGTGGGGGGGGGTAAGTGGGGATGTGTGTGCAGCTGTGTGCACACCCCACCCATGCACTGGTGTACTCATGGATCCCCCACCTGGCAGAGCTGTGTAAAAATGGCTTGCGAGGAGCCACTTGAAGAAGAACAGAAGGTTGCTGTCTTGTAAACAAGGTTCTTTGAGATGGTTCCAAACATTCTGGCAACACCCACCCTTCCAGCCCCGCATGGAATATTCCTAGAAAGGGTTGGAAGGAACTGTCATTCTGAGTGAGAAGAGTGATTTTTATACTAGAGGACCTTGAGACCATCATATGGTCTATTATTTGAATATAGTGAGCATGCCATGCACCGCCCAGTTGTGAGAATATATACAGCCATCTCGAAGACCCTTCTTTCTAAAGCAACAACCTTCTGATTACTCACATGGGGAGGAGCTGTTTGTTTACAAACAGCATTATTTCCCAGTCCAATCAGATCCTACTGCAGGCAGAGGGAGAAGAAGGGGAACCCCAGCAGTGCACATGCAACACTGAGCAAGCAAAGCAAACCATCTCAAGTCAAAAACATTATGTTAAGTCTTTAGCACACCACAAAAGCAGCAGCATGAAATTCCACTTGTCCCCCAGAACATCAACATGCTACACAGTTCTGTTGCAAACTAAATTTGCAATATAAAAGGCAGCTGCTGCAAGGGTCAAGAAAACATTTTAAAGCATAGGCGGAGAGGCAACAAAGTCCTTCTGCACATGCAATCACAGAGCAAGCAAAGCAAACCATCTCAAGCCAACAATATTATGTTAAGTCACATCACAAAATTATGTTAAGGCACTTATTATGTTATCACTTATTATGTTAAGGCACATCACAAAAGCAACAGCATAAAGTTCCACTTGTCCCCCAGATCATGCTATGCAGTTCTTTTGCAAACTAAACTCATCAGACAGGGAACAAACATTCATGCAAAGACTAGTAATTAGTGGACCAACATGTGGCACAGTGGCCTTCTTGCAGCAGAAAAGCCTTGAAACTGGTACTGAAAAGGGGGCCATTTTAGATGCAATGAACATTCCAGCAAAGATTAGAAACCCTTTCATCCATCCCCCTCCAAAAACTCCCCCAAAACAAACAGAAAGCAGACAGTTAGGATGGCAGGGTCTCACGCAGGGTGAAAAATTAAAATAGCATGGGCCAAGAAAATATTTTAAAGAATAGGAGGCGAGACAACACAGCCCTTCCAACTGGATTCACATTGCCTGTAATGCATGGGGGTGGGGAGGAAGAGAAGAGGACAAAAGAAAGCACAAGCAAGCAAACAATGTACAGGGGATCAGGGCAAGGGATTTGTTTTTTCAAAATTTACCAGGTTTCTGAAAAGATGAGAGACCTCCTGGTCACTCTAGACTTACTCTGATAACCACCTTCTGTTGCTCTTCCCTTCAAACAAGGAGGCCAGGGACTCCAAACAAGTCCCTGGCATCTCCCCTCCTGTAAAAAAGAGGGCGGGGAAGCTCTCTCTCCCCCCCGGAGGTAGGATCAAGGAAGAGTGAGCTCTTTCCCTCCCTCCTCCCACTCTGGTAGAGGAGGGGCCAGAGAGGAAAAAAGGAGCTATGGAGTGGCCAGAGCATTTAGAAAAGGTGCCCTGACACACACACCCCTAGCTCTTGCTGATTGTCTGGGTTGCTCCATAGGAACCCAGCCAAGGAGCACATGGCACCTCCCCCACTCCCTCCCTAATCCCCCAGAAAGCAGTGCTTTTCTGGGCTGATGTCCAGCGCATGCTTCCTCAGGGCTTGGGAAGATCCTCTAAGTCCCCACCTCCCTTTAGCTCTCTGGACAGTGAGTGGAAACCTAGAGAGAGGGGGGAGCAGCAGCAGAAGGAGGATGTTTGTCACCTCTCCCTCCTCACCTTGCAGAGTTCTTTCTCTGCAGGCTTTGTTTACACACCCACGCTCGCACACACCCACTGCCCTAATACCCACAAGCACACCAACGCTGTTACCTTCATGCACGACACACTAGTCAACCTTCATTATGTAGCATAAACAAACACCACACTCATGAACACACAGGACGAGCCTCGAGCAGCAACACTGATCACCGGCAAGGGCAGCTTGCTTCCTGCTGCCTCTTATAGTCACTGAGCTCTCTCTGCTGCCCTGTTGATGATGGCCTCAGTTTTCCCTAAAATGGTTACAACCCCCCCCTCTACTGTATGACCAAGGGCCAACAAACTTGGACCCAGAGGGCTTGAAAGGACAGACCCCAGACATGGCCAAGGGCCGGCAAACATGGGGAAAAGGGATTGAGAGCATACCTTCCATTATGAGCAAGAGTGGGGCTTATAAGACAGAGTAAGGAACGGGCCCAGCCACCATGGAACCCAGCAGAAAGTAGGTCGCTCATGTGAAATACCAGCCTGAACCTGGGGGAAGAGAGGAAAAAGGAAAATACCTAGAGTAAAGTATGGGGCCATTAAGAGGCATTCTTCCTATTCAGTAGAGCACTGATGACTGGAACTTGGAGCAGCAACCCCCCACTCAGGAATAAAGAAATCCAGGGGTTCCCTTTGTGTCCCAGGAAGCCGATCGTTAGTCCTCTCCTCCCCTCCTTAACTACCCTCCAGCCACTGTTGTTTACTCTTTCCTCCTGTGTCAAAGATATCTTATGCATCTTGTATGGCCCTTTTTTTTTTCTTTTTTTTTAAAAATTTTTTTCTTTTATTTTGTATAACATTGTAAACAAACTCATAAACATTTAACTGTGGTTACAAATCATATTTCCCTTGGTAATGTTTCTTTGGGTTCAGGTGGGCCTTTTAATTATACATAATAATCAAATAGATATGTTCTTTGATCTTCAGGTAGATCTGATTTTGTCATAACGCAAACGCAGGGGAACCATTTTGCAGCAAAAGATTCTTTTTTGTCCATTAGGTTCGCTGCTATTTTTTCCATAGTCAGGTGGTACCATAATCTATTCATCCATTCCCCAATCGACAGTTCTTTAGTGTCTTTCCAATGTAGGGTGATGACCTTCTTTGCAGCTTGGAGAAACACCGAGCAAGATTCCCGTTGTTTCTGTAATATCTCAACTGCTGGAAATAAACCCAACAGAGCTACCTCCGGTTTAAACGGTATGATCAATTTCGTCATCTCTTCCATTTTTTCCCATACCCCTCTCCATAGGGGTTGTACCCGGTCACAATCCCACCAACAATGTCTTTGCGTTCCCTGCTCTCCGCATCCCCTCCAACATAAACCTCTTTCCCCTCCCTCTTCCATATGTCTGAATTGCATAGGGGTCAAGTAAAATCTCGTTACTAATTTAATTTGGCATTCTTTGATTTCCAATGAGTGGGCATTATTATGCATGTAATCTATTATTTCTAATTCTTCCTTTTCTGCAATCTCTATTCCTAACTCCTCTTTCCATTTCTGTATGTAACCTATCTGTTTGGGATACCATATCTCTTTTAAAGTTCTATATATGCGTGACAGTTTTCCTTTGTTATTAGTATGTTCAAACAATACCTTTTCTATTTTGTTGGGGTCTCTTGTATATTGTTCTTTTTTGTCTTTACTATTTATTGCATGCTTAAGTTGCATATATTCAAATGGGTTTATTCGTGTTTTAATTATTTTTTCCATGTCCTCTTTACTAATTATTTCTTTGTCTTTAATTATATGGCTAATTTTTCCTAATCCTTTCTCCTTTAATTTTTTCCTCAGTTTCTGAGCCTGTTGTTGTGTTTGGAGGCACAATAAGTCTATCGGTGAGTATGGGAAATGGTTTTGATTAATTTTGATTTTTTAAATTATGTTTTGCCATGTCATCCATGTGCCCCAGGCAAAGGGATGATCCTGCCATATTTTTTTGTTTGGTGTGCCCTCGTCTGTTATTATATTTTTCAGACTGTGTGTGGCTAAAATGTGTTGTTCTATTTCTACCCATTTTATATCCTTTGGTTGGTAATACCAATTATTTAATGTTCCCAATATTGCAGCCTTGTGATAAAGGCGCAGGTCAGGGAGATTTATACCTCCTTTTTCTTTAGGTCTCATTAATGTTTGCTTATTTACTCTTGGTTTATTTCCTTTCCAAATTATTTCTTTCATTAATTTGTCACATTCTGTAAAAAATTGGTTTGGTAATTGAATGGGTAATGCTAACATTTTATACAAGATTTTAGGTAGTAATATCATTTTAAATAAATTTACTCTTCCCAACCAGGAGCAAGGTAAATCTTTCCAATCTGTTGCTTCTTTGCTAAGTTGTTGGGGGAGTTTTGCAAAATTTTCTTTGTAAATTTGGTTTAATTGTTTTGGTAACTTTACTCCTAGGTATTGTACTGCTTTCTCTTCCTCCGGATAAGGGAGGATTGCTTTGATGTCTTGTCTTTGTCTTTCCGTTTGTCCATATATCAATGCGTATGATTTCCTTTCATTAATTTTATACCCTGAGATGTCTCCAAATTCCTGTATCAATTTTAGTAAGGGTGGGGTAGAGGTTACTGGATCTCCTATAAATAATACAGTGTCATCTGCAAACATTGTTATTTTATGTTCTGTTTTATCAATGCGTATTCCTTTGATTTCTGTTTCCTGTCTGATTGCAATTGCTAAAACTTCCAATGTTAAATTAAACAATAAGGGTGATAGGGGGCATCCCTGTCTAGTTCCTCTGGCTAATTTAAATGATTTCGAGTGTCCATTATTTATTATAAGTTTAGATACTGGGTCCTTATAAATTGCTTTAATCCAATTAAGGAATGGTCCTTCAAATCCCATTTTGCTCAGTATTTGTTCCAGGCACTTTATCTCAGTCCTATCAAAGGCCTTCTCCGCATCCAGCATTATAATTGCTGCTTTTTCCTTTGTCTTGTGAAGGTGGTGCATTATATTAGTTACTCTGCGGATATTGTCTGATCCTTGTCTTGTAGGTATAAAACCTACTTGGTCGGGATCTATCAAATCCTTTATTATTGCTGTTAACCTGTTTGCTAATGCTTTTGAAAAAATTTTGAAGTCTACATTCAATAATGATATAGGGCGGTAGTTTTCGCATTTGTCACTAGGTCTTCCTGTTTTGGGGATCAGGGTGATATTTGCTTCGTAGAATGATTGGGGTAATTTTCCTGTTTTTAAAATTTCATTATATGTGTTAACTAGGTATGGACTCACTAATGCTGCTGTTTTTTTATAGAACTCTGATGGTAATCCATCAGGTCCTGCTGCTTTGTTATTTGTTAAGTTTTTAATTATTTCTACAATTTCTTTTGTTTGGAGAGGGCTATTTAAGTATTTAATTTGATCTGAGTTTAATTTGGGTAATTTGTATTTATTCAAAAATTCTGTTATCTTTTTAGGTTCTGGATTTGATGAGGAGTACAACGTCTGATAGTAATTGAAGAATTCCTGTCTGATTTCCTCATCCTTGGTTATCCTGATTTTGTCTGCTGTCTGTAATGAAATTATGTGTGACTTTTTGTTTTGCCTTTTAACTAATCGTGCCAGTGTTTTTCCTGGCTTATTACTGTATGCAAAATAAAATCCTTTAATTTGTTTCAGTTGTGCAGTGGTTTTTTCTATTTCTTTTAGGTTAATTTGTTCTCTAATTTCTGTGATTTTCTTTGCTCTTTGTTTTGTGGGGTTAATTTTATTAATTGCTTCTACTGCTTTTAGTTCTCGTTGTAATTCCTTCAAATATTCCCTATTTTGTTTGCATAGTTTTGATTTTATGGCTATCATTTTCCCCCTGATTACTACTTTTGCAGCTTCCCATAGAATGGCTTGTGTGTCTACACTTCCTTCATTAAGTTCAAAGTACTCTTTCAGGGCTTTTTGGGTTTGTTCTAAAAAAAAATTATTTTTCAACCAGCCCCTGGATAATTGCCAATTACTGTTTTGCGAGGTTTTTGATCTTTCTGCCCATTGTATTTCTGTAACTACTGAGTCATGGTCTGAAATGACATTAGTTTTAATAAAACATTTCTTACATTTTTGTATTTCTGTTGTACACATGAGGGCATAATCGATTCTCGTGTAAGTATTGTGTGCGGGTGAGTAAAAAGTGTAATCTCTTTCTGTTTGATTTAAATGTCTCCATACATCTATCAAATTATTTATTTTCAGTAAGCTTTCTAAATTAAGTTGCCATTTCCCAGGAAGTTTGTTTTTAGAGTGATCTTTACTTGACCAGCTCGCATTCAGGTCTCCTTGCATTATTAATATACCCTTTCTGTATTGTTCTATCAGGGGGAGAATCCCTCTGATAAATTCATATGTACCCTCATTCGGTGCATATATATTAACCATTGTTGTAGTTTTGCCCTCTAATTCTCCCACTACGATGAGCAGTCTGCCTTCTTCCTCTCTGTATATTTTTTCCAAGTTAAATGTTTTGTTAGCCTTTATCCCAATTAAGACCCCTGCCTTTTTCTTCTGTGGGTTGCATGCGTGAAATATTTCCCCAAAATATTTGTTTTTGAATCTCTTGCTATCCTTATCTCTAAAGTGTGTCTCCTGTAGGAAACATACATCTGCCCCAATTTCTTTGATCTCTTGTGCTATTCTTTTTCTTTTTATGACTTCATTTAGTCCCTTTACATTAAGGGACATTGTTTTAATATCTTCTACCATATCTGTCTGTTATGTTTTTCCTTTATGAACACTTTTTCCTTCTTTTTCTGTTGCCTTGCCCAACCTTCCTGAACCATTTCCTTTTTAAACCAACTATTTACATTATCAACTTTATTAACCTTCTTCTCCTGGGGAGGAACTGTATCATTATATTTTTTCAGTGTGAGGCTCATTGCCTTTTACTTAACCTCTCAGCTCCCTCCTCCACCTTCTCCGCCTTTTTCCTTGGGCCTATTTGCCCTTCCCTTAATAATTGTTATTGTTTATCAGCCTCTTATTCTATATTTCTTATCTTAAACCTTCTATTTATACCAACCTATCTATTTCAGTTATTATGAATAAACATAGATCTAATATTCATGTTATTCCCTTTTCCTGTTGTTCTCATATTTACATACATTTATATCATGCAAACATATACCTAACATTTCTGTTTTTCCCTCTTCGTGTGGTTCACATAAGTATAAACCTCATTTTTATATTAATCACTCTTTTCTGTTTCACATAAATTTTTTAAGCTTATTATTGTATATCAGCCTCTTATTCTATGTTTCTTATCTTAAACCTTCTATTTGTACCAACCTATCTATTTCAGCTATTATGAATATTGTTTTTAAACATAAACATCATATTCAGTAACATTTACTTAAACAACATATTCAGAGACAATTTCTTAACTCAGGTGTTTTCTTCCTGTTCTCTTGCTTGTTTGTACAGGAATCCTTCTAGTTCGTTAGGTTCTAGAAATATTTTTCTTTTCCCATTCCAAAGGATGGTCATCCTTGCTGGAAACCATAATTGTGGTTTTAAGTCTTTTTGGTTTAGTTCAGTGAAATATTTGGCCCACCTCCTTCTTTTATTCATAGTTTCTCCTGCGTAATCTGGGAAGAATTTGATTTTTCTTCCCTGGTATTCCAGGGATTTATTTCCCCTGGCCAGTCTCAAAATTTTTTCTTTTTGTTGGTAGTCCATAAATTTCATGATTATGGCTCTCGGGGGTTCCTCATCGCTGGGCTTGGGTCTGTTGGCTCTATGAGCTCTTTCTATGTTTGGTTTGTGCAGGTTGGGCTCTCCTGGGAAGGTGGATTCTAGCACTTTCCATATCAAGGATATTGTGTCTCTTCCTTCCCAATTTTCGGGGATGCCCACCAGCCTTAAATTAGACCTCCTCGCCCTGTTCTCCTGATCCTCGCATCTGGTCTCTAAGGTTTTTATTAAGTCCATCATCTTACTTTGCTGGTCCTGGGTTTTTAGTGTGTTGTCCTCCAGTGTTGAAATCCTAGTCTCAGCTGCATTTACTTTTTTGGTCAGGGCTTCAGTCTTTTTCTTATTTTGTATGTCTGATTGCTGCAGCTTGATTATTTCAGCCATCTGACTCTCCCTTGCAGCCTCTGCAGCAGCCATGCCTGCTTTTATTTCAGAGAGGATGGCAAAAATCCTGTCCTCTCTTTCTGTCTCTGAGCCTCTGCCTTCTGCACGTGGCTCTTCCCCTGCTGAAAAAGCTGCGGCGGCCATTTTGGCTCCATTTTCAGCTCTCTGAGGGGGGAGGGGGGCCGTTTTTGTTTGAAACAGTTTATCAATTCTGGCAGACCCAGGTTTATTTTCCTGAGCCCCCTTTGATTTCCCCATCCTCCCGTACCTTTTGAGTTGTTTTGGGGTTGGTTTTCTTCTTTTTTAGAGGCTTTTTCTCAGCGTGAGGAGAGGAGCCCAGGGAAGTGCGACTATGCTCTTTCGCACATGTGCAGTTCCTCCATATGGCCCTTTTTGTGATGGAAGTGGAAGTTGGATTTCTCCCCTCGTTAGCTCATTGTGTACCCCAAAGATCCACCATAGCCTCCCCAAATCCTTTGTTCAGTACCCTATAACTGCCCCTGGTTTTCCCATCAACCTCTGAGAAATTTTGGGACCCAGATATGTGCAGGTCGTTCTGTGCGTGTCTGGCTTAAGGGATCTCCCAGACTCTGGTCTGCCCCTTCTCCTTCCTCCATCCCCTGAACTCCGCTGGATCCGTGGGCTGCCTGTCCCATCTCAACAGGCAAGGAAAGGTAACCACAGGTCCAGACTTTCCCAGTCAACAGGGGAAGCCCTCTCTCTCTCTCGCATTCTCTTGCTCCCTGTCGCTGAGCCAACACCGGAACACCCCCCTCCCTCCTTTTCCCACAATCCCCACAAGCTGCTTGTGTTTTCCCCTTGTTAAATCCCGCCAGCCAGACCAGGGCTGTGTTATATATATATATATAACACAGCGAAACACAGCCCCGGTCTGGCTGGCAGGATTTAACAAGGGGAAAACACAAGCGGTTTGTGGGGATTGTAGGGAAAAGGAGGGAGGGGGGTACGCACTATAGGCAGTTTATGTACCCTCCCCAAATAGAAAGAGAGAGAGAGACAGGTGTCCAATAACAACAGGTTTATATATATATATTATATATAAACCTGTTATTGGACACCTGTCTCTCTCTCTCTTTCTATTTGGGGAGGGTACATAAACTGCCTATAGCGTGTACTGTCCTCAGTTTGATCCCTTGAACACAATCTATTTTAACCAATTTGGCTAACTCCCCTAAATGTAAAGATAGAGCAGATATTGGGGAACCAACCCCCCAATAATCTCACATGGCAGGGAGACTCATGTTAACAGATTGGTGGAGACATGTGGGCAAGCACATGGTAATCCACACAGGATTGTCCACGGAGGCATACGTAGTTACAGTCAGCCGAAACCCCCATATTTCTATCGCTTTCCTGTGTCATTTTCTATTTCCTTTTTCCTCTCTGGACCTGTGGATTTAAGGATACGGGGTCTGGGTTGTTGGGAAGGAATTGTTGGGAAAGCGGGTGGTCTTGAACTTGTAACAGATCTCCAAAGTGTAAGAGGCAGTTTGGAGAGCCTTTGAGTGACAGCCAGAGACCAGTGGGTCCCATCTGCGGGGAGTCGGGGAGTCTTGAACTTGTGTTTGTATTTGTTGTCTCACACCTGTGGGGAAGCGGGTGGTCTGGAATAGGAAGTTTAGAGACTTGTGTAATTTAGAAAAATGTTTGGGCAATTGTGGTCTCAGGGGGAGCATGTCCCGCCCTAAATCCAGCTGCAAGCACAGCCTTGGGAGTATGGGGCCCAGAGCGCGCTGTCCTAAGTGCAAAGCAGTTGGGAAACCTGGATTTTTGGGGTGCATGGATAATCATGGGATTGTTGTATCTAGGGATCCTAGTGGGGGTGCCTATGATAGTAAAGTGTTGCTGGCAGGGGACTGCTTTGGCAGTTAGGAAACTGTGGGTACTTTCAGACATGACGCTAATCACCCTTTAACCACCCTTGGTGGTTATTTATGCATGTTGCAGGGCTGTATTGGTGCCCTATGCATCCCTGCAACATGCATAAATAACTACCAAGGGTGGTTAGCATTATGTCTGAAAGTACCCTGTATCACTGGAATGTAGAAGTGATACAGGACCCTACTGGGAGTTATACCCGGGTATGGTCAGGAGTGACAGTCAGCAACTGGGAAGTGGGAGGCATGCTCCAAAAAGAGCATGGCAATGTTAAATTGGAGAGATGGGCAGTGAAAAAGGGAGAGTGCCCATGGGAACTGGGATGTTTTAAGGGGGAGGACATGGTGGCTGCCAGAGGAGAGGCTTATGCTGACTATTGTCAGAAGTTCAAGCCCCGGGGGAACCAGAAGGACCAGAAGGATGCTTGTGCAGCTTGGGCCTTGTGTCGTGTTTGTGGGGACTTGCAGGATCTGGTGAAGGAAACTAAGCAGAGATGTGAGGAAGAGGGAAAAAGAGCTGAAAAATAAAGAGAGAGGGAAGAGAAATTGGCAAATAAGTGTGCTGAATTGGAGAGACACAAAACTGAACTGGTCACTGAAAAATGGAATCTGACCACAGTCTATAGAAAGAATCAGGAGGAGGGTGCCGCTGCCATTACTAGGGCAGAGTGGGCAGAGAAGGAGTTAAAGGGATTGAAGGAACAACTAGGGCAAGCCCAATCAGCAGCTCACTTCCTTGCAGAGCATTCCCAGAGCCAGAAGGTCGAGGTGAACCATACAGCTTGTGAGGAAGCAATCCAAAGGCTGCGGGGAGAACTCGACTTGCACAAAGGTTTAATAGCTGCAGCGTGAGCCGAGGATCTTTCTGGGGTGGGGTCCATGTTCCTTAGAGAAGAGCTCAACCTGCCCATGCACGCCATCCCCCAGACCCCATACAATCCAGCATGGCAAGTGCCGGAGACTGTCGCTCCTGTTGTGAGCCGTGAGGTGGAGCGTGTGGGGGCAGGAGGAAAGACGACCCATGAAGAGATTAGGGAAACGATTTGGTGGACCCCCACTCAGGCGAAAGCTGTCACTGAGCAGGTGGGCCCACTGAACCAGGAAACCATCATTGCCTGGATGGCAAGAGTGTGGCACATGTATCCCAACACAAATGGGGTAGATCTGACACAATTGGCACGAGCTGCTACCTCGCCTGTGGAGGCGCCTGTCTTGGAAGTGGGGCTGAGCAAGACCGACATCCATGATGCCACTTGTGGTGAATGGATGAAAGCGGTGCTGCAGGTCATGCTTCTGGGACAGAGCCCACAGAGGCTGTTTCTCTTGGAGGCTCAAACTCCAGGAGAGCAGCCTGAAGCCTATATCGCCCGCAAGAAACTTCTGGGGGTTTTAGCGGACATGGTGGTTCCCATTCAGAGGAACAGGAGGCGAGTTATGCAGTATGACAGTCAAGAGTTTAAAGAGACTGTGTGTCACGGAGAAACATGGGGTCACACGTGTAACACGGAACTACATGTTTGGTAAATGTGTGGTGCCAAGGGTTTCACATGGATGTAATGTTACTATACATGTACACTATGTAAGGTCAAAGGTCCCACATGTTTGTAATGTTAACTCTGAGAACTGTAGAACTCAAATTAGGCCTCTCACATGTCACCAGTCTACAGGAACTACAAGAGATAACAGAAAGTGTATTCAAACCATCTGACTTGCTAGATAGCCTGTGGAGAGGTTAATGAACTTCCATGTTTACCTGGGTTGGCTACGTGCCCTGAACCACAATCCCCAAGGCGGGAAATCCGAGACAAAGGAGCCTAAATTCCTTTTTAAATGGGAGGAAGATACAAAGAAAACACACTTCTTGCAAAGGTCAGCTTGAACATCTACATATGAAAGACAACAGCTGGAAGCCATGAACTGAGAGGAAGGACTTTGCTTTCTAGCAACTCGAAGTCTGTAACCCAGTCGCTTACATCAAGGACTGAGAACTTATGGACCTTGCTAGGGGTAAGATGAATAACTTAGGAACTCAACCAGTATAAGTTAGGAATGCGTTATATTTACCTTTTATTTCTAGACCACTCTGTTTAACTATCTTGTTTATGTAATCAATAAACTTACTTCTTATTTTATGAAGAAGTGGTAAGTGTCTAATATTGGAACACAAGTGAGCTACAAGAGCCCTCAAGCTCTTGCGAACCCAGAGAGTAAAGAGTCTGTAAACGGGAAGGATCGGCCCTTGTGTGACAAAGGAGTTTCATTGTGGCACACTTGAATTAGCCAGTGAGAGAAACTGATTCAAGAGAACTGTGCACAAGGGAAACTGAGTCACTCAGACCCGGTAAAGTGGGGGTGTAGACTCCCAAACCCATGACACTGTGTACGCAGGAATTGCTGTCCCAGTCTGCATAGCAATGGGGAGAATAGATGTATCCCAGATGACATGGGAAGAGGTATCCCTGAGCATTAGACAAGTGGCGGATTTGATGAGGGTAGTGGGAGGAACTAAGCAGACCATTCATAAACAGCAGCTCAAGCCGGTCCAGGCAGTCACCCTCATGAACAGTGGCCCCCACTCCTCAGCTCCCCCCTTACCCACCAGGAACCCACCACCCAGTACTTAATCCCAGAGAGGAGACCTGGCAAGCTATAGCAACCCTTCCCCTCCCCACACAAAAAGTCAACAATCAGGAACTTACTCTCCATTCATATGTGTGTGGGGAGTTAAAGTCATTGGGGGAAGACATGAGACAGTACCATATGCAGCCCCTACAAGTGTTAGACGCAGCTGCAGAATTAAGGAGACAGCGAGGACAGAGGTCTAGCAGGGGTGCTTCCCAGCCCATAGCTGCAATGGGATTGGGGAATCCTGAGGATATCAATAGGACCCCAGAACAGGAGCAGGTATTTCAGGAGGGCCACAATATCTGCTAGGGCTTCCTGATTCCCAAGGGTCCCCCTCAGGTAGTTGCAAAACTACACCCAGATAAGTGGGGGAGACCCAAGGTGAGGGCTAGTATTGGGAATCTGGGAACTTCAGTCCAGCTTTTAGTAGATACGGCGGCCTCCATCAATATCTTGGACCCAGACTGGGTCAATGCAGGGGAGCCCTCTGGTAAAACTGTGGCAATCAGCGGTTATGGTGGGGAAACTCAGGAAGCCCCGGTATGGAAAAAGGTTCCCTTTGAATTAGGCAAGCTAAAGGGAACCATGGAAAGTTGTGTCCACAAAGGCAAACAAAAAGGGATAATTGGGACTCCATTTTGGAAGGAGTCCCAGCTAACAGTAGACCTAGCTAATGGGGTACTGTGGCAAGTCCCAGGGGGCCCTTCTGAGGTTTCCACCATACACCGCTGTGCAGCCCTTAAGGCACCTCTTCCCGTTCTCCCCTTGACAGATGATCCATGGACCCAGGAATTTCCCCAGGTGTGGATTGAAGACAAGGCAGAGTGCGGGAAGGTAGAGGAGGAGGTGCTCATCGAGGGGAAAGTCCCCCCCCTCAAAAGCAATACAAGTGTCCAGCAGAGGCTGAGGAGGGAATTCAAGCCACAATAGATAGCCTGCTGGGGCAAGTAGTCATTATAAAGATGCAGTCTGTCTGTAACTCCCCCATCTGGCCAGTTATTAAAGCAGATGGGGCGACTTACCAGATGACTTTAGACTATCGAGCTTTGAATACGGTGACTCCTCCCTTTGCTCCAGTGGTAGCTAAGTATAACAAGATAATAGCAGCAGTATCTGCGGGGTCCCGCTGGTACTCTGTTATTGATTTGGCAAACGCTTTCTTTGCGATCCCTCTCCATCCAGCCTGTTGGTACAAGGTTGCATTTACATATAGGAATCAACAGTACAGTTTTACCAGAACTTCCCAAGGTTTCCATTCATCCCCCAGCATTTGCCACTCGGTGGTGGCAGGGATGTGGGATAAATTGAATCCGGAGTCAAGAGGGTGTGTTTTGTCATATGTAGATGATATCCTGGTGCACTCACCAGACAAGAACAGGACTTCAGAGGTAACTAGGGAGGTACTCGCCATAATTCAGGAGACTGGGTTCAAAGTTAACAGAGTCAAGGCACAGCTTGTGCAAAAGAAGGTGAAATACTTGGGGATCAGTCTGGGAGAAGAGGGAAGGTCCCCAGACACCCAGAGGGTGGAAATGATTGCTAAATTACATGCACCCACAGACCTGCATTCCCTCAGAGCCATACTGGGCACCCTGATTCTAGGGACTTTATAGAGTTCTTTGCAGACAAACAAGACCTCTGTACAAGCTCCTGAAAAGGGGACGGTCATGGGATTGGGGCCCTGATCAACAAGAAGCATTGGAAACTCTAATAAAGGATTTGGTAATAGTTCAAACCCCCCATTCACCCCTGAAATACATCATCTCTAGCAAGATTCAGAACGGGCAGGTTAGTAGCCCCAGAATAGCACTATGGACCTTGGCATTGGTGGGAAGGGGAGTAGGGTTCAGTAAGGAACAGAAAGAAACCCCCACTCCCTATGGTTTACTTATAAAAGGGGAAGAGCACATTTGCCCACTCCCCGAGCCCCAGCACATAGAATGTCCTGTACAATGGGGTAAAAATCAGGAGGAGGCAATGGAAAAGGGGTTGACGGTGCGGTACACCGATGGGTCATCTTTTTATGACCAGGGGCGGCCAAGAACAGGCTGGGCAGCGGTTCGGGTGCTGGATGGATGGGTGTTGAAGGGATCTGCATGCTCTCACTCTGTCCAGGCAGCTGAAGTCCAGGCTGTATTGGCTGTCCTCAAGTTCAAGCCCCTAGATATCTCCCTAACCATCTATACGGATTCAGACTGGATGGTGTGAGCCGCCACAGCTTGGCTCCCAATTTGGCTAGGGAGAAACATGACTGCCTCAGACGGGAGACCAGTAGCCCATTCAGACAAATGGATAAAAATAGCAGAGCAGGTTAAAAACAGAACTGGATTGACTTGGGTCACGCATGTCGCTGGGCATTCTAAAAAACCTACAGATGCGGCTTTTTGGAATAGCCAAGCAGACATGCTAGCAAAAGAAACTACCACCCAGAGTGAGCCCCCTGACTGTGTGGAGGACATAACCTCCCCTGAAACACCCATAGCCCCAGTCACCACTAAAGCAAACATACTAGAATCAGGGATAACCACTATGCACTCTACAGGAAGGGGACAAAGAAGTAGAGGATTTGGCAAAATGGGGAAAAGACAGCACAGGGAAATACACCATCACCAAAGACAACAAGATATGGTGGGCAATCGATCCTGGGGGCAATAAATATTGGATCATCCCAGGGAATGTATGGGGGGAGCTAATACAGTTTGTCCACGAGCAAGGGCACAGAGGTAAGCAGGATACTTTGAACAGGGTGAAAGACACAGGATGGTGACCTCAGATGAAAACAGATATAGACCAATGGTGTGATAATTGTCTGTCACGTGCCATGGTCAATGCAGATCGCCAGACTCTTAAAGCTCCAATTCAGCACCAGCGTATTGAGGGCCCTTGGGCCAGGATTCAAATAGACTACATAGGCCCCCTTCCCACTACAGCCAGAGGCAATAAATACTGTCTTGTCATAGTGGATGCATTCAGTAAATGGCCGAAAGCCCTCCCTTGTAAAAACAATACTGCCTCAACCACTGCCAAAATGCTTTTCAACATTGTCCTGTCCAGATGGGGTATCCCCCGGTGCATAGATTCAGACATGGAACCCCATTTTGTTGGGGATGTGATGCAGGAACTGTGCAAGGCCCTGGGGATTAAACAACACTTTCATATAGCTGGACACACCGCCTCCTCCAGGCTAGTCGAGAGAACTAACCATACTTTAAAGGAAGCTTTAAAGAAACAGATTAGTCCCACTGGCAAAAATTGCGATGAAAAACTCCCAGTCATCTTGATGGCTTTGAGGGGTTCAAGGTCCGTGCATGGCTTCACTCCTTTCCAGGTGATGACAGGAAGGTGCATGCAAATGCCTGAGTCCTGGTGGCTAGGGACAGAGCTACCCAGCACCTGGGAAAACAAAACCGTCTCTGAGGAATGGATACAAATGTTGGTGGGTGAACTAGCAAAAATCCATAGGCAGGCTGCCATACGCTTAGGAGTAGCCCAACAAGATATAGATAAGAGGTTGGGGTGGATCAGAAAGCCCATTGTCTGGGAAGAAGGGCAGGCGGTAATGTATCAAAAGTTTTCAGCCTCAAAGCATCCCCTAACACACAAATGGGAAGGTCCTGCCAAAATAGTCAACAGAGTTAGTCCAGCGGTTTACCAGGTGGAAATCCCAGAAGGTAAAAGAGGCAAGCCATGGAGAAAGTATTTTCACAGCTCCCAGCTCAAGGAGTGGGCTGGTAAACCTGTGGAACTCCCAGCAAGCCAGCCCCTAAATCTGGCTAGCTCTTCCACCCCTGCTCAGAAGAAGAACTCTCAGCCTCATTACAAGGCAGCCATGAATAGGAGCCATGAATAGGATGGTAAGGCTCAGGATACCAAGGGAACAAATGTACCCCCATTTGACACACAACCGGAACAGTATCAGTCCAGCTATGAGATTAGCAGCACGGGTAAGCAACCTGATCAACAGGCAAACCTTTCATTTCAGGTTTTGCTATAGCGAGGCTGGAGGGCCACACAGAACTCTCATTGGGGTGGCCACCTGGAAAGCCACGGGGGGAGTTGTGGAGAGAGTGGTTGTAAACCACAATGGCTCCGCTAGATGGGAGCTGTTTATGGGAGAAAATCCCAATGTGATACAGTTCATCTCTGAAGGAGGAACTCCCATGTCCTCAGTTTCTCTCCTTGTCCTCGGGCAACCCTCACCCCCAGGCAGAGCCAGAAGCAAGAGGCGGTTAGGAAGAGCGAAACTGGTGAACACGTGCCAGGAAAGGAGCCAGTCCCGAGCCCCCACTTTTGGCGTGCAGCTTCCCAGCCAGCAGCACGCAGCATGAGCAGCCCCCTTGCAGCTCCAAAAGAACTTTCTACCTCAAAACTTGAAACAAACCTTCCAGCATAGCCACCAGATTTTGGGAACTAGCGCCTTATCGAAGGCTCCCCACTACACAAAACTTTTTTTCATAGCAATAAACATTGGCCCAAGAGCAGAAGAACTTTGCATTTTGCTCCAGCACTCCTGGCCACAGCAGTTGTTCTAGCTTCCAGCTACAGAAACTTTTCTCTCTTTAAGTTGCCTCAGCTCCTTCCAGCAGCTGAAGCTTATGGACTATTATGCTGAATAGGATACACCTGCGTGGAATTGTCCCACTAAATGGAGCTCCTTGTTACAGGTACAAACTGGTAATTTGGCTCAGCTCTTATGGTCACGGGGTATCAATGGGGGGGTGGGTGAATTATAATTTGGAAATTGGGACCTAAAACTGGAGAGAGATCCACCCTTTCAAACATGCAGAATCTCTCAAGGAAATTCAAACCAGGGCCATAGGCTCACATGTACTTAAACTAGTTCAATCTGTGGCAATACTTTTTATACCTTCAGGTCTTCTTGAAAGAAGCCCAGGTGAATCTAGCCAGACTGTCTATGTAACAGGAAGCTCCCAGGTGTACATATATATAAGTTATTGGGTTTTTATTGAATAAGTATATTTTATTTTTGTTGATTTTAATTGTTTAGTTTGGATATTTGTATCGATTCTATAGTGATTTTTCCCCTGAGCACCGTTCCCTCATGTAATTTAATTTCTCCCCTAGATGTTTTCCCCTTGTGTAGATTGTTTTAGTATTTGTGTGTATTTTGAAGTAACCCCGGTCTGGACTATGTATCTCCTTATTCCTATTTCTTACCGCTCCTCCCCATTGATTGTATAGTAGTTTTCCCCTTTTGTTGTTTAATTGCAAAACACTATTTCCCCCCAATCAGTAGGGGGCTCTTGCTGAATTGAGATCATGGTTTACTGGTGTCTTAGTAGCAGGCTCCACCTGACCATATTGGTCATAGTATTTCATGAACGGGATGTGGCAGAAACTGCCAGGAGCATCCCTTCCCTTTCCATATGACCTTCACTGACACTCTGGCTTCCAGGTTGACTAGGCCTGATTTTGCAACCAGCTGCATGGCAGGATTTCACAATACCAGGGAAAGGGATCTACAGCCAGCATGACTGGAGGGGACATCCCCTGATTGGACTAGATACAGCCAGGTAAACCCCAAGGACCCATCACAAATGAGGGGTAGTGGGATTTTAAAAAGAAAGAGACACCTCTCAGGCGGAGTCTTCCATTTTGTCTTCTGCTTGCTCTGGACACTGACCTTGTACTATAGAGCTAAGGGAATGGCTCCTGGCCTGTTTGGACTAAACCAAACCTAAGGACTGAACCCCTTTGCTGCAAGGCAAAGGCGCACCTGAAGCTGTGAGTAATTGGATGTTACATCTGAGGGACCAGTTTAGGCTAGATGCTACTAAAAGGCCACTGTGCCTAAACTGTTCTGATCAAATTCTTTTGCTCAAGGATTCAAAGTACCTCACATGGTTGGTTAACCTGTGATGCTGGGTTTAAAAGACCATTAAAGTAATATTCCCTTTTTTTGATCTAAAAGATCTGTCTGTCTGTCTGTGTTAGCAAATACACCTCTGTATGCTCAGGCAGCAGAAATTGGGAACTGTTTTATACTGGCTTGCGAGCCTGGCTGTTTAAAGCAGCAGAAGAGGTCTCATTCTCCCTAGAGGGATGAGACTGGAAATTTAAGTAAATACTCTGGGTGGTGGCAGCGGGAAGAGACCAGATAGTAAGTGGGTAACGGGGTGCCGGGAGGCTGGGGTGAACCCCAGTGGGCTCCGTTACACCACACGGGCTGGTGTGTCGCATGTTGCGAGCGAATGTATTGAGCTGCGTAGCCATGGGTCAGATGTAGCACATCCCAGAGTGCTTCTGATAATTATGTGTGGGCCATTTTAATGGATTTAAAAAGCCCACAATGGGGGGATTGTTGATGATGGCCTCAGTTTTCCCTAAAATGGATACAACCCCCCCTCTGCTGTATGACCAAGGGCCAACAAACATGGACCCGGAGGGCTTGAAAGGACAGACCCCAGACATGGCCAAGGGCCAGCAAACATGGGGAAAAGGGATTGAGAGCATAGCCCCCCATTATGAGCAAGAGGGGGGCTTGTAAGACAGAGTAAAGAAAGGGCCCAGCCACCATGGAACCCAGCAGAAAGTAGGTCGCTCATGTGAAATACCAGCCTGAACCTGGGGGAAGAGAGGAAAAAGGAAAATGCCTAGAGTAAAGTATGGGGCCATTAAGAGGCATTCTTCCTATTCAGTAGAGATGACTGGAATTTGGAGCAGCAACCCCCCCCTCAGGAATAAAGAAATCCAGGGGTTCCCTTTGTGTCCCAGGAAGCTGATCGTTAGTCCTCTCCTCCCCTCCTTAACTACCCTCCAGCCACTGTTGTTTACTCTTTCCTCCTGTGTCAAAGATATCTTATGCATCTTGTATGACCCTTTTTGTAATGGAAGTGGAAGTTGGATTTCTCCCCTCGTTAGCTCATTGTGTACCCCAAAGATCCACCATAGCCTCCCCAAATCCTTTGTTCAGTACCCTATAACTGCCCCGGGTTTTCCCATCAACCTCTGAGAAATCTTGGGACTCAGATATGTGCAGGTCACTCTGTGCATGTCTGGCTTAAGGGATCTCCCAGACTCTGGTCTGCCCCTTCTCCTTCCTCCATCCCCCGAACTCCGCTGGATCCATGGGCCGCCTGTCCCGTCTCAACAGGCAAGGAAAGGTAACCACAGGTCCAGACTTTCCCAGCCAACTGGGGAAGCCCTCTGTCTCTCTCTCTCTCTTTCACATTCTCTTGCTCCCCCTCGCTAAGCCAACACTGGAACACCCCCCTCCCTCCTTTTCCCTACAATCCCCGCAAGTCGCTTGTGTTTTCCCCTTGTTAAATCCCGCCAGCCAGTCCGGGGCTGTGTTTCTCTGTGTTACATACATACATACATACATCTCTCTCTCTCTCTCTCTTTCTATTTGGGGAGGGTACATAAACTGCCTGTAGCGCGTACTGTCCTCAGCTTGATCCCTTGAACACGAGGGGACCCCCTATTTTGACCAATTTGGCTAACTCCCCTAAATGTAAATATAGAACAGATATTGGAGAATCAACCCCCCAATAATCTCACATGGCAGGGTGTCTCGTGTTAACACATCTGGGTTGCTTGGGCAACCCCCCAACGCTGCGCATGCATTGAGGTACCGGGCATGCCACTTATGGCTGGGCTGCGGCACCCAACTACTCCTCTTCCACTCTGTTCTCCCCTGCTGTTGAATCCAGTCAGGGGGTCCCGCATCACCGAGGACTCAGCCCCGCCATTTCCAGAGCCCCCCGCACCTCTGCTGTTCACCTGGATCAGACCCCGGCAGTGCAGCCATTGAGATCCCCCATACCAGCTTCACCTCCTACCCTCAAAAGTCCTGACAGTGGACTCTGGGGAAATGGAGAATAACAATGTATGGGAAGGGAGGTAAAGGAATTGAAGATGATAAACTTTGTTGGTCCTGTAAGGGTACATGGTTAGTAAAAGGTTGACCCACAAGAGGACTTAAGGGGCCAACCCAGGGTACAAAGGGTTAAAAACACAGCAGGAGAGCGCCTAGGAGTAGGAAGCTACTCTGAGGCAAGGACCAAGGCAAGGAACAGAAGATGCTAGGAGTGTGGCCAGGAAGAGCATTTCAGGAGGACATGCTCTGAGAGGGCTGACCTAAAGCAGGAGATCCACTTGCTGAGGTAAAGAAGCCAATTTTTAGTCCCAGGGCTGTCTGTGCTGGCAAGGGGAGCACAGATGGCCTGCCCTCTGCCACTGCTGCTTCCAGAAGCTTCAAGCCAAGCTCCAGGCTCCTGCATTAACTAGGAGGAGCACATTCTGAGTGACGTGTCTGAACAGGGTTGAGAATTGCTCCTGCCAGAACCAACAGCAAAATTCATTAGCATAATATCCTGGGGATGTGAATAAATAGCAATCTGCATAAAATGTCTAAGTGAGCAAATAACATTTAGAAAGAGCTTAATAAACAAACCCTGCTTGACAGAGAAGCCAGCATCTGGGACAGTGTGGCAGAGAGAGCATTTTGCAATCCTAGTTCCATGGCAAGATGATGTGACTGGCAGGAACAATCCTCAATCCTGTTCAGATATGTCACTCAGAAAGTGCTCCTCCTACATAATGCAGGAGCCTGGAGCCTGGCTTGAAGCTGCTGGGAGCAGTGGTGGCAGAGGGCAGGCCAGCTCTGCTCCACTTGTCAGCACAGACAGTCCTGGCTTCTTTGCCTCCTCTCCCTGACAAACAGACCCAATCCAGCTGCAGTCCTGAAAGTACTCGCTCTGGATCAGGGGTGGAAAGCCAGAGTAGGAGATAGAGAGGACATGTCCAGCCCTGAGTCTGGGGCAGGAGACAGCCTCTTTCTTGGTTAATTTTGACACCCTGCATCCTCTCCAGTGTTGACATAGCTGCTCCCTGGAAGCTGGATAAGTGGGAGAAGTTGCCACCATTTGGGGAGTCAAGGCAGAGGCTGTCTGCTATTCTACAGCAGGACTGGTGAGATGTATGGTGCATGCAATCCATTTGATACAAACATCAACCTCAGGCAATCTACCAGGAACCCTCCCGCTTGCTCTGTCACTTCAGGCCAGACCCCCTCCCACTGTTTCCCAGCTCCAGTGCACTTCATCAACTGTTCTCAGGAGCGGAGAAGAGCACTCTCTTTTAGAGAAAGACGTCTTCTTCTCTGGTGCACTGGAGGAGGTCTCCTCCTAGCCTGTCTCCTTCCTGGAGTAACTCACTCCTTGGGGCACCAGTCTCGCTCTCCTCAGAGATGATTCCCGGCTCTACTTCGATGTCCAGGTGGAGGCGGTGGTGAGGGGGGCCTTCCAACAGTTACATCTGGTTCATCAGCTTTGGCCTTACCTCTCAGACTCTGACTTGGCCAACATCATTCATGCTTTTCTTACCTCAAGGCTGGACTACTGCAACATGCTCTACATGGTGCTACACTTGGTGACTGTCCAGAGGTTACAGCTGGTGCAGAATGCGGTGGCTCAGCTCCTTACGGCCTCAGGTTGCTGGGAGCAAATTACACCGATGCTCCATCTTCTGCACTGGCTGCCTATTTTCTTCCGGACTCGATTCAAGGTATTGGTTCTTGCCTTTAAAGCCCTACATGGCCTCAGCCTGACCTATTTGTGGGATCGCCTCACTCTCTGGGTCCTGGATCGACCCCTGCGGTCTGCTGGGGGCGCCTTCCTGGAGGTCTCCCAAGTCAATCAGGGGGCCACTATGGAGAGGGTGTTCTCGGTAGCCGCATCTCACCTGTGGAACTCCAAGACCTGTTGACCTTTTGTTGCTTGTGTAAGACCTGGCTGTTCCTCCGGGCATTTGGTGGAGGGGATGGGTGAGGGTGGTTATGTTAGAAATGTACCTGGTTTCCCTCCCAAGCACAATTCTCAATCGGGATCTTGGTCACCCCACACCACAAATCAAATTTTTAATTGGGTACAACACTATTTTATTCTTAAACACACAGATAATATACCATCAACACAGTTCTTGGATAGATCTAGCCCTGTCTACTCAACATATTAAAAATACATGTTTCTTACGGATCCTGAAGACCACAGTGGCAAGCATTGGTTTGGAGAGGTTGGTACAGGTGGGGGCCCAGGGATCCATACCCTGGAGAGGTGGCCCTTGTATCTGGATCTTTTGAGAGCGATGATAAGAATCAACAGTGACTCACTACAAAGCTAGCTGAAGACATTTTGCCATGGTTTGAGCTTCTGTTTTATAGCCCTCTGGGCTGGAGAATGATATTGCGATGCTTGTTCTTGGGTTCAGGTGGCCTCTGGGCAGGAAGGCATTTTGCTGGTATGCTTGGTGCAGGACCTCACGTTGTTATCTCGTGGGTTTCTGCTGACCACATTCTTATGCACATCTCAATCTTTATCTCTTCAGAATATCCAGGCCCCATCCCTCTGGGCGAGGCTGGGCCTTCTGTGCCTCAGGATGAGATTAGGGTCTTCCTCGCACACGCCCTGGTGCCCTCAAGGCTGTTAGCTAGCCGATACCCATTGTCTTGCATCATCAAGAACCATTGTTTGCTCAGTGTTACTGGTATTATCTTATGTTTGTGAATTCTGTTTTGTTTTACTTCAACTTCTCCAAACAGCCTTTCTCCTTTTCCATGAGGCAGCGATTCCTCATCACTGTGATCTGAGGCTCATGGCCTAAGCTGGCTAGTCTGTTTTCTGGTTTGTACCCATTATGCTTTTCATTATAAAGCAACATACACTTAATTGAGCTAACAAAATACATCTATCACTAATGGTTTCATTTAATCATATTACATACATGTACCACTACTAAGTATAGAACTAAAAGGTGGGTTACAATATAAAGCTAAAAGTGAGGTACAGTCAATATCAAGTATAACACAATCTTTTCATAACAATGTGGTGGGGAGTGGGGGGAAGGAGTTATGGGAGGGTTTCGTGTTTTTTATATTTTTAAGTTGGGTGGGAATGTTTTATACTTATATGATTTTATTGTAAGCTGTCCTGAGCCACCTGGGGTGGAGTTAGGTGGGGTATTAAATGGTTTAAATAAATAAATAAATAAATAAAAGTGGCTAGTTCCCCATCCCACACAGTGATTTACCAGAGGCTAACATGAACTACCAGTAGATCACAATCTTCCTCTTCACCATGCTTGTTGTACAGTTCCAGAGTCAGTGCTTACAGAGGGTGATTTCAGATGTAACGGGTGCCCGGTTCACCACAGTGGAGTCCCGGTGGGGGTGAACCGAACAACCACCCCCCGGGGTGAATAAAAGCCCCAAACAGACGTGATGGGACCAGGACCACGGCAGGGAATCGAGCTGACAGATCACGGGCTGGGGCAGCGCAACAGACGTGACACCGATTCCCGGCCACGGTCAAAACACCCAGAAACCACCGGGCAGGGGCGGGACACAGACATGGCTGCCTGAGGGCAAACGAAGCCAAAAGGCACACAAGGGAACGCCCACACAAGGGAAATGGGAAGGGAGAGGGAGAAGAGCCAGACAGGTACCACACACAACAGGCACACAGACAGCGGGGCCACAGTGGAACACACAGCACAAGCACACGCCTGGGCACACACACACACACACAGAAGGGAAAGGAAGGGAAGGGGGACATGGGTGCCCGGACAACACATAAGGC
>QEPC01000409.1:1168641-1180920 GCA_003113815.1 Sphenodon punctatus
CATGCAATTTCAGTTGTGTTCAAAATGCTGGAAATGGGATGTGCGTGGTAAAATTGGACTCAGGCTGTGACTGGGGTGCTTTACAAGGATGGGTCCCTGTGTTTTGGGTTTATAAATTATTTATTTTAAGCTTGATGTGCATGTAGACTGTTTTCTTCCATCCAATGTTAACCCTGGGAACTCCTTGCTGCTGGGTTTTGCCAGTGTTTTGCCAGTGTTATGCCAGTGTTTTGGGTTTATAAATTATTTATTTTAAGCTTGATGTGCTTGTAGATTGTGTTTTCTTCCATCCGATGTTAACCCTGGGATCTCCTTGCTGCTGGGTTATGCCAGTGTTTTGGGTGTTATTCCAGTGTTATGCCAGTGTTTTGGGTGTTTCCCTGTGTTCTGGGTTTATAAATTATTTTAAGCTTGATCTGCATGTAGAATGTGTTTTCTTCCATCTGATGTTAACCCTGGGAACTCCTTCCTGCTGGGTTATGCCATGCCACTGGCCTACCATCCCCCTGGCTCTTCCTACCATCCCCCTGGCTCTGCCCCTAGGCCCGCTGGCCTTACTACCCCAGTGCCCCTCCAACATCAAAACCCACCAGCCGCCCCTGTAATACTTCCAATATTTCAGGTGATAACCCAGAACGCGTAGATGTTTTAGGACCCTACCCAACCAGAGCTCTGTGGTAGACCAAGAGCACGCTTCCTCCAAGCACAGACATGGCAAACGATCCTCTGATATGGCATTTACTTTAAGCCAATAAAGTAGGGGGTTGAGAAGCAATTTAGTTCTCAAAGGAAGTGATCCTGTTTCTAAGCGTAATAAACAAGCTGGGGTGCATTTAGGGACCCCCAGAAGTGATCTAAGCAAAAAATTCTTAAAGGGCTCCAAGATGCCGGATGCATAAGGACCCCACACTCCAGCCCCAAACAGAGTGCCAGGTTTGTTCTTCAAATCAAAGAGTTTCAGGGCTGGAGGGACAGATCACCCCCAATAGAGCCTCCAGAACCTCAAAAGGCCCATGACTGCCTGTCTCATTTTAAGCCTAGCTGCCTCAATGTGGGATTGCCAGGATGCAGAACTGTTGAAAAGTAGCCCCAGATATTGATATGAGGATACCTGTTCCAATCTACTCCCATCAAGTAACCACTTATGACTGGAGTAGCATCTACCCACGACCACCACTTTAGATTTATCGTGGTTTATTGACAGCTGGGAATCTTTACAGAATAGACCAGCGGCCACTAACATCCTATCCATCCCTAGTGCTGTGGGTGATAAAAGCACCATGTCGTCTGAATATAAAAGGATAGGTACAGATCTAGCCCCAACCTTGGCTGGGAGAAAAATATCCTCTTTAAGAGAGGCAAAAATCCTATTAATGAAAAAATTAAATAAAAAGGGGGCAAGGACACAGCCCTGTTTAACCCCATTAGTCACAGGAATCGGGTTCGAAATATAACAACTGCACCCCGCCCTAACTTTGAGAGTAGTTTGGCTATATAAAGCATGGACCAGGAAAATTAGTCTCCGATTCATATTTGTCCTGTACAATCTATCCCACAATATATTCCTGTTCACTGAGTCAAAAGTGGATCACAAGTCCAGGAATCTTTTTTTTTTTAAATTATATTACATTTTTTATTTTTTCCTTTTAACAAGTTAACACATTTTTTGCATTACATTTGATCTTTTCCGGTTCTTAAACATATTCTTCCCCCCCTCCTTCCCTTCCCTCCCCCTCAACACCAGTACTCGTTGTCCTTTGCTTGTCTCTGGCCCCTATCTTCTCTTTCTTTTCAGCCACGCCCAATGCTCTTGTGTTCATAGCATAAAGTCAAACAAATATATATGCTGATCATCTTCTGTATTGGGTTTTTGCATCAGTTCCAGGCATTGAAACCACTTAGCATTGAAGTTTTTTGTCTTGTCCCTCATGGTCTCCATAGCTTTCTCCATGGAGAATAGATACCACATGTTGTTCATCCAATTTTGAGTGTCTGGTGTTCTCTTTTCGATCCAGAACTGTAGTATGGCTTTGAGGGTTTCTGCTATCATTGTAGTGCAGATGGATCTTTTGTTTCCTATGAGAGGTGTTGGCGGATACAGTCTGAGCAGCGTTGTTCCTGGTTTAAATGGTATTGTTCCTTTTGTTATTTTCTGCATATTGTCCCATACCATTGACCAAAATGCTTGTATCCTGGGGCATTCCCACCACACATGTAAGTAAGTTGCCTTTTGTCCACACCCCTTTAAGCACTTATCCGAACCCTTTTTACTGATCTTAAAAATTCTACTTGGATCCAAATAGAAGAACATTATGGTTTTAATTACTGGTTCTCGTACCTCTAAAGATTCTGAGCATTCTATCATATGTCTCAATATCTCCTGGCTTTGTCCCTTTTCCCAATTTCCCCCCAGTAGATTGCCCCATTTACTAACATATTCCGGTTCTTCCTTAAACCATTCCTCCTGTAATGCTCTATACACTCTCACCACCATCCCCTTATTTGTCGCTTTTGAGAATAATTCTCGCTCAATAGGTTTCGGGGATCTGGTATAGTGTGGTATCAAGCCGCTTTGATTGATCTCTCCTCTAAGCTGATAGTATTGAAAGATATTGATCGTTTGCTGTATCAATTATTGAATGTCCTCTCTAGTAATAAATTGGTCCCCCCTAAACAGCTGTGGTATTTTTGTAATTCCCTTTCCTTTCAGCTGTTTCCTCAGCTGGACTGCTATTCCTTGTTTGGTCATGTTCGCACTATCTATCAGCACTGTCGGCATGGCTATTCTGTGCATGCCTGCCTTCTGCCTTACTGTTGCCCAGACTGTTAGTGCCCTCCCTGCAAAAGGGTGTTTCTTCCATTCCTTTTCATCTTTTTCCCCCGTGTCAGTCACTATGGGTGAAAACAGACATGATGCTAACCACCCTTTAACCACCCTTGGTGGTTATTTATTCATGTTGCAGGGCTGTACTGGTGCCCTATGCAGCCCTGAAACATGCATAAATAACCACCAAGGGTGGTTAGCGTCATGTCTGTTTTCACTCTATGTGTTCAAATTTATTCACCTTTAATATTTCTTTCTCCAGATTCACCCAATGTGTATCTTTCTGTGGGCTGTACCAATCCTTGATCGCTCTTAGGGAAGCTGCTTTCAAATATAGTTTGATGTTAGGCAAACTTACCCCCCTTTTCTTTTAGGTCTTTGCAGTGTCTCTTTTTTGATCCGCGCTTTCTTGTTGTTCCAAATAAAATCTATCATAATTTTGTCATGCATTTGAGCAAATGTTTTAGGTATTTGGATGGGCAGGGCCATTATTCTGTATAGTACCATAGGCAGTAATTTCATTTTGTATAGCTTGATCTTGCCCAGCCAGGAGGCCGTGATATTGTTCCATGTCTCCTTCTCCCTCTTAATTTGCATGAGAGCCTCTATGTAGTTCTCTCTGTACAGGTCTTTAGGGTCCTTTGTGAGATGTATCCCTAAGTATTTGATTTTATCTTGTGTCTCTATAAATGGTTGTTTTTCTGCTATCTGCTTATGTATCTCTGCGTTTGGGGCATATAACATTGCGATGGATTTCTGAACATTAATTTTATATCCTGACACCTGGCTGTATCCTGGTATCAGCGTTAGTATTTCCGGGATAGATTCCTTTGGCTCTGTTATGTACAGCAGCATGTCATCTGCAAATAGTGCTACCTTGGCCTCCAGTTTCCCTATTTGAATCCCTTTGATTCTCTCATTTTGCCTGATAGCACACGCTAGCAGCTCCAGGGTCAAATCAAATAGAAGGGGTGACAGGGGGCATCCCAGTCTTGTGCCTCTAAGTCAGTTTGAATTGCCTGGTACTTTGCCCATTTATCACTAGGTTAGCTCTGGGTTTTTTATATATGGCTGCCAAACATGTGCAGAATTCCCCCTTGACGCCTATTTTTTCCAGGATCTGAAATGTGCTACTAATTTCAAGATGATCAAAGGCCTTCTCCGCATCCGCTGAAATTAATATTGCTGGTATTTTAGTTTCTTTTAAACAGTACATTATGTTAACCATCTTTCGCATGGTGTCCGACCCGTCTATTTGGAATAAATCCTACTTGGTCCTGATGTATTACATTACCTATTATTCCTGCCAGTCTATTTGCTAGTGTCTTGGTGAGAATCTTGAAATCGAGATTCAATAGTGATATGGGGCGATAACTACCACATAGCGAGTGGTCCTTGTCTGGTTTGGATATTAATATTATCTGAGCATCATAAAATGAGCTTGGTAGTTCCTTTTCTTTTGTAATTGCATTATATATCTTGACCAGGTATGGGGCCATTAATTTTCTGAATTTGTGATAAAACTCCGCCGGATATCCATCCGGTCTTGTTTCTCGCCATTCCTTTAATGGTGTTACTTATTTCTTTTACTGTGAATGGCAAGTTAAGATACTGTATTTGTGCCTGATTAAACTTTGGCATATTAATTGTACTAAGAAACTCCTTTATTTTTTCAGGGTCTGGATTCTCTGTTTGATATAACCTCTAGAAAAACTGCACGAAGGTTTCCTAGATCTGTTGAGGATCTGCTGTTATTTCCCCCTGGTGGTTCTTAATACTAGTTATTATTCCTTTGTTCTTTTTTATTTGAACCAATCTGGCCAAGGCCCTGCCCGCTTTGTTACTCTGGTCAAAATAAAAACACTTTGCTCTCTTCAATTGTCTAATTGTTTTTTGTTGTTCTATAGCGTTAATTTTCCCCCTGGCTTTCCCCCCTCTTCCCTCAATTTGGGGCAGTTGCATGTCTTGGCTTTTGTCTCTAATTCCAGGAGTTCTTGATATAACTCCCTCTCCCTCACCTTCCTTTGTTTGTTGATATTTGCTTTAATGGCAATTATCTTCCCTTTAATCACTGCCTTTGCTGCCTCCCATAGTGTAAATATAGATTCTACAGATCCCTTGTTCAGCTCAAAGTAGGTTTTAATCTCCTCTTGAATTTGGGTTACCATTTCCGGATTGGCCAGCAAGACTGTGTCCATTCTCCATCTTTGGCTTTGCCCTGACTGCTCCTTACCCCATTCCCATTTAGTTGCTATTGCATAGTGGTCTGATACTACTAATGGTAGTATTGAGCATTGTTTTATCACCCGGAGTTCACTTTTTCCCACCCAGCAATGATCTATACGCGAGAAGGTCCCATGTACTGTTGAGAAAAAGGTGTACTCCCTGAATTCCTTGTTCATTGTTCTCCATCCATCTACTAATCCCACTTGGTCCAGTTCCTCTGCTATCTCCTTCTGCCACTTTGCTATCTTTATCTTTCTAGAGGTATCCATTTCTGTGAAATAAGTATTAAAATCCCCTTGGACTATCAGGTTCCCCTCCGCCTCCTCCCCTATGAACTTTATTACCTCTTTCAAGAACTGTTTTTTATTCTCGTTGGGGGCATATATATTTACCAAAGCCAATTTTTTTCCTTGTATTACCGCATTTACTATTATACATCGGCCTTGTTCATCTCTTACTACTTTCTTTATTTTTGGCTCTAATTCCCCTCTCAGTCCTATGAGGACTCCCGCTTTTTTCCTTGGTCGCATGCTGCTGCTATGATTCCCGCGTTTTTTGTTGCAAACCTGTCTAGATATTTTTTTATTAAGTGGGTCTCCTGCAAGAAGTATATGTCTGCTTTCTGTTCTCTTAAAAAAAAATTTATACTCTTTCTTTTAACTGGGTGATTTCGCCCTCTCACATTTAGTGTAATTGTTTTAAATCTTAGTGTCATAGCTGTACTTTCTTTCTTCTACTTTCCCTAACTTAGTTCCAATTTATTTCTGGTGGTGATGCCTTCTTTCTCCCCCCTCTTCCCCTGTTACCCCTCGCCCCTGTCTTGTTCCCTTTACTTCCCCCCTGTGTTAAACCCCTTACTCCTGCACACCTGGAGCTCTATTTCCTCTAGTCCTACTCTCCTTGTCTGCCTGATGTTACCTTTGGTTGGCTTTCTCTTCCCCTTGCTCCTTATCGAATATTGGTCTTTGTTCTTTTCTTCTCCCCGCCCCAGCATTTCTTTTCCCCTTTCCTAGTATTTTTATTGCTTTAACCCCCGTTTTGTTCTTAACTCTTTAACTTTTTCTGTTTTAGTTCAACAATACATATAACATGGAAAACACCCCTTAAACATTCACTATACCTTATTTCCTCACTGTTATGTTTGCCTTCACCTCCCTCCTTTTTTTTAATCCTTTTTTTTTTTAAGCCCCTCCCTTTGTGTCTCTGTAAAAAAGCATCCAGCTCCTCTGTATCTTCAAAAAACTTGTCTACCCATATTGTCATCTTGGCTGGAAATCTCACTTGTTGTTTCAGACCCATTTGCTGTAGCTTCAGATAGTATCCCGCCCATCTTTTCCTTTTTTGCATAGTCTCAAATGCATAGTCAGGGTAGATCCTGATGTTGTGGCCCTTGAATTGGAGTTGTTGTTTCCCCCTGGCTAATTTTAGGATTCTTTCCTTGTCCTTATATCTCAAGAATTTTATTATGATTGTTCGTGGGTGCTCTGTGTCTTTAGGTTTAGGGCACAATACCCGGTGGGCTTTTTCTAATTCTGGGGATGGTGTGGGTTTTTCTTTGGGGAAATTCTCTTTTAGTATTTTTCCTAACAGGATTTCCATCCCCTCTGTCTCTTCCCCTTCCTGGACCCCCACTATTGTGAGGTTGGAACGTCGGGATCTATTTTCAATATCTTCCATCCTCTCTTTTAGTGACTGAACTGTTTTTTGCGTTTGTGCCAGTTCATTTTCCTGGCTAACTGCTTGAACCTCTGCTCTATTCATCCTGTCCTCTAAGTTTTGAACATTTTTTGCCAGGTTTTCCACCTTTACATTGGTTTCCTCAGTTACTTGCTGAACTTTACTGATCTTGTTGTACAGCTTGTCCCTATGTACACTGGCCTTTTGGAGTTCTGATTTTATATCTGATTCCATGTCCTCAATCAGGCTCTGGAGCATTTGTAGACCCCCTCCTCCCTCATGGATAGCCTTCTCAAGGCCTCGCAGCTCTGCTCCAGCCTCCATTTTGTGCATCTGCTCCTGCAGCATGTGTTCTCTTTCTAGGCTATTTTTAGCCTTACAAAAGCTGCAGAGTGTGCCTTTTTTGGTTGATTTTGTGGGGAAGGGGTTCCCCTGCTTGGCCATAACATTTTGGGGCTTCTCTTAGTTTTCTTACTGGGTTTTCCCAGGGCAGGTGTATCGCGCTTTGCGGAGCTGTCTGTGGGGACGTCTGTTCACTCCTCGCGCATGCGCAGTCCTCCGAATCTTTTCTAATCTTAACATATTTCTCCACCAAATGCCATAAGGTGTAGCAATGGTCCACTGTTGAGTGCCTGGCACAAAATCTGGTCTGCTCCTTGGGGAAAAAATTTCACACCAACGCCCAATCTTCTAATTCAGGGGCGGATTGGCCATTGAACCCACCGGGAGAATTCCCAGTGGGCCGGGCCAGTTGGGAGGGCTGCTCCTGCCCTGCAGGTTTTTTTCAAAAAATAAAAAATTAAATTAAAAAAATGGGTCCCGACTCGAGCCCGACCCCCGTGGGGAGGGGGTGGAATGCAGGCTGGCCCATTCCAGGCCACCGCAGTCTGGAACAGGCTGGCCTGAGTCCCCTTCCCCCCTCAAACAGTCTGGCCCCATCATGCTCCCTCCCAGAATTATAAAAGCAACTTCTGGGAGGGAAAGACTCGAGGCCAGAGTGTGTGAGCAGCAGGAGGCTCAGAGTGCACAACTTACTGGTCGGTGAAACAAGTTGGCAGTGCAGGGCAGCAGGGCAGCACCAGCAGAGGCAGAGCGAGTGGCACCCGCACCAACGGCAACAAGTGGCAACTCGGTGAGGCCCAGGGAGAGAGAGTTTGAAGGAAGAAGGCAGCAGGTGGGTGCTGGGGCCACCTGGCTGCGGACTTGGAGGGTGCGGGTGCCTGCTGGGGCTGGTTATCCTTGATTGGGGGTGAGGGGGTGTCAGTGGGATGGGGCAGGAAGGGGGAAAAGCACCACACACTCACACTTCTCACACACCAGGGAGCTCTGCGGTCGGGTTGCAGAGGAAAGAAGCCCGTCAGGATAGTAGTTGGGTCTGTTCGTGTGCTTACACACTCTGAACATCGACCCCTATCATCATCGGGTGCAGAGCTGTATGCAGGGATAAAGGGATCAGCCGCTCAACTCTCACTCGGTAGGGGGAGGTTCAGGATGGTGAGTGAGGAGGGTGCAGGGTCCACGGGGATGGGGACCAGGTTCCACGGGGGGGGTACACGGGGCTACCACACACAGTGAGAGTGGGACAGGGAAGGACCCAGGCAGGAAGGCGGGGAGCCACCCACACGAGCCCACAGGCTCCCAGCCGCCCCTCAATACCAGGGGTCAGGAGGAGTAAGGGTTTCAACCAAACACAAGTATACTAGGAAGGACTGAGGCACACAATGCAACAGGGGTCAGGGGAAAAGGGGGTTTGATGCGAGGGGGTTAACAGCACACACAACAATCAAAGCAAGGGCAATCAGGTAACACTTAGCTCAGGAGGGGCCAGTCTCTCCAGGAAGGAAGCTCTGTTCACCGGCACTGTTCCCTCTTCAGCACTGGCAATTATAGTGTTGGCCCTGCCCCCTGTGTGTGCCTGGAAGCGTGCAGAGTGCCGTGGCAGGGGCGGGCTTCGTGGCGTCCTGGGCGGTCCCGGAGCTGTCTCGCCCATTGCGCCCGCTCTCAGCATCTTTGGGCGGGGGCGGCTTGCTTGGGGGCGTGCCCTGATTGCTGCCGTGGGAATGGGGAGCGGGGTTCCCTTGCTGCTGGGACAGCCACCGTGCCATGAAGCGGTTGTGGCGGCTGACAGTACACCCCCCCGCGAAGGCCCCCCCCGGTGGAACCCCGGATGGGGCTTGTTGGGGTGTCAATGATGGAAGAGACGGACAAGCCTTAAGGTTCATTGCTGGTTCCCAGGACCGCTCCTCAGGACCGAAACCCAACCAGTCGATAAGATAGTGGAGGCGGCCCCGGTATAACTTGGCGTCCAGTATGGCACGGATTTCATAGTCGGGTCCTGTTGCTCTTGGGCCCAAGTCAACATCGTCCATCGCCGGGGCCGGCCCGAGGGATGTTGTTACTGGTTTTAGGAGGGATACGTGAAAAGTGGGGTGTATATGTAGGCGAGGGGGGAGTTGGAGGGTATAGGTAACTTCATTAACTTGGCGGAGGATGGCGAAAGGTCCAATGTACTTGTGATCAAGCTTTGTAGAGGGTCGCTTGGAAGGATAATGTTGCCGGTTAAGCCATACCAGTTCTATGGGACGAAAGTTGGGTGCTGTTCTACGATGACGGTCTGCGTAGATTTTGTATTGTTGATGGGCCTTTGTTAATGTGGTCTTAGCAAGAGAGTGTACTTGTTGCAACTGTTGCGCCAGGGCTCCTGCTGCTGGTACCGTAGGCAAGGGGAGTACGGGAAAGTTCATTTGCGGGTGGTATCCATAAGTAATGAAAAAGGGGGAGTTCCCCACGGATGCATTTGGTGCATTATTATAAGCGAACTCTGATAATGGCAGCCAGGTATACCAGTCGTCTTGCAGGTAGCTTATATAACATCGGAGATACTGCTCCAGATTTTGATTCACCCTCTCCACTTGCCCATTTGCCTGTGGATGGTATGCAGTTGTGGGTTTCAATAGTACGTGAAGAGTTTTGAACAGAGCGGTCCAGAAGCGTGAGACGAACTGCGTTCCTCGGTCGCTTACAATTTCTGCGGGCCACCCGTGGAGTTTAACAACATGTCGTACGAATAGCAGTGCGGTGCGATAAGCGGTTGGTAGCCCTTTACATGCAACGAAATGGGCTAATTTTGAGAAGTGGTCAACTATGACGAAGACCGTGTTGTATCCTCGCAATGGAGGTAATTCTATGATGAAATCGAGCCCGATGGTTCTCTAGGGTCCTGAAGGTGTAGGAGAAAGTTGCAGCAAGCCCGCTGGGGCGAGTCTCGGCACCTTTGTCCTTGCACAAGTTGCGCAAGCCTCCACATAGTGTTGAACATCTTTGTTCATGGACGGCCACCAGTACTGATGCTGGAGGAGGGCCAAGCTTCAGGCGGTGCCGGGATGTCCTGCCAGTGGCGCATCGTGATGGGGCCACAAGAAATGGGATTGACAGGATGGGGGCACCACTACCTGGTGTTTCCTTTTTAGTAACCCATCTTCCTGCCTATATGCCGCGTTAGACTCTGCTGCCAGCTCCTGTGTGGATACTTGTCACAACTGGGTCAAAGATGGGATGGTGGCGGTGAATACCCGCTGCTCGAGGATAGGCCCGTGTAAAGGTTTTGCTGTTTCTCTTCCTTCATAATATCGAGAAAGGGCATCCGCCAGTAAATTCATCTTTCCGGGACGGTATTGAATGGTGAACGAAAGTCAAGCAAAAAACAAGGCCCACCGGGCATGCTGATGATTGGTAATCTGGGCGGTTTGGAGGAAGGTTAGGTTCTTGTGGTCTGTGGTAACGGTGATGGGGTGCGAGGCGCCTTCTAGATAATGCTGCCATGTTTCAAAGGTGGCTTTAATTGCCAGTAACTCTCGATCGAGAATGGTATAATTCTTTTCAGCGGCAGATAGTTGTCTAGAATAGTATGTGCAAGGCAGGGTTTTCCCCTCATCTGCTGGTTGCAGCAAGACTGCCCCAATAGCCAGGCTGGATGCATCAGCTTCCACGTAGAAGGGTTGGGAGAAGTCGGGGTGCTGAAGGAGGGGTGCCTTCATAAAGGCCTCCCTTAAGAACTGGAAGCAATATTCCTGCTCTGGTCCCCACGCATAGGGGCGATTCTTCTTAAGGAGCTTGGTTAGGGGAGTTGTTACTTTGGAGTAATGCGGAACGTATTGCCGGTAGTAATTAATGCTACTGAGGAATCGCTGTAGGGCTCTGACTGACTGCGGGGGGGGGGGGGGGGGNTTGTTACTTCGGAGTAATGTGGAACATATTGCCGGTAGTAATTAATACTACCGAGGAATCGCTGCAGGGCTTTGACTGACTGCGGGGGGGGGGGCATTGTTGGATGGCCAAGATTTTCTTCTGGTCCATCTGGATCCCCGTGGGACTAATCACAAAGCCCAAGAACTCACTGGTGGTCAGGTGAAATGCGCATTTCTCTTGCTTGCAATATAGATGGTGTTTTTGTAGCCGTTGCAGGACTTGTCGCACATGGCTTACGTGTTGCTCGTATGAAGTGGAGTATATCAAGATGTCATCCAGATACGCTATTACAAACGTGTCCAGAATATCTCATAGGATATCATTAATAAGATGCTGGAATGCGGCAGGAGCATTTGCCAACCCAAATGGCATCACCAAATACTCCAAGTGCCCGTAACGAGTACAAAAAACCGTCTTCCATTCATCCCCGTGACGCACGCGTAGTAAGTTATAGGCTCCACGGAGATCCAGTTTCGTGAATAACCGAGTCCCTTGGAGCCGATTAGGTAACTCTGGGATGAGGGGTAGGGGGTAGCGGTTCTTGCCCGTTACACTGTTTAGTTCCCGATAGTCTATGCAGGGCCTCAGGCCCCCGTCTTTCTTCGGTACGAAAAAGATAGGTGCCCCTGCCGGCGAGGTTGAATGACGGATAAAGCCATTGTGGAGAGCCTCTTCAAGATAGGCACGAAGTTCAGTAAGTTCAGGGTTTGAAAGGGCGTAGATACGACCGAAGGGGGGCTCTGTTCCCGGCAGCAACTCAATAGGGCAATCGTACGGACGGTGCGGGGGTAGTTGAGCTGCCCGGGCCTTGCTGAATACCTCTTGAAACTCCTGATATTCTTTTGGAAGGGGCTGCAGGGGCTTTTCCACAAGCGTACCAATGGTCTTAGGTGCTAGGCTTGGGGGGGCTGGCGTTAGGCAGTTCTGGACGCAATACGGAGAGGAAAAATGCAATTGTTGTTTGGCCCACTGAATCTGGGGTTCGTGCAGCGTCAGCCAGGGGAGACCTAACACGATAAGAAAAAGAGGTGTGCAAACCACGTCAAAAGTGAGGAGTTCTTGATGGTTTCCTATAGCAGTAGTAAGGGGGACACTAGTCATCAAACTGATCGTTATCAGTTTGACAGGTCTACGTCACCGGAAGTCCCACCTTAGGACGGAAGTAACGTGGGTCCGGAAGTCCTGCCTTGGGATGGAAGTGACATGGGTAAGCGGAAGTGATGTAGAAGGGGGTAATGCTTCCGGGTCAGGGAGGCGGGAACCAAAGGTTCCCACCCCCCTGAACCCGGAAGGTCCTTACGCTT
>QEPC01000409.1:1181020-1191186 GCA_003113815.1 Sphenodon punctatus
GGTGGCCTGGGCCTGAGGCCTGGCTTGCGGGGGGTCTGGGACTGGCTAGTGCCTTCTGGGGTTGGCTAGCCAGGGGTTGGGGTGGAGGTGCTGGGATCCAGGACTGCTGGGTTCTCTGGGAGGGGAGTGGGGGCTAGTGGGTTAGAGCAAAAGTCAAGCATCTTGACTTTTTCAGCCTGCAATGAGACCATCTTATAGCTTCTGCTTAATCATGATACATATCATTTCCACACAGGCTTTCCTGCTATGGATCAAGGCCAGCGGCCTCGGAGCTCAAGCCACCAGAAGTAGCAGGTAAGCAAAACAGCAAGAACAGGTAAGAGAGAGCAGCACAGTCTTGCTGGGGAGAATGTGACTGCCAACTTTGTTGTTGGTGTTTCCTTTATATTTCTGTGCAATCGTACTGTAATTTGTACTGTATTTTATTGTACTGTGCAATTGTATTGTATTTTATTTGGTGTACTGTTGCCTTTCGCATTTTACAGTACAATATCGTACTGTATGTATTGTATAGTGTATTGTATTTTTGGAAAGTTTTCAGTTCTGTAAATGCTGTAATTTTCTGTAATTTTTCAGTTCTGCTTTAGTATATTTTTATTCCCTGACTTGCTGTGCTAGATGAGCCTTCCAGCAGGAGTAGAGGAGCAGTCTGCCCTGCCAATGGGCAACATTGCGCACATACATTCAACAGAGAAATTGCTTACAGCAATCTTCTTCTATGGAGAGCAAACGAAAACTCAAAGGTGGGGCTGAAAAACTACATGAAAAGAAGAAGAAACAGTTGGCCTCGGACGCTGCGAAGTGTGCAAAGCTGACTTCCCTACTGAAGATTGGTTCTGGTGGGCCTTCAGTGGACAAGCATGGATCCAAAGGAATTGAAGACACGGCAACGGCAAGCTGCAGTGTAGTGGTGCCTTCTGCTATGCATCAGGGAACAGAGGAAGATAGTTCTGCCAGGCAGCCTTCAACATCACAGGAGGCATCCAAAGGAACTCGCCCTTTTCCAATAGAAAGAAAAAGAAAAGTCAAAGGTGGGGCTGAAAAAATCCAGACAAGAAGAAGAGACTGTTGACCCTAGAAGCAGAAAAGTGTGCGAAGCTGACTTCCCTATTTAAAGTTGGTTCTGCCACTGGGCCTTCAGAGGTGCAGCAGGCATCAAGAGGAAGTGAAGAGATGATAACTGAGATCTCCAGTGAGGAGGAGCCTTCTGCAACACAGGCATCAGAAGAAGGAACAGAGGAAACAATCGAGAGCACCACTGTACAATGGCCTTCTGAAACTCAGGAAGTAACTGAGAGCTTAGATGTGGAAGCCACCAACCAGCAGACAGAAGCTGGAAATATCTGAGGCAAGATCAGATAATCAGCAGGCTGAGGAAGTTGTTGATATTTTTGTCAGGCCCAAGGAAATGGAGAGGGCTTTTTTTTTTTAGCCATCATCCTGTACAGCCACTTGAAGATACGTCTCTCCCATTCAAACCAAAACAAGTATTCGAAAAAGAAAATGGTACTCGCCGTAATTGGATATCCTATAATAAGTCATCAGGTGCCCTCTACTGCACAGTATGTTTGGCGTACAGCAAGAGTAATGAAAGCAACGCATTTACAGAAGGTATGAGTACCTGGTCGCATGTTCACCAGCGCATCTCTGAGCACGAGAACAGCAAACACCATATTTCCTGTGCAGATGCTCACATGCAGAGTGCGAAGAAAAAAGATATTGGGGAATTGCTGTTTTCACAACAACGACAGAAGAGAAGAGGCAAAATTGAAAACAACAGACAGGTCATGAAAAGGGTCATCGAAGTAATAAGACTGATTGGCAAACGAGGACTGAGCTTCAGGGGGAGTAAGACCGAAGCAGAAGCGGCATACGCATTGGATAATCCATTGTTTGACCACGGCAATTTTTTGGAAATGCTCATACTGGTCAGCAAATATGATCCATTGCTGAAAACGCATATAGACCAAGTTGTGAAGAAGAGTCAAGCGGCACACAGCACAGGGAGTAAAGGGCGTGGTAGTTTGGTAACATTCATATCAAAAACAACAGCTGAGAATGTCATACAGGCGCTTGCATTGTTAATTAAGAAGACTGTGGCAGATGAAGTGCGGGAAAGTGGCATGTTTTCTGTACAGCTGGACACAACGCAAGACATCTCAGTGAAGGACCAGTGTTCCATTATAATTCGGTATGTGGACAAACTGAAAGGCATCCAGGAAAGACTGCTAGCTGTTGTCAACTGTAAAGATCCCACAGGAAGAGGTTTCCTTGAACTTCTGCAAGGAGTACTGACAGAGAATGCCTTGGACATAACTCGGTGCATCGGTAATGCAACAGATGGAGCAGCAAATATGCAAGGAATTTACAATGGTTTTTCTACTTGGCTGAACAACGAATCACCTGGACAAGTTCATGTCTGGTGCTATAGCCACATATTAAATCTCGTGATTAGCGATGCAACTCGATCACCCATTGCTGCAGCCTCGCTCTTTTCTCTATTAAATGCGATTGCTGTATTTTTCAGGGAATCGCATAAGAGAATGGCTATATGGGATAGGATCCGTGGACAGAGCAGTGCTGGTCAACAACGGCTACAAACCATTGGAGAAACACGTTGGTGGGCGAAGGATGCAGCACTGACCAAGATATTTGGTTCATTCCAAGACGGCAAAAGTTCCATGTATGTGGATGTGATTATCTCGCTGCTCACGATTGAAGAATCGGAAAATATCACATCCGATTTACGAGTAAAAGCTAGATCGTTGAGAGAGACGCTTCTATCGTATGAAACGATCATGACAGGATTTATTTATTTACGCATCTTTCAGTTCACATCACCTTTATCCAAATATCTGCAGACAGTTGGAATGGATCTGCTGAAAGCACATCAGCTGGTGCTGGGTACTCTGGAACAGCTGGAAAAAATACAGCGGGACATTGAAGGGGTGAAAAGTAGAGTTGCTGATTTTATTGACTGGGCAACCGAAGAATTTGGAGAGCAAATACCCCCCCGAAATATTGTCATCCAGGAATCCTTTCCAGAGAAAAGAATACGGAAGAGAAAACGCATGCCTGGAGAAACAGCATCTGAAGAACCAATTGCCAATGCGTTTAAAGACTTTGAAGTGGGTGTGCACAACCGGATATTAGATACAACAATAGAAAGTCTGAAAACAAGATTTGCGAAAAATGGGGCATTGTATAGGGACCTGGCCTGCTTGTCTCCTGTACAGTTTGGAGAGATGAAGACATCTATGCCTCATACTGATGCGCTTCTGAAGCTGAGTGAAGCACTTGTGAAGTTTGACAAGGAAGTAACCAAGGAGAAGTTGCAATTGGAGCTTATGAATTTGGCAGCTAACTGGGACAGGCTGAAAACATCGCTACCGGAGGAATACACCTTGAGGAAAGAAGAGGAGAAGGTTGAGGATACTGACATGACAGTTACAGAGAATTATGAGGAGGAGGAGGAGGAGTACAACGAGAAACAGTCAGTGTGCAAACGATGCCAAAACTGTGCAGTATGTGTTTACCATACTTTGGAGCAGTACAACCTGTACACTGATGCATACAAAAATCTAGGTCTGGCATACAAATACCTTCTAACACTTTCAACAACTCAGGTTGCATGTGAAAGAGGATTCTCAACACTCAAATTTATCAAAAACAGGCTAAGGAGTACTCTGAGTGCTGAGCATTTGGAATCGTTTCTTTTGATGGCCGTGGAAAAAGACATTCTACAACATTTGGACCCTGATGCCATCATTAATAAAGTATCAGATACAAGTACACTGTTACGCCGGGAGCTATATCTGGAACAATAATCCTTGAAAAAGAGAGCAGCATTTGTTGGTGTGGAGCTGAAGGAAGCACATCTCGGGGGAAGCAAGAGAGCTGTGGCTAGGAAGCCCAAACGTTATCAGGGAAGCAAGACTGCCATGGAAAAGAAGCCCCCAGACACAGCCTTAAGGGGAAGTGATATCCAGTGTCATGATGCGGGCACAGCACACACTGGGGTCATGACCCTGGGAGAGGTATGTTCTGAAAGGCAGAAAGGACATGCACTGTCCGCTGTCTGAAGAGCACCTAACTCCTTACTCACGCCCAGAATTGGGCATGCCCCTCACTTCAGCCAGAGCCAGGGTGCTGTTGTGAGGGGGAAGGTGGTTGTTTCAGGGTGCTGGCACTGGAGGGCACATCCAGGTCAGTAACCCAGTTCAGAAGGACTGTGGACAGGGCTAGGAAGCCCAAACATCTCCAGTGAAACAATCCAGGAAAACATCTCAGCCAAGGGCACTCCAGGAACGACTAAATTCCCAGGCCTTCTTAACGAGGAATCCAACTCCAACATCCAGATGGGACAGGGCCTGGGAAACCCCAAAATCTCCAGGGAAGCAAGACTGTCTTGCTTCACTGGGAAAAAAAGACTGGGCCCTCCAGGAACTACTAGATTCCCAGGCCACCTTAAGGGGGAATCCAAAATCCTGATTTGACAGAACCATACTATTGATATGCTATCTTGAACTAAGGGCCCCACCATTGTTGGGAGAAGTACTGGTGGATGAAGGACTGGCTGTAGGGGTGTGTGAGGAGGCCAGTTTATAAATTTAGAAATTGTAGTCTTATGCGGAGGGCCTCTTTCTTGTCAAGAGGCTCAGCTGCCGCAGGGGAGTTGTGTGAGAAGGCAGCTGTGCATCTTCCTTCAAGGCTGTTCCTTAATTGTGTTCCAGTGCAGCATTACTATAGGTGCAAAGAATGACGCCTGAATATTCAATAATTGCTAAGCTAAACCTGAGTGGTAGGAATTCTGGTATCAATTCTCCCCTTAGTCTTATCTTTGCTAAACTAAACACAGTGCCTGTGGAATACTAGTGCAGCTGGTGTAGGAATGAAGAAGCCTTACTGCAGGATGCATAGCAAGGGACAGAGTGATTTTCAGTTGGGGGCCACTGAGCGCTGAAACTGAGTGATTTGGGGAGCCAGAGCACTGAAATGAGAGCCAGTACCCCCCCCCAGTGGCAGTCTCCCCCCTGCCATCCCCCCATAACCTCCCACTCACCACTTCCAGGCTGATGAGGATCTGAGTCTGGGGACTCAGCTCTGATAGGCCCCAAATCTGGTGCACTCTGCCTGCCCCAAGCCACGCCCCCAAGCCACACCCCCTTGGCCCATTTCCAGCATGCTGGCGGCTTTGCCGCCATTACAGGGTTACTAAGACTATATTTTCCCGGGCCACTTTGATTTCCCAATCCGCCCCTGTTCTAATTTAATTAATAAGAATCGCGCATAGATCTTCGCCACTACACAAAGTAAGCTGATAGGACGATAGTTTTGAGGCAGATTTCTGTCCCCTTTTTTATAAATGGGGACCACTATACTGATATTCAATCCTGCCGGGATCAGACCACAGTTACTTATAATAGTAAACAACTTGGCAAGAATTGGTGCCCATCAATCCGGGTTATGCTTAAATAGATCTACCGGAATACCATCAATCCCAGGGGCTTTTTTTGCCTTAAACTTGGCAAGTAAAGATCTTACATCCTCCGCTTCCACAGGAGGCCAGAGAGGGGTAATTGCAAGTAGCTCACGATTAAGAATAGAGGTGTCCGGCATTCTGTTAAAGATTCCTTTGAAATAGAGTTGCCATACTCCCAGGTCAAGGAGCGCCAGTACAAAGGGGGATCTAAACCCCTCCTTGACCAAGGCCCAAAAACATGCCTGGTCCGCTTTCTGAACTGCACTAACCAAGGCTTTCCAGGCATTTAACTGAGAAGATTTCCTTTTATCTTTAAGCAGTTTTTTATAGCTGCATTTTTCCTTGGTATATTGGATAGCCGTAACCATGCTAGGGACCACTTTGAAAGTCCTAGCACTATGCCTGAGGCTGGCCCTTTGCTTCAAGCATTCTGTGTCAAACCACTTAGGCTGGACAGGAGCAGCAACAGCTGTTGTGGGCATGGAGTTTCTAACTACCAACTGTTTCTTGAACCGCTACAGAAGGTTTATAAAAAGCTCATAAAACGGTTCTGGGGTCATCTGGTGAGAGTCTAACAAGGACTGTTTCAATTCAACAAAAGTATCCTGGTTATAGAGCCCTGAATATCTCTTATCTACCTTGTCAGACCAGTGCATCCGAGGTACAGTGTCAAGGGCATTATTCCCAAAAGGGAGAGGCAGGCAGTCCCTAACCAGGTTGACTCCAGAGGGAGGAGCAAAAATTAATGTAATTGGGAGGTGATCACTAAATCCCTCTACCAAAACCTTGAAATCCAGGCAACAATCTAAAAAGGAATCTTGGATACAAAAAGAGTCGATGACACTTTTACCAATCTGCGAGACAAAAGCATACTGTCCAGAAATATCAGAAATAGCCCTCCCGTTTAAGATTTCCCAGCGGCTGACATAGAGAAAATGTAGAAACTGAGTCCCTGTGTGTAAAGTACCCGAACTTGGGAGGGGAGTGCCTCTCTGTCACCTCCTTTTTTTTTTTTTTTTTTTCACACACACATGCTGCCAAGGCTTCAGGAATTGGGGAGTTTTGGAAAAGATTAAATCACAAGAGTTGGCAGCACTGTTGACAAAGTCCACTTGCCCCCCACCTCTTCGGTCTTAGCTGCAGGATCCCTGGCTTTTCTGTAGGATCAAAGCAGGCCCATGCAGTATATCAGCATAGAGAGCAGACAGTTTCCACTTGCCAAGCAGAGTTACGGTAACTTGCCCCGTCACCTCCATACTCCAGCATCTAAGAGCTATTTGAATTCTGACAGCTCTAGCAGCAGGACCCCTATAATCGGCAGGAGCAGAGGCAGTGGAGCACACAGCACAAGCAACCTGCTGGCAACACATGAGAGCACAGACCATGAGAGATTAGCAGTAGTTTCTGGAGCCACATGAAATGGAATGTACCTTGCAGGGAGGAAGGGTGGGCAGTGGCTAATGCATGCTTTATACCTAGGTTCCAGGCTTTGCTCTTCTGCAGGCATCTTGTTTGGCCTTGGGGTTAGTCGCCCCTTGTCTCAGTTTTCCAACTGTGAAATGGGGACAGCAATACATCTGTGGCTCCCAGACTGGTCTCCAAGGGCATTATTATTATTAAGCATTTATATAGCACCAGCAGTGTAACTGATGCTTTACAATTGTTATTAGAGACAGGTTCCTGCCCAATGGGCTTACATTCTAAGATGGACATGGATGAGGTGAACACAGGGAAAAACACAAACACTCTCATTTATTACAGATGGGGAACTGAGGCGGAGAGCTTTTGACTTGTCCAAGGCCACCCAATGAGTTCGTGGCTAAGGCAGGATTCAAATCCTGGCTTCCCAGGTCCAAGTCCAGCACCTTCTCCACTACACCACACTGGCACACTAGTAAGTAAGGTCATGGTAAGTAAGTGTGTAATTACAGGTTAGCAGGTGGGTTTGGTCCCCACAAGCTCCACTGGGAAGCCAGGGAAAGTAAAGACACATTAATGTCATCCCTTGCCCTCGCCTCAGTAATGGCTATGGTACCAGTGGGGTTGAAAGTTGTCTGCCTTCTGTAGCTACAATCAACTCACAAGGTGGTCAGTGAGGAGTAAACTATGGTCCATTGATCCAAAGAAATTTGGAAATCCCAGATAAGCAATCTTGCAGGGATAACTTCTGTAGAGATAGTGAATTATTATAGTGATGGGGGAAAGTTGGTGCCTAAGACAGAGAACAGGAATGTCAGGAAATAGCTCATGAATAGACCCTATGTGCCACAAGGGCACAGCTATAATAGGGACAAGCAGTTCAACTGCACTGGCGTCCATGAGGCTGGGGGGGGGGGGGCACACTCCCTGGGGCAGCTGCATCCCCTGAAGATGGAAAAGGGGTAGGGGGGGCACCCCAACCTAGCTACATCCTGATGTCCCGCATCCTGTCTTGCTCAGATACTGATCCAAAAGGCACAGAGCATGGTTGGGCAAGAAGTGAAGGACAGGGTCACAGAAGCCTGTCGCTGCTGAGCCCTGGGGTTAGGTGAACTCACTTAGACTAACATGCGTGCTAGAGAAAGCTAGGCTGCAGTAAGCTACTGGCCCTTTAAGGAGCCAGGTAAAGGAGGAATAAATTTGAAGGCGAAGCTGCAGCTGGACAAGGGAGAGGCAGCTGGGTAATATAAGCCTGAGAACTCTAAGAGCTAGGGTGGGTTCTGTTCAGCTAGTGTAGGGAAAGGAGTTTTGGTAAGAGCTTTAGAGACAGGACTGCAGTGAAAAAGTAGGGAACCCAGATTACTGGTTGGAGGGAAGCACAGAACTCGCATCCTGCCAAGAACTCCGCATGGAACTCAGATGGGCTCTTTCTTTGTGTTTGAGAAGACTATTCATATGAGTTTGGCTTGGGGGACCCACACTTAGCGGGAGAAGCCCTATTGGAGAATTGGACTGGCTAAATTGGGAAGGCTGGAGGCAAGACTTTAAAAACTGCTGAGGACTTGGAGGGAACCAGGGTATTGGTTTGCTTAAGAGATTCTCTGGTTGGTGTGGCAGTGGAAGGAGCTAACTTCATGACTTTTGCTTTGTATGGCTCTCTCTTGAAGGAGACCCACCCCCTAACTGCCACAAGGTGATTGTTACCAGGCACAGCATACTTGTCTTGCTTTGTCTTCCAAAGTACACCATTTTGCACCCAGGAATTGCAAGTTGACCTCTCAGTTAACCTGGCAAATTTATTTCAACATTTCCCTGCATTAATGCATCTCTGATTCTGGACCCCTTCCAGCAGAGCTACCTTGATGGAAGGATGGAGCTATGCTGCTCTTGGGAGATAGCATTCTTTCTTTCCATATGAGGCATGCCCACATTTAATCTCTAGAAGACCAAACAATCCAAGCCATCTTGTGTCAATGAAGGATTTGTTTATAAATTCAGTCTGCCCAAATTCCATTGCAAATGCCACACTTCACCCACAAGGCAGCCTCTGCACAAAGCAGCCCTTGGACACAAGCAGAGGAGATGGAAAGGTTACACTCATTAACATTCAGCTCAGGCTCTCTCTCCATTGTCTCTTTCTGTACATCCATATTAGAGATGAATTCCTGGAGCTGAAGCAATTCCAGAGAAGAATGAGGCTCCCGATCCTTTCTATACTTACACAGGGGTTTAGCTATTCCCATGCCTTGGCACTCATGTAGAACTCTGCAGAATTAGAGCCCAAGTAAATGGTTCCTAAGCTTTTCCATGTGTAACCCCATTTTGAGACTGGAGTAGAAACCCAGGCGAGAATCCCAGACAGCAACCAAGACATGCAAAACATACCTGTTTGAGACTCATCGCATGATCTCACCAAGGTCCATGGCATGGGGAAAAAAACAAAGTTTGGGAACCTCTCATCTGAGCCCTTTCCAGAACTTAAATGTATCTATTTATTTATTTAAAATTTATAACCCGCCCCTCCTGCACACAGAGCAGCCTGGGGCGGCGAACAACATTCAATAATTTTTTTAAAAAATAAATAATTTAAACAATTTAAAACAATTTAAAATACAATACAATGTGGGGAAACCCCCCACCCCTCACCAAAAGCCTGAGGGAACAGTCAGGTCTTACATACACGCCAAAACAGCAGGAGAGTGGGAGCCAACTGAGCCTCCTCTGGGAGCAAATTCCGCAGCACAGGGGCGACCACCGAAAGAGATCTAACATCGGAGGCCACCCGCCTCGCCCGGGGAACCTCCAAAAAGGCTCCCATGGATGATCTCAATGGTCACACGGGCACATGGGGAGTGAGGCGGTCCCACAGATAAGCAGGGCCCAGGGCGTGAAGGGCTTTAAAGGTTAAAACCAGCACCTTGAACCTGGCCCGATGCTTTCTAGGTAGCCAGTGCAGAGCCTGGAGCACTGGTGTCATGTGCTCCCTGCGACCCGCCCCCATAAGGAGATGGGCCGCGGCATTCTGCACCAGCTGCAACCTCCGGACCAGCTTCTCGGGCAGCCCTACGTAGAGCGCGTTGCAGTAATCCAGTCTCGAGATGATGAAGGCATGGATGACAGTGGCGAGGTCGGAGTCTGAGAGATATGGCTGAAGCTGCCGGACAAGATGTAACTGCCGAAACACACTCCCCGTCACAGCCACAACCTGAGATTCCAGGCTGAGCCGCAAATCGAGGAGCACACCCAGACTCCGCACTTGAGAGAC
>QEPC01000409.1:1200968-1231332 GCA_003113815.1 Sphenodon punctatus
GATCGTAGGTATAGGAATAGTGGCTCAGCAGGATAAAGAGTCAGACAGAGCAGAGCGAAAGAGGTGAGTTTTAAGGAGAGATTTGAAGGTATGAAGGGAGGGGCAAGGCGGATGTGGACAGGGAGGGAGTTCCAGGCATGGGGGGCAGCATGAGAGAAGGGACAGAGGAGGAGCGAAGTGCACGGGCTGGAGTATGGAGGGCGATAAGTGCAGAGAGGTAGGGGGGAGCGAGGTTGTGAAGAGCTTTATAGGTGAAGACTAGGAACTTGTGCAGGATTTTCAGGAAGGAGAATCCCCCCAGAGCTCACAGGTGGCATCCCTCAAATGGCAGAGGCCTCCAGGACATCAAGACCCCAATGATGTCCCTGTTCTTTTCACTCTAAAATATTCAAAAGGTTTGGTCACCAATGACTGACCCATGAAACTGTCCAATCAAGAATGTTTCTGATGCCTTAAACTTAGATGTTCCTTTCCATATGCACCAACATTGATGAACAAGAAAACAATAGTCTAACCTACATATATTTGCATTAGGCGAACAAACATGTATGGCTTTACATATTCATGCATAGTTGCATAGCCACTGAAACCCTAACATACTTATACGCACCTACGCACCTCAATTAGGGTGCTTCACTAGATCTAGTGCATAGCATCCCAATAATAGCAGTGTGTGGCTGGGGAATACAGATATTCCTATTCTACAGATACTAAACCAAGGCACAAATCCTGTAAAGACTTAAGAAAATGCTTCACTTTAGTCCTGTGCACAGTCACATGGGAGTAAAGGTGAGCATGTGAATTTTTACAAGGTTAGGACTCACCATCTCAAGGTCACATGGGAAGTCTGGCAGAGCAGTGAATTGACCACTAGTCCCCGAAGTCCCAGACTTGGCACCAAAGATACTGAACTGTCCTTTATCATTTGTGCCTGTGACCTCCCTCTCCATGAGGAGTTTCCTTCCTTGACAAGGGGAATGCATAACATGTCTACTTCAGCAAGTTGCAAGAGGTGCAACTTCAGCAAAACCTTTGACAAGGTTCCACGTGATCATCTTCTAAAGAGGATGATAAAATGTGGACTGGAACAAAAAAAACAGAACCACAAATATAAGTTGAGGGATAAGTGGGTAGGCATCAGCACTGCAGAGAAGGATCTGGGAGTTATGGTGGATCATAAACTGATGAGTCAGCACTGTGATACGGTCATTTAAAAAATAAATAAATAAAGCAAATGCCATTTTGGGCTGTATTAACAGATACATCATATCCAAGACCCATTAGATGGTGATGCCACTTTATTCTACCTTGGTGAGACCTCACTTGGAGTAGCAAGTCCAGGTTTGGGCACCCACCAAGTGGCTGCTGAAACAAAACAAAACTCCTGGATAACAAATAAATAAATGTATTTGAATAATACTAAAATAATAATAATAAAAAAATCAGTAGATGTACAAATACTACAAACAATTCTTAAAGTGAATATCGTAATACAATCCAGCAACGACCAACCAACCCAACATGTTTTGGGATGAAATCCCTTCTTCAGGGGGTTAACATTAAAATTCAGGGGTGTGTGTGTCAAGAAAACAATATATAAAATGCACAAGACACTTGTATTTGTGCAAGAATAAATAGAAAAATGAAAAATAAATATTTATCCATCTTCCAGACATGGCACAATTCACCAATGTCCTAATAATTCATTATAAAAAAGCAGTATGATGAAATAAGACATTAAAAAGGGGGGGGGGGGGAGGGAAGAAGAACAAGTGAGACGAGCCTTTTCTTGATACAGGTGTCTCTGCTTTCTTAAAAATATATATACTGTGAAGATTCCTTCTAAAATCCTGGAACAAATCAACTCAAAATGCACTTGTTGCCCCTAAAAAAGCCCCACCAAAAATTCTTCTGTTAAACATGCAAACAATGGCAAAAAAACTATGTTGTTGTATAAAAATCTGTCATCTTATGAAAAAATACCTGAATGCTATTATACAACACATATAACTACGGGGGGGGGATGCGGAAACAATGTTTTATACCTTTCTCCTCTTATCAGCAGGTAGCTCCTTCAGTCAAAACAATTCCAATTCAAATGAAACAATCCAGGAAGTGGCTTATATCCTGGCAAATCACAAAGTATCAGCAGATGTGTTTGGACTCAGGGTGATGAATCTACTACATTAGAGGAAACAGCTGAGTCCAAACCCTCATCAGGCCTAAAGGTTCAGCAGTATTCAACCTGAAAATCCATTGTGCTTCTCTCCTCAGTAAAAAAGATTCCCTATTTCGCACCTTGCTATCCACATTTTCTACAGCCCAGAAAATAAAATCTGTAGCATTGTGATCTGCTGATGTAAAATGGTTCAGTAATGGTTCAGTGTTTTTTCTATTCTTTATATTACTCCTATGTTCACTGATTCTAAGTTTTAATTTCCTAGTTGTTTTCCTCACATAGTTTTTTGCAAGGGCACTGAATTACATACACCACATGCGAAGAGGCACAAGTTGTAAAGTCATTGAGGTAATATCTCTTACCATCTCCAGGGTTCACCAAAAAACCCTGCATTTTGCAAGTTTGCATCATACACCTGATCCACAGGGGAAATATCTCTTGATCCTAGTGGACATACTATCACTGCTGAGGTTTTGTGGTTTATCACAGTATATTTGCATGTACTAAATAATCCTTGAGACTTTTAGTTCTTTTATATGCAAACAAAGGCCTTGCCTGAAATGTAGGTATAACATCAAGTATACTCCAGTGTTTTAGAATACTACTTCTGATATAAGAACTGGCAACATTGAAAGTCAAACTACAAACTAATCTTTCTGTTTCATTCTTTGGATTATGAACCAACAAATCAGATCTGGATTTTTCACATGCCTTATGATACCCTGATTCAGTAACTCTCTGTGGATAACCCTTACATTGAAATTGTCTTTTCAAAATATGGCCTAGGCGCGTAACTAGGTTGAAATGGGCTCCGGTGCAGAAGATGGGATTCCCCTCCCACCCCCCCACTGTTCCCAGATGCAGGGGACACATCTGCACCAGAGACCATGGTCCCCAGTGCAACTGCACCACCTCCATATTATAGCTACACTCTTGCCTAGGGACATGTTTTGAGGGCTCTCTAGGACTGGTACCTATTGGAACATGGGCAGCTGCATTCTCCAGACCATGGCACTTGCTGACGAAGGATGTCTGTTTGTTATCTAATACTGTAATTTTGCCTGGGGGGAAAAAAGTCTCTATAGTCTGCATGACCAGTTTTTCTTTTGAGTTCTTAGATAGGTCCTCCCATGCTAAAATGAAGGACATGCTCTCAATACGACTGAGTCATCTTTGTGCAAAAAGATCTAGCTGCACTCGAAACAGCTAAAACAGCCCCCTGGCTTAGTAAGTTCAAAACACAGCACCAACTGGAATATTACTTAATTGCCCTGAGTAATTTTACCATACAAAGGGCCTTAACCCTTCTACGTTTCCAATTAATGCCTTCAAAGGTTTTAGATGGAAGACTAAACCATATCCTTAAGATCTGAGGTATTGCCTTTGCAATCTTTAGATTGTAAGCTCTCGGGCAGGGTCTGTGTCGATTTTATTCTCTGTAAAGCGCCAGGTGCATTTCTGGCGCTATATATAAATGCTTATAATAATTAAAAATACCCAGAAAGTTGAAGATCTGCCCCACTACTTGTTTACCTGTTCACTTCTAATGTAAGGCATAGGTTGCTTCTCCCTCTTTTGACTTGGAGAAACTGTTGGGATACCCATTCAAAACTATCTATCTTACTTGCAAATCCTCAGGACTGGATTATACTTAAAGTGGCAAATCTAGCCCATGCCCTGATGTCTCAGAGGTGCTCTGCTATTATCAAGTTGAATATTATTATTTTTTTTAAAAAGAAAGAAATATTTGGGAATCGGATCTTATTTCAAGATAATTTGGTACCCTTTTAAATGGAATGTGGTTTGTTGAATGAAATGTGGAACCACATACGTTGTTTTATTGTGAACATTTTGGTTATCATTTTAAGTCTATTTACATTTTGTAATTTACCTTATTTTTAATTCTCTTTTGCTAAGTCTTTTATTGTTAAGACTAATGGTTATGACAAATAAACTTATGATTGATTGAGTGTTATCTGATACTTGCTCTTCATAGCCCCAATGACTGGTGCTTCTTGCTTTGCAGTTCACATCCAGACCTCCCGGGCGCTCATGGTGGTCTCCATCCTGCTGGGCTTTGTGGGGGTCATTGTCAGCGTGGTGGGAATGAAGTGTACAAAAGTCGGGGATGAGAACCCCATGGCCAAAAACCGGATTGCTGTCTCAGGAGGTGTCCTGTTCCTCCTGTCAGGTAAGCCTGAACCCACCATCTCCTCTGCTATTTCTGTGTGATGATGGTGGTGGTCTGTAGGCCATTGTAAGGCCCCATGTCTTGTACCCCTGGACTCCAAGTTACTAGAGTACTGGTCTGACTGCTAGCACCACCACCCCACCCTGTTTCCACTGTCTAGTCTTTCCTACCTATGTCTTTTCCCAGTCTGTTCTGACTCTGCCTTCTCCTGTCTGTCTTTTATCTAACCCTCTCTCCCAGCTTCATGATTGGGTACCAGCCAGAAGGTATGGGTAGAGCAACTTCTCTCAGTTTCCTCTGCCATCCTCCTCCTCCTCCTCCTCATATTTAATTTATATCCTGCACTCTCCCGGCCCGAAGGCGGTTCGAGGCGCCTCACAATCATAAATAAATACAATAAATGGGTTTATCCCACACAGGGGCACCCCAAACAATCAAATCAGTACAAAATAACAGCAGCACTGGGGTCCATATCCCACGCAGGGGATCCAGTACTGCAAAAAACAACACATCCCTCCCCCCACCCTTACCAGTAACACAAGTTTATCCATGTCCTGCTCATTGGTCTGCACTCTCCTCATGCTGCTCCCCACTCCTTACTGTGTTTCTGACCACTGGCTCTCAGTGCCTTGACTCCCTTTTTGACTCCTGGTTCCTTGCTCTAGCCCTTTGCCCCCTTGTGCCTAGCCTCTTGTACTAGCCAATGCCATCCTGTTTCTCTGTGTTCCAACCCTGTATTCTCTGATTTCATGCTTCCTGGTTTCTTGTACTCCTTGTGCGCTCTCCCCCGAGGACCTTGAAGATGAGCCTTACCCTCCCTGAGATTGGAGACTATTGAGGAGTAATCTCCCTGAGATTGAAAGATGGCTGAGAGGTCTCTCCTTCCCTTACTCCTAGTCCCCTCTCTGGTTCCCAGGTGTGTCATTTCCCTTTGCTGCCCCTTCCCCCAAGTGACAGGCATCTGTGAATTGGATGACCATTCCAGGTACAGCAGTGGCACAGAGCAAAGACTGTTGTGACTTCTGCATGGCTAGGTAGTTTCAGATTTGGGGTGTCTTACTTATTTCACTGTAGTGTCAGGGAGAGAATTAATAAGCTGTCTTGTCTGTTTAGTAGGGTGACCAGATATGCACATTTTAGAGGATGCTTATGAGAAATGCAGGTTGCAGGGCTGCGTTGGAGCCCACAGAATTTGTGGGCTGATGATAAAGTGAAGTGTGTCTGCCTCTGTGTGTCTGTATGTGTGAGAAAGGGGTGTGTGAGTGTGAGTGTGAATGTGAATGTGTGTGAGAGAGTGTCTGTGTAAGGGAGATGTGAATGTGTGTGTGAGAGGTGTGGGGGGCATGATCTTTGGGGGCGAGGGGGTTGAAGGAATGGGCTGGGAGGTCACGTGATCTTGGGGAGGAGGGGGTTGAGGGAAGGGGCTGGGGGGGAGCCATGGTCTTGGGAGAGAGGAGGCTGAGGAAAGGGTCTAGGAGGCCTGATCATGGGGAGAGGGGGTTGGTGGAAGGGTTTGCGGGGCCTGATCTTGGGGAGAGGGGGTCGGTGGAAGGGTCTGGAGGAGTCATGGTCTTGGGGGAGAGGGGTCTGAGGAAAGGGTCTGGGCCCTGGGCTGTACTAAATAGCCCCTACTAAAAGCGACTGAAAGTTTTTCTGCTGTGGCTGCCAAGACAGGTTGATTTGCTGTTTGACACCGCAACCCTGCAGGTTCAATTCAGGATCCTAGGGCAACTTGTGCAGTGATGCAGCAGCTGTCTCGTACATCTGGCTGTATGAGTTTGGGAACTTAGGAGGGGGTTGGAGGGAGAACTAGTGGGGCAGAGTTTGTGCCGTTCTCCTGGGCTCATTCAGTTTAGAGTTTGGACACAGCATCTACCATGGGGGTGAGGGACCTGCTTCGATGGGCTGCCCTGAGATGCTTTCCAAATCATTCACTGCTCTTTTCTTCAGCTCCCAGTCCTGTATCTCTTAAACACCCTCCTGCCTGGCTCTGTCTGCTGTGGCTGCCTTGGTATTAAGATAGAGCTGGAAGATACCTTAAAGCTCATCTTGTCCAGCCCCCTGCACCAATGCAGGATTCACCACACTCAAACTACCTGCACAGAAAAATATATCCAAGAAACAGAGCCTGTAAAAATCTGCTCAGGTAAAAAATGAGAGGAGCTGCCTAGAGCAGCCATGTTGGAGGAGATTTGTGTTTAGAGCAGGCCAAAGTCTGCCTATTCCCCTGTACCTTTGGTTGCTCTGACTGTGCTTTATCTGTAAGCTGAATGAGAGAGAACTCTCCCTGAAAGATGTCAGAAACCAGGTGACGGTTTGGGTTTTATTGTATATTCCCAGGTCTGTGCACACTGACAGCTGTGTCATGGTATGCAACACAAGTAACCTATGAATTCTTCAACCCTAACACACCAGTGAATGCCAGGTAAAAATTCTTGTAGTACTGGAGATGCCCTGGGGCATTGACTCCCATGCTGTGCTCTGTGAGGTGATGGCAGGTGGCTTAATTCTAGTCCATGAAACCATCTGCATTTCTACAGCAAAGTGTGCATTGACCCCTGCTGATGCCACCACCATTTCTGGAGAGGAAGAGCAGGAAGCATGGTTGTAATCCACATGCTGGCCTTGCACATGCACATTTATGGTCGTCCCACTCCCCACCAGTACTAGTATAAACCAAAGCCACCTGCCTTGTGCAGCCATGGGCAGCCGGTAGTGAGCATGCACTAGGTCATAGCCAAGGCCAGCAGGTGCATGGACATCCAGGAGAAATTGTGCAGTTGACATTGCTCCGTTGGTTCAAAAAGTTTGGAATCACTGCTTTGGATGAATACTTGTGTCCTGTTTGTTGTTGGTGTTCAAACACTAAAAAGACCTGGCAATATTCAAAGCCTGATGCCAAAACAGCTACCCCCATCCCTGGCCACTCCTTCACATTTCTGCCAACACCTCGCAATACAAAGTTAAAATAACAGGATACCATTTTTTGCATTGCCATGTGCTCTCCTTCCAAAGCCAGCACCCTGCCTGCATCACCGTGCGTTCCTTCCCAGAGCTATTGCCCCTCTCTGCACATGCAGGGCCAGCACTATGTCCCTGTATTTCTGAACATGTTTTCCAAGAGGTTCAATTGCTTTGCCAAGCAAATGCCCCTGTTCTATCATTACTGACCCGCTGCTTCTTTCTGCCATTGTCCTTTCTTTCTTGATTGTTTCTGCCCTCCAGAAGGCTTCATTTCAGTGGATGTGCATTTCCTTGGATAGATCAGCTGCTTTTGCCCTGGATGAATCCCCTGCAGTATGCAGTCTTCCAGTTTTCTTTGAGTTCTCTCCCTGGCCTGCTCTCTGTGGGGACCCTGGCTCCTCTGTCCTGATCTCGTATCACCTGTGAATTACACTAGTGTGCTTAGTGGCAATGTGTAGAAAATGGGCGTGGGGGGTGGACACCTACTTGGCCCTCTCCCCTGATGCTCAGGAAAGGAATTTTAAAAGAGCTGGTAGAGCAGTGGCTGCAGTGGGACTGGAACATTTCTCCCTTGCCCACTCCCATGGGAAGGGACTGTAGGAGGTGACTGGCACCTGGGTTGGAGCCTCTCTACATGGGCTTCATTCCTCTCTCGTTGCTCCATTGGCTCCTAAAGAGCAGAAAAAGTGGGTGGGGACTGCTCATTGGAACAGTGGGGGTCAGTGGATCTCTTTGGGAGAAGAAATGTATAAATGTGGGGAGACAAGCAGCAAGTTGTTTGCTACAACTCCCAGATCACTAGACCTCCTGGCCCTGGGAACATGCACCCAGTGGGTTGGTACAGATTTAAAATGAAGAAAAAATATCTGGGATGAACAAGGATGCTAAATAAATAAGACCCACTTTGTCCCCCCTGCCCTCCCATCCCCAATCATTCCAGTACTTTGTTGGGGTATGCAGGCTATGATCCTAAATTCATTGACTCTGCTGGTACCAGTGCATTATGTCCTTAAACCAGCATAAGAATGCAAGTGCTCACACACAGTTTCCCATATACATTCCATTCCATTCCAAATCTCCCCTGAAGCCAGTTCAGTATTATTTGTTCAACTGACTTTAGCCTAAACTGGTATAGTCTATATGGGCACTGGATTTCTTGTACTGGCTTAAGATAGCTGCTTTGACTATATCTTGGGTATGCAGGTATCCCAGTCTAGAGCTGCATACTGGGTGCCTGGGCCTATACAATGAGTTGATTGTCCACATTGCTGCTATCTCCAGGGAGTGGTACAAGCACTCTGAATAGGTGGTTCCTTATGCTGGCTTGACATTACACTGGCCCAGACTGCGGTGCAGACAAGTCCCCTATTATCCCCTGGAAGAGCTTCTGCCTAGATCCCCCTGACCCTGCTTTCTCTCTCTCTCTCTCTCTCTAGGTATGAGTTTGGTTCTGCCTTGTTTGTTGGCTGGGCTGCTGCCAGCCTGACCATTCTGGGAGGTGCCTTCTTATGTTGCTCCTGCCGCAACGAGGAGAGGAGAGGCCAGCAGTACTATCGGCAATCGCAGCCTTCGACAGCCAGGGAGTACGTCTGAGCCTGACTCCTCCCCTTCCCAGACGATGCTGCCATGCTCATGAAATGGAGGGAAGCCAGCCTCCCTGCTGCAGTCCTGCTCAGGCAGTTTCAGGGGACTCTGTGCTAGGAATCCTGAAATGCATCAACTTCTCAGGGCTTTTCCTCCTCTGCAGTTCAGGCTGCACCTCAGATACGTTAGAAGCACCTGAAATGTTCCTCTTCCTTCAGCCACTGCCAGTGTAGCCCCATGATAGTTTATCTACACTAGTTTGGTAGGGGCATCTAACCCTATTCCAGCATTGTGGGGCCTCCTGTATATTGGCCAGCCCTTTCAGCTACAAACCTAAAATCTGCCATGCCAGATCAAGTGGCCTTGCAGGCGACAGCATCCTATCTCTGACAGAAGGGAGAGCCAGGTGCTTCAGAGGCTGGGGTAGAAAATCTCCTTCCTTACTGGAGAAATATCCCTATAATCCCAGATAATCTCAGGATGTTTTGTGTCCTGGAGTTTGTGTCCCTAGTAATTTCTTATCTTGGTTAGTGTAAATGTGTTTTTATTAGCTATAGAAATGTAAATCTTTAAAAATCCTTCTAAGATCATGTTCTCAGTGATACCTTGTGGCAGTGAGTTCCACAGGTTGGTTCGGGCATGAGTAAAAAAAGTCCTGTTTATTGGTTTAAATTTTGTTTTATTTCCCTTGGGTCTTCCCTTGTTGTTGTGCTGGCAGCTGGTAAATAAGGGTGCCTGGCTGATTTTCTCTGTCCTATCCATCATTCCAGATAGTTTTTAATTCCTCACCCCTCTGAACTCCCAATCTTTCTAATCTCTCCAGGCCTCTAATGATTTGTTGTTCTTTTCTTTCTGTGTTCTGTCTTTTCGAGGAGAGGGGGAAGGTGTGTCTAAAACTGAACTCCCCAATGAAGAAGGTCTACTAGCACTACATTAGGAAAGACAATGGCTCAGACAGCTACAGAGATGCAAGTCTGAACCCATTTCATACCCTTCTGTGCTTCTGAAATGTTCATCTTCTTGGCTGAATGTTTCTTTTTTTGATTTATGCCCAAGGCCAGTTTTTTTTAAAAATATTTGAGCACCAGAAGAATTGGGGGGGTGGGGACGAGAGAATACCACTTTTTCAGTTATTATAAGGGGTTGCCTTTTTCTTTTTTCCATCTGAACTGACTGAGATTTGATGACTGAAGACTAAAACAGGCAAAACCAGGGCCTGGTGTATTCTGCTAAAAATTCTTCCAAATTCTGTAACCAGGAAACTCAAATACTTTGAGGGCGTGAAAAAGCAGAATAAATTACAAACATTAACTAAACAAGACTAATGATGCAAATTTTGCATGGAAATGAGTTCCCAGCATGCCATTTAATCAAACTCTTGTTATTTAAAAAATATCATAGGCTGCTCCTTTTCAGAAGCTGTGGGATGTGCCCCAGAACACTTACCAGCAGCTGAAAGTGCCCAGTGCTCTGCTCCGGCTGGAATTCTGCTCTGTTGGAGGTAGTTTCTGTGAGGATTTAGCCTTGTGCCAGTAGCTTGTATTTTACAGGGCTCTGGGACAATCTGTGCTGACCAGCACAGTAGGGTCTTGCTCAAGAGAAAACTGATATTAATTTGACCTAGCAATGAGCAGTGGAGAATTGGTTTCAGAGCATGTGCTGTAGGTTTGTTTTGTTTCCAAGGAAAGATGTGCTGTGCAGGCAGGTGAAGGGCTACCTTAACCATATGCCAAGGGCCAGATTTTTAAAAGGTCTTGGCATTCAGCCACTCCCAGTGAGAATCACTACCAGTGAGAATTCACCATCCTCCACACACATGGAATGACAGAAGCTGGTGAACTTCCATGTACAAGGATTTGGTGTTTCCTATTGTTTGAGAAGCTTTGAGTCAGAGGAAAGAGTGCTTCTTCAGCTCTGCTCCTTTGATGCTCAGCTCCTGGGTGTCTTTTCTTGTGAAGCTTAGGAACCTGGCAAGTGAAGTGGTTGTGAAGTCTCCTAGGGACTCTGGATGGCAGGCAGTTGTCTTGACTTCTGCGTGTCTCAGGAGCACTTCTGGCAGAAAAGTTCTGCCTCAGTCTCTGTGCTCTTGTCAAGCAAATTGGGAGGCATTTCTCATGCAAACTTCCCTAAAGGTTTCCTGTACAATCCTCTGCCACTGCACCCTTTCTCTATCCTGGACCATTGCATCTGTTTCATACACAATCATCAGCAATAAACCTCCTATGCATTCAGGAGCCCATCAGTAATGGGCAATAATATCTGCATTCTGAACAGGTCAGCAGCGTACTGTTATCAAACTAATACTGTTTCACTTATACAACACATCAGTGGCTTCCATTCTCAGAGATGACCTAACCACAGGGTGACCTGAGGTGATTGATTTGCACCCTGCTCCTTCTAGAGCCCCACAGTAGCCCCTGTTTTCACCAGAGCAGGGTGAGGGGGCCCCATTCCCTTCGAGTGGGACCCTGAACGTGACCACCTTTAGCACCACATTTTATCTTTGCCCTGAGGCTGGCAAATTCTAAGGCTGGCCCTGTCCATCGTGGTCTATGAGTCCATGGTAGTTGAATGGTTCTGCAGCCCTGCAGAACCAGCAGCAGCTACTGCAGTGCAAAGTGAGCTTCAGCCCCCACCAGCACCATGGACATCTCTGGGGAAAGGGAAACTGAGGAATGACAGTGATACACATGTGCTGCCTACCAAAGCTTCCCACTTAGTGAAGCTGCAGTGTCCAGCACAGGTTGGACTCTGGCCATCTCCAGCAGGTGTGGGGGGAGGTTTGTGAGAAACATTGAAGATGTTGAAAATGGCAGTGGCCATTTGGTCAAAAAGGTTTGGGAATGCTGTAAAAGATCATCTGAAATTTTCCTTACAACCTTGGAGCCCTGTATGTTCTCCCTGCATACGTGACCTTCAGCTGAGAATCCGTGGTCCTGGAGTATCTTGTCTAACAACATAGGGTGTTTTTAGGCAAGCGCCTCCCCACCCATCATGCATGTTGCAGGCCAATGCAGCCCTGCAACATTTATGATGGGTGGGGAGGCGTTTGTCTAAAAATACAGATAGAAAACAGTGGTGAGATGAGTTCTGATCTTCAGAGTGCTTCAGTAGGACTTATATTGGTGGAGTGCTTTAGAGATGGAGCTGAATATGCTTCACTGGATCAGGGCTTAGAACTCGTAGTGTTTTAGGCCAGAAAAGGGATATTATGAATATTTACCTGATTTAGTTTGACCAATTGTATTTCAGCATGAATTTCAATGAGTGCAAGAATGTGAGCAATTGTTTTGCAGATACATTTAGCTTCAAACACTTTAATAATTTTTAGTCCTTGGAAAGATATGCATATTTTATGACAATCTCTGGAAATATTTAGTTTAAGTTCCTTCTCCTGTTAGATGTGTTGATAGCTTTTGAATCTGTTGCATACCAGTATAAACTCTTAAGACATTACTGAAACAGCAAAGCACCCTTTAAAGAATTATGTTTCCAATTTCCAGAGAAAAGGTTACACTTTAGTAAGGCAACTTGAGGCATCATAAGCAAAATGCAAAACAATTGCCCTGCTACATAAGAGATATGGACAAGAAATAATTTTTGAAATGTCATTTCATCTCTGGGGTTTTCTTTTTCTCTAACAGGATGATCATGCCCTCATGAAGCTCTGTCCTTTAGTCACACTGTACAGTGCTTGCTTTTATAGATAATGCATGAAAGTCAACAGGAATTCCAAGTATGCAAAAGTGGTTCACCAGCAGTTGAGATTTATCCTTTAAGGTCTGATATTTCATGGGGCACTGAGTGTCTCACACACCCTCAGTGCAGGTACCCATCTCACAGTCTCATGAGGTAAGACCTGGCTCAGGTGTAGATTCTACACCTGCCTTCACCCCTGTATGCCCCTGCAGGGCAGCACAGGAGCCACAACTGTCTGAGAGAATTTTCTTATGGAGGAGGATGAGCCCCTATACTGTCCTGCATCCTACCATCCTCCCCACAAGACTGATCCTGTGTTGAAACTGAGGGTGGGTGTAGGCTGCAATCTAGGTTGACATGCTATGAACTACAGCAGCTGAGGAGTGAGGGGGGTTGGCATCATTTCGGTCCTCAGACGAGCCCAGAATTCGGAGGATGGAAAGAGCCAGCATTAAGTCACCTTAAATCCTCCTGGGTGCATTGCAGCAAATCAAACCCTGGATCAGGAAAGATGGCCACTGTCTCCCCGCACTGCACAAAACAAGCTGCATCCCATTGGGTATTGTAAATGATGCAGTAAGCGCCCAAACAAAATTTCCAAGTGGAAGGTCACATTGGGTGATTTCAGACATTACGAGATCACACTCAACCACAGTAAATCACCGTCAATTCCGCGGCTGGGCCAAAGTGCCCTGCATGTCTGTTCGGAGACCGCCAGATGTTCACCACAATCAATACCCACATGGGGTCAAAATCAACCATGCTTCCGGTGAAAGGGTGTTTTCAGACGTGACGGGGCCACTTGGCCCTGTCACGAAATCAATCTATTGAACCCCCGCCGGGATGACCCTGTCACGCCATATCAGATGTGCCGGGGGATCCCGGTGGGGAATCGGAGAGGGGGCGGGGCCGTGCGGCACAACGTGCGGCCGCACGGCCCCACCCCCTCCACGCTCCCCACCGCCCGCCCTCTGGGGAGACGGGCGGGCGGCGGGGCCAATGCCGCCGCAGCGTCTGGCCAAATTCGCCACAGCGTCTGGCCGAATTCGCCACAGCCCGGACTCTCACCGGTGAGTCCGGGCCGTGGCAACCGACCAGACGTTACTTTTCTTTGATCCCCGCCAGGATTCATTTTCACCACGCTGCCCGGGGAATTGGTGCAGCTAGCCTGGGAAGTGTGGTTGAAAATGACCCCATGTGGGGATTGAGCGTGGCGAACATCTGGCGACCGCCGAACAGACATGCGAGTCACAGTGACCACAGGTGGGTATTCACCGTGGTTCACTGTGATCTCGTAACATCTGAAAATACCCACAATCTCCGAAAGTGTGGTCAAAGAGATTCCCAACGGGAAACAACAAAAAGTAATGTCTGAACGGCAACCACCTGCTGGAACCAAAGAAAATCATTCCCAGCCAGGGACAAAGCACACAGCATCGCTACCAGGCAACCAGCAACAACACAGACCGGGGAGGGAGATTTAAAGGGCACACGACAGCAGCCGGGATGCGCCGCCCCGGCGCCTTCCGGGTGCTTTGACCACGGCCCGGCCCGGGATCAACGTAATGTCTGTTGCGCTGCCCCGGGCCGTGGTCCGGTGGTCCAATTCCCTGCCGTGGTCCCGGTCCTGTCATGTCTGTTCGGGGCTTTCCTTGACCACGGGGTGTGGTTGATCTGTTCACCCCCGCCGGGAATCCACTGTGGTGAATCGGGACCGCGTAATGTCTGAAATCACCCATTGATGCTGTTTCCAGTCCTTGTTGCTAATCTCTGTCCCTTTGGATCATTTCTGTTGCTCACGGGCCCCGAGGGCAGCACCATCTGCAAACTGAATTAGCCTTATGTCTACTCCCTCCTCTAACTTCTAACTCTTCTCAGCTTCCCTCCATTTCCTGTGTTGCAACTGCCATTACCCTTGGTTTACAGACCTTCATCCAGTTGCCAGTCAATATGAATATTGCATATCTAAGCCAATTATTTAGTTAGTTATTAGTTACTAAACCAGCTAATGTTTAGCAGGGTTTTACCATGGTCTCCCAATACTACTACAGTGTGAGTGGGTGACTGCAATGGCAATGAAAGCACTGAGTATCAGCAGGGGAAGTCGCAGTCAAAGCTTCCTGCCACTTTGCTTCTATGTGTACGTGTAGCGCAGCACAGCACTAACAGCCCTCTCTTTCTTTTGAATTTCAGACCCAATGTAAAAATGTCTTCTTCACCCATCAGGGGAGAACAGTGCTTATAAGCTGTCTTCACCCATCAGGGGAAAGCAGTGCTTACTGCGTGTCTGGTCAATTGTGCTCCCTTCAAAAAGACCAAAAACTCTTGACTGTAGCAAGGAGTTTTTAAAAGCCTGTGTTCCATTTCATTATAGCTCTTTTTTCTTGGGAGAGCACAGCACTGGGATCAGAATGGTTTTGTGCTTTTAGTGTAAAATTGTATTAACTTTTCTATGGTACAAAATATATTCCAGGTAAATGGGACAGTTTTGAATTTCAAATGTTTATTTCTGATCATTTGTACTAAACATCATGACTCATGTTATTAAAATATTTTCTGTTATTGTTAGCTTCCTAAAAGTCCCATGTCTTTCTTTCTTTAAAGATCTTTTTCCATATGTTCCAGGAAGTTACTATAAGCAGACTTGGAGATCATTTGACTTGAGGTCATTTGGTAACCAACCTGTGAGAATGTGAAGGAAGATTTCAGCCTCGAAGCAATCTACCCCACAGGTTAACTACTCCTGGCTCCTCCAGGAAGCTAGAGTTTCTTTCTCTCTTGATGGTGCAAGGCATTCACTGACCCCAGTACTAGTTCTGAAATCTAGCAGAGGTTATAATAAAATGAAGTACTAAAGAAAAAGGAAATGATAATGTTTTAATAAAGAATTATATATGTTAGCAAATTTGTTCTTAAATTACAACTATGTAAAGCGATACCTGCACATTATTAATTATTAATTTATTATTATTATTATTATTATTACCATTTTATTTATTTATTTGGCATCTGGCTATCACCATGGACCAAATTAAAAGAGATTTACATAAAGTGCAATATGCAAAAGTACACATAAAAGTACACTACCATAAAATATCATTACCAAACATAAATTAAAACTTACCCTATTACTAACTAAATGGAACTGAAACTTCCACAAAATTAATTCTATATAACATAATTTCTATAGAATTATAAATTCTATAATTCTCCGACACATCTTGGAGGACATACCTTAGACCTCATGTTTTGCACTGGCGTTGAGGCACGTGGTCCGTTAATGGGGGAGATTACAGCTGTGCCCTTGTCATGGACGGACCATTACCTCCTGCAGACCTCCCTTCTAGCACGTCTGCCCCCAGAAGGGTGTGGAACCTGTTAAGATGGTCTGCCCCTGGAGGCTGTTGGATCCAGTGCGGTTCCTAGGTGCTCTGGGGGAGTTACCCTCTGACCTAGACGACTGTCACATCGATGACCTTGTCAAGCTGTGGAACATCTTGCTGATGGAGGCCATTGATCAAAGGGCTCCCAGGCATCCGTTTGCCCAGGAGGAGGCTCCGCAGACCTCCTTGGTTCTCCAAAGAGCTGCAGATACTGAAGCAGGTAGGGCGATGGTTGGAGCGATGGTGGCATCGTTCTCGAGCTGAAGCCGACAGATTGTGGCATAGAGCTAGTTTACGAGCCTATGCCGTGGCTATGTGGGCAGTAAAGAGGGAATTCTTTGCTACCCTCATAGCATCCACTAAATCCTGTCTGGCAGAACTGTTCCAGGTTGTGCGGGGACTGGTCAGTCCGGCCTCCCTCAACCCTGGAGTTGAGTCATCAACTTCCCGCTGTGACCTTTTTTGCGGATTATTTTGTGGAGAAAATTGCTCATATTCACCAAGATCTCGATGCCACACTTAATACAGTGGAGGAGGTATAGGTGGCAGAAGCCCCACCTTGTCTGATTTTGTGGGATCAGTTTCAGTCAGTGACACCCGCTGATGTGGTGGGGGTGCTTGGGGCTGTTCGAGCCACTTCTTGTGAACTAGATCTGTGCCTGTCCTGGCTGATTAAGACCTGCTGGGAGACAATGGGGCCGTTGCTGGCTGGGGTGGTCAATGCATCCCTGCGGGAGGGCAGAGTGCCGGCCTGCCTTAAGGAGGTGGTGGTACAGTCTCTGCTCAAGAAACCATCGCTTGACGCTGACTCCCCTGCCAGCAATTGGCCTGTCTCTAACCTTCCCTTTTTAGGGAAGGTTATTGAACAGGTAGTGGCTCAGCAGCTTCAAGGGCAACTTGACCGCACCGGTTATCTGGATCCCTTGCAGTCTGGCTTTCTTCCGGGGCATGGCACTGAGACAGCATTGGTGACTTTGGTCAATCTGCACCGTGAAAAGGATAAGGGTCAGTCGATCCTTTTGGTCCTATTAGAGCTGTCAGTTGCATTTGATACCGTTGATCATGAGATGTTGGTAACGCACCTGCAGGACAGTGAGGGGGTGGGTGAGATCATTCTCAAATAGTTCCGCTCATTCCTGACTGGGAGAACTCAGCGGGTGGTGCTCGGTGATCATTTTTCATCTCACAGAGACCTCTTGTGTGGGGTCCCACAGGGTTCTCTCTTGTCCCCTCTCCTGTTCAACGTGTACACGCAGTCACTCGGTGAGGTGATCAGGAGGTACGGGGTGAGGTGTCATCAGTATGCGGATGACACCCAACTGTACCTCTCATTTTCAACCGACCCAGGCCCGGCTGTCTCACTGCTTACTCGGTGTCTGGCAGCTGTCGGGGACTGGATGAGGGCTAATTGACTGCGACTAAATCCTGATAAGACAGAGGTGATGTTAGTGGGTAAGTCGATGGAGATGGCAACCCCCTCAGTTGAGGGTGTGTGTCCTCCACTGACTTCCCAGGTGGAGAACCTGGGGTGCTCCTCGATGCGCAGCTCTGCCTGGATCTCCAGGTGGAGGCTGTGGCAAGGAGTGCCTTCCATTAGTTACATCTGGTGCGGCGGCTTTGGCCGCTGGTTTCGGTTCCAGATCTGGCCACGATCATCCATGCTTTTATCACCTCCATGCTAGACTACTGTAACGCGCTTTATGTGGGGCTACCTATGCAGCTCAGAAGCTGCAGCTGGTGCAGATTGCGGTGGCCCAGCTCCTGGTAGGGCTGGGCCCAAACCTCCCAGGTTTCCGTAGGAATTGTAAGACCTGGCTGTTCCGTCAGGTGTTTGGAGAGGGAGAAGGGGGGGGCGTGGGGGGGGGTTTGTTCTCCCCATTTTATTGTTGTATATGTTATTTAATGCTTTTATATATTTTATTTTATTTTTATTGATTGATTTGTTAGCCGCCCCAGGCTGCCTGGCAGGAAGGGAGGGGTATAATGTTTTTAAAATAAATAAATAAAATAAAGTGTCCAATTCCTTAAAAAACAAAGCTCTATACACAGGTTGATATCTGGAAAAGACTGCTTCACAAACCCAATAATATTTTAGTTGTTCTATCGATCAGTATAATCGGTTTATTTATTTATTTATTTATTTATTAAATTTTTACCCTGCCCCTCCTGAACACAGCTCGGGGTGGTTGAGCCTTCCTGATCATAGCTGCCGGATAGATGTAAAGAGCCACAGCATTAATTATCTCCCTGTTAATCTGCTGGTGCAGCCATATAACCTCCTTATTTGAGAAATTTGGAATTTTTACAAGACAATGGCTTAAGATAACGACACCTAATATTTTGAAAATAATAACACTCCAGAATGTAATGTTCCATGTCTTCAACCATACCCATGCCACAAGGGCATACCCTTTTACTTTTTTCCAAACCTAGACGTCGACCCATAGTTACAGCCATAAGGGCCTGACCTAGCCTTAACCTTGGGTGTCTTCAGACGTTACGAGATCATGCTCAACCACAGTGAACCACACTCAACCCCCCCGTGGGGCCAAAGGGCCCCGAACGTCTGAACGGCGTGCGCCAGATGTTCATCACGCTCAATACCCACATGGGGTCAGTTTGAACCACGCTTCCCGGGCTAGCCGGGGGAAGGTCTCGGGAAGCGTGGTCAAACCAACCCCCACAGGGAACCAAGCAAAAGTAACGTCTGGACGCCAATCCCCCAGCGGAACCAAAAAAATGGAGCCCCGGCCGGGGACGAGGCACGCAGCGTCGCTGCCAGGCAACCAGCACCAACACAAACACCGGAGGGAGATTTAAAGCGAGAGCAGCAGCAAGCAAGCGTGGCGGGATGGAGCGAGGAGGGAAGCGGAAGAGACCGGAGGCACGAGCAGCGACAGCGGCGGCACAGGAGGCGGAGGACGTGCAGCCAGGCCCAGCGATGCAGGCGGAGGGGGCACAGGTGCAGGAAGGGGGCACACGGGAGCACCCGACCAGGGAGGCGCCCCGGGAACACCAACCACAGCTGCAGCCGGGTCGCGCCGCCCCGGGGACAGCGGCCGGAACAGGCCCACAGGAGGCACCCAGGAAACGGGTAAGGGCACCCACTGGGAGGGGAACAGGGGGCACAGGGGAACCCCCTGTGGAGGGGGCCGGGGGGACCCCGGGCGGAAGGCAGGGGGGCAGGGGGACCCCGGGCGGAGGGCAGGGGGGCAGGGGGCCCCCGAGAGGGCCCACACCCTCACCCAGCAACCAACCACCCCCCTTCCCCCCCCCAGACACGAAAGTCGGCCCGGGCGGACGAGCCCCAGGAGGAGCCCGGCCCCCGGCCCCTGGAGGCGCACCCCCAGGAGGAGGTGGAGGAGGAGCACAGGCAGGTGCAGCAGGAGCTGCACCGGGAGGAGGAACAGCAGGGGCCCAGCCGGAGGAAGGCCTATCACAGAGGGGGACAGTGGGGCCTCCAGGAGACCCGGGACTTCATACGGATCTGGGGGACCCTCGAGTACCAGGTGGAGCTCGCAATAAACCAGCGCAACGAGCATGTCTACCGGGACATCGTGCGCGACATGGAGGCGGCGGGGCACGAGCGCACTGTCAACCAGTGTCGCTCGAAGGCCAAGGAGCTCAAGAGGGGGTACAAGGCCCTCAAGGACAATAACAGCCGCTCCGGCCACGGGGCCCGCACCGCCCCCTACTACGATGCCCTGGACCGCATCCTTCACATGAAGGGCTCCATAGTTGCCCCACGCCTGGTGGGCAGCGCTGTGGTCCAGGGCAGGGAGCGGGCCGAGGTACCCCCTCCCCTCGCCGCCCGCCCGGTAGACACGAGCTCAGGGGACCCCCACCCCCAGGAGGACCACCCGGGACCCGCAGAAGCCCCAAGGCCCCCCCCCAGCAGCAGCCCGGAGACATCCCAACGCCGGGCCGGCCAGGCGGAGTCGGAGGTCGGCACCTTCACCACCCTCAGCCAGTGGTCCCAGGGGGAGCACTCCCAGGGTGAGGCGCCGGGCTCCGAAGGCTCGGAGACGGACATAGAGGGTAAGCGGGCCCCCAGGGCAGGGGGGGGCACGACCAGGGGGCCGGTGGCAGGGGCGGGGGTGGGGGCCCTGCTGCAGGGGCCACAACCAGCCCCCTTCACCCGCTCCCCCCTCTCCCGCCCGCAGGACATGGGGAGCCCCAGGACCGGGCCAGCGAGACGGTGCAGGCCCCCGCGGAGGGCACAGGAGAGCAGGTGCCGGACCCAGGTAAGGCGGGAGGGCTGGGATTGCGGGAGGGCCCCCCGGGCGCCAGCCCAGGGGGGCCTCTGGCCTCAGTGGGGGAGGGGGGGCAGGGGGCCCCGGGACCCGACCCCGCTAGGGGACAGGGCCCTGCACTGACCCACCCGCCCATTTCCACAGGGCAGCCCCCGCGCGCGGCGCCTCCGCCGGCCGCAGCCCCAGCCCAGCGGATGCGGGAGTACCGGGCGCGGGTCCGCAGGCGCAGGGAGGAGCAAGCGGAGGACATCGTCCGCAGGGCGGAGGAACAGGGGGAGCGCATGATCGCCTCCGTGGACCGCATGGAGGCGGCCATAGAGCGGTCCATGGAGAAGGCCCTGGAGACAGACCGCCGGCTGGAGGCGGAGGTGCGCCTGGAGCGGAGGCGGGAGCGCCGGGAGCACCAGCGGCAGCAGGGGCTGCTCAGGGGCCTCCGGCAGGACATACAGGGCATGGTGCGGGAGCACAGTGCCAAGATGGACAGGTCCCACGACATTGGGACCTCCCTGCTCCTGCATGCGGGCACCATGTGTGCCTACGTGATGGCCGGCGCACCTCCGGGCGCCCTGCCCGCCCAGGTCCCCATGCCGGGCCCCTCGGCGCCCCCGGGCCCAGCCCTGCCGCCCCTGGCGCCCCCCCGGCCCCAGGGCCCTCGCATGCGCCTCCCAGTGCCCCCGGGCCTCCGGAGGGTCCAGCCCCCCCGGGGCGCGACCGGGGCACCGGGCACAGCTGCCCATCCGCCGCCCGGCCCCCTGCCGGGGCCGGGACCGGCCCAGGACACGGCAGGGGACACGGACAGTGGGGGGGAGGGGAGCTCCCAGAGCTCGGTGGGCCCAAGCGGCCGCACGAGGGGTCGGCCCAGGAAACGCGGGGGGATGGTGGGAAGGGGGGGGAGGGGGAGGGCCACATGAGGGCGGGTGGTGGACGGGGTCACGGGGACGGGGGTGGGGAGGGGGCACAGGGTGATTGTGTGCACTGTGTGGGCAATAAAGTGTTGTAAAGAGACAGTTGTCCCCGGCCCGTTTGTGGGGGGGACAGGGCTGTGGGACCGCGTGTACAGGGGCATGGGCACGGAACGGGGGGTGGGGCCCCCAGGGGCGGGAAGGCCCTCACAGCGGGCCCCCCCGGGCGATGTGGGTTGCAAGGGCGTTCCGGATCCTTTTGGCATACCGGTACTCCCGGGGGTTCCCTGCGTTCACGTACAGGGGAACAGGACCGGGGGGCCGGTGGGGCTCGGGGTACTCCAGGGCCGCCCCCTCGGTCTCGCACACATTGTGCAGAACGCAGCAGGCACCGATCACCAGGGCGGAGGTGGGGACGGTGAAGTCCAGGCGGCCAGCTAGACTCCTCCAGCGCTGCTTCAGGGCCCCGAAGGCACGCTCCACCACGGTCCGGCTCGCACACAGGCGGGTATTGTATACCTGCTCCGCAGGGGTGCTCGGGACAGGGTAGACCTTCATCAGCCAGCGGGTCAGGGGGTAGGCGGGGTCCCCCAGGATGCAGGGGGGCATGGGAACACCCTCGATCCACCTCATGCCCATGTCCGCGAAGTCCCCCCGGTACATGCGGGCATAGAAGGGGGAGATGGTCATGATCCTGGCGTCGTGACTCCGGCCGGAGTTGCCCGTGTAGATGTCTATGAAGCGGGCCCGGTGGTCCACCACCCCCTGCAGGTGCAGGGAGTAGTATCCGTGCCGGTTCACATACTCCAGGGCCTCCCCCGCGGCCGGGCGCAGGATCTCGATGTGTGTGCCGTCCACGGCTCCGATGCAGTTCGGAAAGCCCCCGGCCGCGAAGCCAGCCATCACAGCGCCCTGGTCCAGGAGCTGGATGGTCCTGTCGAGGAGCACGCCCTCCACAGCCTCGCACACATCCCGCACGATGCAGGCGACCGTGCTGAGCCCCACCCCGAAGTGCTGGGACACGGACCGGCACGAGTCGGGCGTTGCGAGGGCCCAGACCCCAATGGCCACCCGCTGGACCATGGGGATGGGCACCCGCATGGAGGTGTGCTGCCGCTCCAGCCAGGGTGTGAGGAGCTCCGCTAGGCGCAGCAGGGTGGCCTTGCCCATCCGAAAGTGGGCCCTCCACTCGGCCTCCTCCCAGTGGGCCAGGGCCCGCTCCCACCACGCCTGTGGGCGCTCTGTGACCCATAGGCTGCGCGCTATGGGCATAGCGAGCAGGGCTGCCCGGCGGAGGGTCTCCGTTGCCCAGAGGAGGCGCCTCGCGGCCCTGCGGAGCACAGCGGGCCGGGTCAGGCTCCGGCTGGCAGCCTGCCAGGCCCCCCAGGACATGCGCCGTGCCCTGAGCCGGGCACGGGCTCTCCTGCGGGCGTGTTGGCCCCGGAGGCGCATGGGGGCCGTCAGGGCCAAGGCATAGCGCAAGCGGGCGGCCAGGTGCACCTCTTCGGTCAGGAGGCGCAGCTGCTCCGTGTGATCACGGTGCCACTCGGCCGCGAGCGCGAGGAACATCCAGTTGGCACCTGCCCTATCGCGCTCCATGGTGTTGGGGCCCCGGTGGGGGCAGGGAGCGGTTATAGCGGGGCTGTGCAGGTGGGGCTGCCCGGGGGGCGGGCACCTGGCCGGGCACGCCCCCCCCAGCGGGCCCGGGGCGTGCGGGCCTGCAGGTGGGCGCCTTGGCAGGCGGAGCCGCAGGCCTCGCCCCTGCACGGGCTCGCGGGTCTGCGCGCGCCCAGGGCTGATGCATTCCAGCTGCTATCTCCCCCGGCACCCCGGGCCCCCTCCCCACGCTGTTTGCAGCAGGATGGCCTTGAAGGTGAGATTAGGCGGACAGTGTGCTCGCTGTTGTGTTCTGCAGCTGTGCCGGGCCCGCACCCCACGCCTCGCTCTGTTGTGCTACAATGTTGCGGTCCAGGGCCGTGTTCCCTGTCCTGGGGGCCAGCCTGAGCCCCTCCCGGCCCTGGACGGTTTGTGTGCCCTCTGGGCTCCGTGTTCCTTTCCCTGTCGTGCCGGACCATGGCTGGCTGCCCATCCACGGGGCTCCCGCTGCCCGGCCCCCAAGGGGCCCCCCATATCTGGGCCTTCCGCGAGACCATGTCTCTTTGCGACCTGTGGCATACCCCTGCCGTGCAGCTGCTCCTGGCCGCCCCGGGCAGCCGTGCGGGTGCCTTTGAGAGCCTGAGCTCTGGACTCCGTTACTTTGGCTATGAGGCGAGCGCTCGTGATTGCCGGCTGCATACGGAGGCCCTGGGGCTGGTTCGTTTCCCTGAGGGGCGCATCCCGGAGATGCTGTGCGCTCATGTGCCCTGGACCGGTTCGGAGACCGTGTCTGCGCTGGTGGTGTGTGGTCTGAGCGCCTACACGGAGTGCCTTGCTGAGGGTGGCCCTGCCTTGGCCGTGACCTACTTTTCCTGTGTTCACGGGGCCCGTGGGTACCAGCGCACCCGTGGGGCGGTGTACCAACGCCTTCTGGAGCTGGGGCATCTTCCGTGGCCCCCTTCTGCTGCCTGCTGTGTGCCGGAGCCTTCCGCGGTGGAGATGTCGGCCCTGTTGGGGGTGTGGGCCCGTGTGGACGTCCAGCTGGCTCTCACCATGCCTGATCCCTTCGAGGCCTACTACCTGATCGCCCACTACATGTCCTTGCAGGGGTACCGCCGGGGCATGCTGCACTGGCCCCACCTGGTTCACCGGGCTGGGCACCCGGGCCCTGGGGCCTCGGGGGCCCCCAGCGGCGGCCTGTGACACCTGCATCACCTCCCTGCCCCCCCGGTGTCGTGCCCCCGTGTGGGCTCCCGCCCCGGTCCGGGGGGGCCCCTGGTCCCCGCTGCCTGCTCCCGCCCTGGTGTCTCCGCCTCGGTGTGCTCCCGCCTGCTTCGTGGGGCGCTGCTGCCCCTGCCCGTGGCCCTGGGCCCCCTCCGGCCCCCCCACCCCGTTTGCCCATCCCGGTGGCTGGGTGGGGCGCTCCGTGTGGCCTCCCGCCCCGCCCGTGTGCAGCTAGCGGTCCGCTCCCGCCGGCCCTGGCACCGACTGCACCCCCCCCTCATGGGTGCTTGCATGACCTGGGGGTTGGGCCCCCCCCCGGACTGGACCGTGTTCCTTCCCCGGGTGGGGGGGTGTCGGAGTGTCGCTGGACCTGCAGAGGGGCTCCACCGGACCTGGCTGCCCTCCATCTGCCCCCCTGTGACTGTGGGGCCCCCTTCCTCCTCCTCCTCCTGGACCCTCTCCGCCGGGCTCGCTGTGCATTGCGGGCCCCCATCGTGCCTTGTTCCGGGGGTCCCGGCCCCCCCCTCCGAGACTGCCTCTGTTGCTGTGGGGGCGCCTCTGTGGACTGGGGTGCTGTGGGGGTGGGGGTTGCTGCTGCCTGTGCCTTGCCCCTTGGCGGTGCCCCCCCTCGTCCCTCCCGTTGTTCCTCGTGCTGTGTTCCGGGCGCCCCTGCCCCCCCTTCCCGACCTTTCCCTTGTGTGTGTGTGTGTGTGTGCCCGGGCGTGTGGTCGTGCAGTGTGTCCCGCTGCGGGTCCGCTGTGTGTGCCGGCTGTCAGCCCGTTCTCCCTCTTCCCCCCTCCCTTCCCGTTTCCCTTGTGTGGGCATTCCCTTGTGTGCCTTTTGGCTTCGTTTGCCCTCAGGCGGCCATGTCTGTGTCCCGCCCCTGCCCGGTGTCTTGTGGGAGTTTTGCCCCCGGCGGGGGTTCGGCTGCACGTCTGTTGTGCTGCCATGGCCCGTGATGGTTCGGCCCGGTTCCGGGCCGTGGTCCCGTTCCTGGAACGTCTGTTTGGGCCGTTTTTCCACCCCCGCGCGTGGTTGCACTGCTCACCCCCCCTGGGGGTTCACTGCGGTGAACCGCCCGCCCGTAACGTCTGAAATCACCCCTTGTTAACTTCACCCTAACTCGTGGTTTCAAATCTAGTTTTAGGGTATTTTCAGATGTGATGGGGCCGATTGGCCCCGTCACAAAATCAATGAAATGATTCCCCACTGGGATTACCCGTCATGCCCTAATAGACGTGCTGGGGGATCCTGGTGGGGAATCGGGGAGGGGTCGGGGCCGCACGACCCCGCCCCCTCCACGCTCCCCGCCGCCCGCCCTCTGGGGAGATGGGTGGCCGCCGCGGCCAATGCCGCCGCAGTGCTCGCCCACTACGGCCATGGGCCAGAATCCCTGCGGGGATTCCGGGCCATGGCCACCATCCAGACGTGACGGCGGGGGTCACCACGGCGGGGAATCGCCTTCACCACGCGACGGCCTCTGGTCCCACCGCTTCAGCCGCTCGCGTGGTGAATGTGATCCTACGCCGTGGTAACATCTGGGGGGGAACATCCATTCCCCCCAACAGACGTTACTTGGTCCAAGCCACCACAGGGAATTGACTGTGGTGGACATTGACCACGTAACGTCTGAAAATACCCTACGAAAACATGCCATCTCCCCTGCTGTGGCCCAATGAACATACATTGGCGACACTCCATTCGCTGCTATTTTGGCTTGATCTTCCTGACTCGCTATATCTAAAAGATTCTGATATATATCCTGTTTCTCAATTTCAGGAAAATACCTATACTCCCTATTTAATGCATAGCAGAAGCCTGCTTTATTAAGAGTTTTTTTAATTGATAAAAGCCAAGGAGATTGTCTGCCCTCTACAACCTATAATCTTCTAAATAGCATAATTTTGCATATTGTGTAGATCTAAATTCCAGAAGTTTAAACCAGAATTCCATCTCTCTGAATTGATTCCTAGCTCTGCACGCATCAGTACGGCTGGAACTGTCTTTGCCACTCCAAGCATAAGCCTCATGAAATTATTTTGAGGTATTTTGAGTCTCTCTCTATATTCATGACCCCATACCTCTGAACCATAACAGATTTGTGCAATTACCTTTGCCCGATAAGCTTTTACTACTGCTGGTACCGACCTGGATCCATATTGTATATGAAACTTCCTAATCACAAGGATAGTTTGCGTGGCTTTATTCACTATATTCGCCATATGTTTCTTCCATCCTCCAGAGGAGGAGAAAGTCACTCCCACATATTTAAAGTGTTTCACCACCTCAATCTTGCAATCAGAAATGAAGCATAGTGTCTAAGACACTTGTCCCATTTTAGTATCTTTGTTTTATACTGGTTAATGCAAAGGTTGTTTTTATCACAGTACTCCACTAATCTTATTAGGGCTCTCTGTAAACCTATTGGAGAGCAAGCTAAGAGAACTGCATCATCTGCATACAATAGCAGATTAATAGGTGTATCAAATAATTTTAATGGGTGAAAATTCACATTCAACAACTCTTTAATCATATAATTAATATACAAATTAAATAATAAAGGAGCCAAGATGCAGCCCTGCCGTACTCCACAATACGTGTAAAAAGTAGGGGTAGTTTCTCCCTGGGACCCATACCTCACACATGCCCAAGTCCCATCATAATACAGCAATAACAAATTTAATAGAACAGGATCTATAGACATCCAGCTCAGTTTGTTCCAAAGTAGAGCTCTGTCCGCTGTATCAAACGCCAAAGTCAGATCAATAAAGGCAGCATATAATTTTGACTTTTTAACCTTAGTATACTTATAAATAACATATTGCAAAGTGTATATGTGAGTGGTTGTGTTATATTCAGATCTAAAAGCCGCCTGAGCTTCCTCTAAAATATCATTCTCCTGGACCCAGTCAAGGAGCTTCCAAAGTAGAAACCTCCCAAATAGCTTTGCTGTAACATCTATAAGCGAGATTGGCCTATGTGACTGTGGATCATTCCGTGCACCCCGCTTATAAATGAGAATTATTACACTACCCTTGCAGGTTTGTGGTATTTTACCTATAACAAGGATTGCATTAAACCATTTTGTCAACAGTGGAACCCACCAGTCCAAACAATCCAAAAAGATGTCGGGTGGTAAGCCTTCAAGACCAGGTGCCTTACCTCTTTTTTTGTGCTGTTATAAAGAGCTTCAACTTCTTTTTCTGAAATAGTATATACTAATTCTGGAGACCTAAACAAGCCTAAAGTCACTGGGACATTTCTTACTATCAAATTTTTATCTGAAAAAAACTGTTTACTAAAAAAAACCACCCAGTCTTGGGCAGAAATATGTACATCCAGTCTATTTACATAATCTGCTGTACCCTTTGCTAACATCAGCCAAAAGGCTCTATCATCCCCTTCAATTATTGTCTCCTGCAACTTCTGCCATTGTAGGTCAGTATAAACCTTTTTCTTATAGCTAATCAAGTTCTTATATTCATTCCTAAGCTTACCTCATTCCACTAAATCCTGTATACGATGAACCCTACAATATTTAAGCACTCTACCAAGCTCCTTTTTACGAGCCCTACATTCATCATCAAATCCCCCCTCCGCGTTAGCCATGGCGGGGGTTTGGTGCTGCCACCCCCCCCACTCCCCTGAGCGGGGAAGGATGGGGACACGGGGCGGAGATTTCGGCTGCACAGGCCGGCAGAGAGGAGGGCCCCCCATTGTGAAGCAACGGGGGCAGAATCAAGCATGCCCGGGAGTCTCGCGAGACCCGCGAGATCCCGGGCGCCATTTTAGATGCCCCGCTTTGGCACCGCATTCGCGCGGCTAGAGTGGGGGAGACAGGACGTGCGGCACGAGTGGCCGGCTTGAGAACAGGCTGGGCTCGTGCGCAGGAGTAGGGCGGAGTGTTTGAGTTGCGGAGGGAACAGGGCCGACAAAGGGCCCCCCCGACTTGTAAAGGAAGGGTAGGTCTGTCGGGGCATAGGGAGGGCAAAGCCGCCCCCCCTGCGGGCCTAAGGGCATGGGAAAAGGCCCAACAGGCCAAAGCCTCCTCCAACTGGGCAAACCCCCCCCGTGGGCCCAAAGGGTGAGTGAAAGGCCCAACAGGACAGGTGGCCATCAAACGGGCACAGCAGGGTCTGGTGATCCCTTCGCCCCCCGGGCTCCTGGGGGTGGGAGGTGTGGTGTGTACCCCCCATAGGCCCGTTGTGGGGAATACCCACGGGGCCTGGTGTGAGCCCCCCCAAAGGGTCTCAGGGCAACCCCTGCCCCTGCGGGGTTGAGGCCCAACAGGGCCCCTTTGGACCTGGTGTTTCTCGGCCTGCACAGGGTGTAAGGGTGGAGGGGCTAGGAAAGGCCTAACAGGGCCTACTGGTACGTGGTGTGGCCCAGCTGGCCTAGTGGCTGGGGGTCAAGGCCCTCCAAGGTACAGCACGGTGCACCTGGCTCGGTCGCGATTACACCAGGGGTTGGGTGCAGGGGCCCAGCAACACGGTTAATAAGGGTCAACAGGACCAGAGTTTACACGAAGGGTGGAGGTGTTTCCCTGAAGGGATAGTTGAGAGTGATGCCTCCCAAGAAACGAGGGGCAAAGAAGACCCCCCCGGCAAAGAAAAAGGGGGGAGCTGTGCAAAAGGGAACAGGATAGAGGGGCAAAGGAGATGAGGGGGTGCATCAGGCTGAAGTCCTGCGAGCAATGCAGGAACAGTTGGCAGGGTACCAGTCACGCATAGAGGAGCTGGAGAATGCACATGAAAGAAGGGGAACAAATGAGTATTACACCGAGGCCAATGCGGGTTTGGGAGAATCATCAGGGGGGAGGGGTAATGGTTCTACGGTAACCAGGGGAACTACCCACCTGGGGAGGCGCTGTGCGGTTCCATCTCGTTACAGGGACGATGAACCAGGACCCAGCAGGAGGAGAGAGGACTCGTCGCCCATACCCATAACTTGGGGCAACCCCCCACGGGAAGGAAGGCAAGCGGCAGAGGACAGGCCGGAAGGGGTGCACCACAGACACGGTGGTTCAGGGAGCTACACTGGTGAACGGTGGTCCAGGGGGGGACCCAGAACCACGTGCAGGTGAGGAATGGGGCGAACCGTGGGGGGAAGAAGGGAATGGGCAGTAGAACACGGAGTGTTACCGGCCCCACCCATTAGACTCCACTGTCGACAGGGGCACTCTGGAATGGGGTTGCCGGGGCCAGACATGCCGGGTGGCAGCCCATCTGCATTTGGGCAATCACACCCAGCCCACTGGGGGGGTGTGCTCGGGTGGCACAGCCCGAGGTTACATGGCGGCAGCCCATGTTTGGGGAGCCCCGCAGTGCTGTGGATGCACAGTGAACCATTGCTGTGCGAGTAAGGGCGAGCCGTGCCCCCTTTCGGGAGGGCACGCGGATGTGTCTGCCCCCCTAGGGGAGCATCTCCTTCAGGCGACCAAGGAGAAGATCTGGAGCGGCGAATACATAGACATATTTGCCCTCCTTTTCAGTGACCCAATCCCGGACCCTAATGACAAGAAGGAGAAGAAAGAAAAAGAGAGGTTTAAGAGGCCGAAAGCTGAGAGGTCGTGGTCCAACTGGACGGCGGCCTACACAATATATATGGGAGTGACATTGGTTAAATTCCCAGACCGCGGCCTGGAGATGCTTAAGTACTCGGATATAGTGCGAAGGGCATTCGACACTGGGGGCCCCGGTGCGTGGCTGCGCTACGACGAGTCATTTCATCGTAGGGCAGCCAACAACCCCAGAATAAGGTGGGATGATCCCGCCCCAGATATTTGGTTAGAGTGCATCAGTTGCACTAGGTATACCCCACGGTCTGATAGCGGGCATGTCCTCACCAGACCGGTGAACGCGCAAGGGGGGATGGCGTCTGGTCGAGCATGACAGTCACCAGTAGGACCAACATGCTGGGATTTTAATGATGGAGGGCGGTGTTTTCGTGCCCAGTGTAGATTTAAACACGCATGCACACAGTGCGGCGGTGATCATTCTGCCTCAGCATGCTCCCGTTTCCGCCAATATGGAAACAGAACAAGGGGGCGGGCAAACACCAGACAGGGGGCCACAGGACAGGGCGGACCCTCAGCAGCGGTGGGCAAGGTCCCCAACCCCAGTCCGACATAAGGCATTGGAGGCTGCTATCCAAGATTATCCCGATAGGGTAACTGCAGAGTATGTTGTGGGGGGATTCGAATGGGGTTTCAGGATCCCAACAGTGGGCCCACGGTATCACCTGGGGGCAAGGAATTTGAAATCTGTTCTTGGAAATGAGGATATCGTGCAACAAAAAATCGCCAAGGAAGTGAATGAGGGTAGAATTCAGGGCCCCTTCGAGTCCTTGCCTATGCCAACTCTGCGGATATCCCCCTTGGGAATCGTACC
>QEPC01000409.1:1245445-1261786 GCA_003113815.1 Sphenodon punctatus
TATTGGAAGCAGATCTCCACCTGGAGTGGCAGGTGGAGGCAGTCGTTAAGGCGGCCTTCCGCCAGCTGTATCTGGTGCGCAGGCTGCGTCCATACGTCTCTGGCCTGGACCTGGCCTCCCTCATCCATGCCTTCGTCACCTCGAGGCTGGACTACTGTAACGTGCTCTACGTGGGGCTTCCCTTGTTCCTGGCCCGGAGGCTGCAGCTAGTGCAGAATGCAGCGGCTCGTCTCCTTACGGGGATGGGCTGTCGGGAGCATATCACACCTGTGCTCCGAGCTCTGCACTGGTTGCCGATAGCGTGCCGAGCCAGGTTCAAGGTTTTGGTGTTAATCTATAAAGCCCTACATGGTCTGGGCCCCTCATACCTCAGGGACCGCCTCGCCCTCCGTGCCCCAGAACGGTTTCTGCAGTCTGCCGGGGGTGCCTTTTTGGAGGTCCCCCATGTTAAGCGGGGGGCCACAATGGAGAGGGCATTCTCGGTGGCCGGGCCGCACCTTTGGAACTCCCTTCCGGAGGAAGCTCCCCTGGCCCCTGGAATGTTGACATTCCGGCAACGTTGCAAAACCTGGCTGTTCGCCCAGGCCTTTGGGGAGGGTGGGAGGGTAAGGTGAGGGATTTTTTAACCCGCCTCGGGCTGCGTGGCAGGAGAGACGGGGTAAAAATCAATTGAAATAAATAAAATAATAAATAAATATGCTGACATAGGGTATTTTCAGACGTGACGGGGCCTATATTGGCCCCATCATGGAATCACCCATTGATCCCCTACTGGGATCAAACTGGCACGTCCAACAGACGTGCCGGCTGATCCCGGTGGGGAATTGGGGAGGGGCCATGCGGCTCAACGTGCAGCTGCACAGCCCCTCCCCCCCATGTTCCCTAGGCTGCTTGCCCTCTTGGGAGATGCCCGCCCGCCCCCTCGGGGAAATTGACCATGACCCAGAATCCCACCGCTGATTCCGGGCTGTGGTCGAGGGACAGACGAGACAATTCCCCTGATCACGGGGGGATCACATTGAACACGCAAATGGAGATGGTCCAGACAGGACCTCCGTTTGCATGTTCCATGTGATTCCCCCCCGTGATTCACGGGGGTGAACATCTGGCAGGGAGCTTCTGTTCCCCCCAACAAATGTGGCAAGACCACGATCACCATGTGGGAATTCCCTGTGGTTGCACGTGATCTCGTAACGTCTGAAAATACCCATAGTCCGGCGTGCATATGAGGCGGGACTGTCGGGGGCCTGGCTGCAATACAATGAAGCGTTCAGGCATTGCACAGCTTACACCCCAGGCCTTTGGTGGGACCTACATGCAAACGACCTATGGCTCAATTGCATGAGTGGGACAGGCAATGTCCCTAGGTCAGACAGTAGCCATCTGCTACCAAGGGGTGGGGGTGCATGTGCCATTGATTTCTTTCGTGAGGAAGGAAAAAAGGTAGCGGGAACCTCTGCAGGGCAGTACTGGGAGTTCAGCTGTTCTGGGCGATCTGCCCGCGTGGCTTGCAGGTTTCATCACAACTGTCCCACCTGTTCCAGGCACCATACGGTCTCTGCGTGCCCCTGGGCGAGACTCGGACCTAGAGGTAGACCTAACCCAGGGGGGCAGGAAAAGGAGGACAGGGAGGAAGCAATTTGAACACCCCTGGTAAGAGCCCCAACACCAGTTAAGCACAGGCAGCTGGAACTGGCCCTCTGCAGGCATCCTGACCAAACGGAGATGAATTATATTGTCTCAGGTTTTCGACAGGGTTTTAAGATCCCAGCCTTCAAAGTCCAGCAGCAGCGAGTGTCCCCCAACTTAAAGTCCATGCTCGGGATGGAGCAGGTGGTACAGGCCAAAACTGAGAAAGAGCGAGCAGAGGGGAGGGTGGATGGCCCCTTCCCATCCCCCCAGCCCCAATATTTTTATTTATTTATTTATTTATTTATTTAAAATTTACATCCCGCCCCTCCTGCCCTCAGGGCAGCCCGGGGTGGTGAACATCATTCAATAAAAACAATACAAAATTTTAAAAACAATTTAAAAATACAATATGCGGGGAAACACCCACCCCCCACCCCACCACTACCCCTTGCCAAAAGCCTGACGGAACAGCCAGGTCTTACATACACGCCGAAACAGCAGGAGAGTGGGAGCCAACCGAGCCTCCTCCGGGAGTAAATTCCACAGCACAGGGGCGGCCACCGAAAAAGATCTAGCCTCCAAAAAGGCTCCCAGGGACAATCTCAAGGGTCGCACGGGCACTTGGGGAGTGAGGCAGTCCCATAGATAAGCAGGGCTCAGGGCATGAAGGACTTTAAAGGTTAAAACCAGCACCTTGAACCTGGCCCAGTACTTTATAGGCAGCCAGTGCAGAGCCCAGAGCACTGGTGTCATGCGCTCCCTGCGACCCACCCCTGTAAGGAGATAGGCAGCGGCATTCTGCACCAGCTGCAGCCTCCAGACCAGCTTCTCGGGCAGCCCCACGTAGAGCGCATTGCAGTAATCCAGCCTCGCGGTGATGAAGCCATGGATGACAGTGGTGAGGTCGGAGTCTGAGAGATACGGCTGAAGCTGCCGGACAAGATGTAACTGCCGAAACGCACTCCCCGCCACGGCCACAACCTGAGATTGCAGGCTGAGCTGCGAATCGAGGAGCACACCCAGACTCCGCACTTGCGAGACCATGGGGGGGCGAACCCCTCCAACAAGAGGAGATTCAACCACCCTCAGGTCCCCCAAACCCTCGCCCACCAACATCACCTCCGTCTTGTCAGAATTCAATTGCAGATGGCTCGACCTCATCCAAGCCCCCACAGCTAACAGGCTCTGGGAAATTAAGGAGACTGGATGGCTTGGGTTGATGGAAAAGGAGAGGTAGAGCTGAGTGTCATCAACATACTGATGACACTGCATGCCCTGAGACCTCCTTACGATCTCCCCTAATGGCTGCATATAGATGTTAAACAAGAGGGGGGATAGAATGGCACTGTACGGGACTCCACACATGAGGTCCCGGGGGAAAGACGTACACTCCCCCAAGACCACCCGGTGAGTTCTTCCAGCCAGGAATGAATGAAATCAGTCCAAGAGCGTTCCGCCAATTCTGGCACGGTCCTGCAGGCGAGTCACCAACACCTCATGATCGACTGTGTCGAATGCAGCCGAAAGGTCTAGCAGGACCAGTAAGGTCTGATGACCCTGGTCCAACGCCAGACGGAGATCATCAACCAAGGCCACCACGGCTGTCTCCGTACCTTACCCAGGCCAAAACCCAGACTGGGAGGGATCAAGGAAACTGGTGCGGTCCAGATGTTCCTGGAGCTGCTGTGCCACAGCCCCTTCACTGTGGTTTCCAATATGGTGGTTTCTCCCCTAGGTGTGGTCCCCAAGAAGGTCCTGGGTGAGTTTCGATTGATCCACCACCTGTCTCACCCTCGGGGAGGCTCAGTTAATGGCGCCATACCCAAGGAACTTACCTCGGTTCGCTATGCATCATTTGATTCGGCAGTGTCCCTAGTTAGGTTGTTTGGCCCCTGTGCTATCTTGGGGAAGTATGACATTAAGTCAACTTTTCACCTCCTACCAGTTCACCTAGAGAGTTTCCCGTTGCTGGGCTTCCATTTTGTCGACTGGTACTCTTATGACAAGGCCATGCTGATGGGGTACTCTATCTCTTGTTCAGCATTTGAGAGATTCAGCTCCCTCGTTGAATGGGTCATAAGGCAGCAGGCTGGTGTGGGGAGAGTCACAAAATATTTGGATGATTTTCTCTTCATCGGGCGGGCGAACACGGGGGAATGCCTGGGTCTGATGCATATGTTTCAAAGGGAGGCTGAAGAACTGGGCATCCCCCTGGGGCCCGAAAAGATGGAAGGACCAGCCACTAGCTTGACTTATCTTGGGATAGAGCTGGAAATGGTCGTGGCCATTTCCTGCCTGCCGCAGGATAAGTTGAGATCCCTTCAGACCAAGGTGGATGAGTGTTTGGGGGCAGCAAAGGTTACGGTTCATCACCTCCAGTCATTACTTGAGAGCCTTAATTTCACAAGCAGGGTGGTGGCGCCAGGGTGGGCCTTCCTGTCCCGCCTCTATGTCAAGCTTGCAGGTAATCCTTACGGGGCACACACCACCACCCCAACAGAGGCTTTTTCACCAGATGCCTTTTAGAGAGCTGGTCCAGGGAGCAGGGCCGCACCCCAGAACAAAGGGCCTCCATTACCCTGACTTTGCTGCTGGACATGTGCAGGACACTTCCCCAAATCTGTTTTGATGGTTACAAAGTTTCACTTTTTAATTTGATATTTAAGCTAGCATTCTTCGGGGCATTTCGCATGAGCGAACTCGTAGCCAAACCAGTCAGGGACACCTCAGGTAGGGTGCTTCTGCTTAGTGATATCCAAATTGGCTTAATGGCGATGGCCTTTCACATTCGTAGCTCGAAAACTGATCTGAGGGGAAGAGGGCAAGTGATTAGGCTGAACTGGGCTGGTATGTTGGAGTTATGCCCAGTTCATGCAGTCGAGGCATACCTCGCAGTACAACGGACGGGACCCATCCCCCTTTTTAGGCATGTTGGGGGCTGGAGTGTGACTAGGTACCAATTTACAGTGGTCCTTAGGTCTGCCTTATTCTGCCTCAATTTGTCAGTTACTGCATACAGCACGCATTCATTCCACATAGGGGCTGCCAGTTTTGTGGCAGCGGCTGGCATGTCGGTCCAGGGCATTCAAGCAGTGGGACGTTGGCAGTTGGGGACCTTCCAAGCTTATATTCGGTGTGTTCTCCCCCCCCCCCCCCTGCTACCAGTCCTAACTTTCTTTTTGTTCCCTCAGGTGCCTTCCCCCCCACCCCCATCTCCAGAAACAGGTCTGGATTATTGACCACAGCCTGGTGCACTGGGCAGGAAAGGCGGCCGTCCAGACCAGATGGGAAACCCAGTTGGAACTATCGGCGCAAGCTGAGATACAGTGGAAAGGCTGTGGCAGTATGAGGTGGCACCAACTCCTGCCAGCACTCCCGGTGCTTCAACGTGGCTCCCCTCCCGATGTCCTAGTTCTACACCTGGGCGAGAATGATATACCCCACCTGAAAGGCATTCAGCTTATAAGGAACATCAAGAGGGACATGTGGGAGATTAAGAAGCTTTTCCCGTCTGCTCTAATTATATGTTTCTCTCACATTGCAGACCATTCCATCCCAGTATTCTCTAATTTTAAAGGAACATGCCTTTTAGAACATTTGTCTCCATCTCTTTTCATGTTTGCTGTAACATGCGTTCTCTTCTACTGTTTAGATATATGCGCATGTCATTTTTGCAACAAAGTTATTTTTTTACAAGACAGTTATTAAATTACATTTCCATGTATTCCTAGTAAATATGAGTTTTTAACATTTGTAAAGACATCATTGACAGCTGTATGTGTCTTGGGAAATACTGGGTGGGGAAAGGTTGCTACAAAAGAGAATGAGAATTTCTTGTTCCTGTTTAGAGATGAACATAATTGACAAGTGCAAAGCTTGACACTGGAGTCTATCATGCTGCAGAATTCAGCCTTGGTTAGGAGGGGTCTTATTTGAGATTGGCGAGCCAAGTACGTGCACCTGAGATCACGCATCTTCATGAATGTTAGACCCCTTGTCTCTCCCTCTGTTCCCCTTGCTATATCTCTCCCCCAGTTCCTGTCTCTCAGATTGTAAGCCCTAGGGGCAGGGACCATGTCTATTTTATTACTTTGTAAAGTGCCAGGTACACTGCTGGCGCTATATAAATGTTTGTTAATAATAATACTAATAAATGGCAAGACAAGATGGCTACTCTAAATATATTGAAATGGACTATATACCATTGCAGTAGACTGCCTGACAGACCCAGTCTTAGGTGAGGTAGCTGCCTGAGGCCTTGCAAAGAGGAGGCTGAGTCTGGTAGCCTCTGGAGCAGTGGCAGAGTTCTTTTGTTGCTCCTGAGGCCTCCAGACAGACAACTTCCTGTGGGGCTCTCCCACCACCAGCTCCACAGAAGTGCCTGCTCAGGAATGGGGGCATTCAAGAGCCACCCATTGGAGTGTCCTGTTCCAGAAGCATTCTGTTGCTGCACCATCATTCTGAAGGCTTCTCCCTGAGCCTGGTCTCCATTCCTCAGAGGCTCCCCAGGCCAGTGGCTGGGTCCTGTTGTAGTGGCAGTGCCTGAGTTTCTCAGCTGATGTGAGTTCATGTATGGAGTGCCCTGGGAAGTACCTCAGAAATAGGTACCTCAGAAATAGAGACTAGACATCACAGTAAGCAATGTGAAGCCTTTATTACCTTCCATATGGAAGGGGCACTGATATATTGCTATATGTGTGTCCTAAACCCAATGACCATTCACCTCGGACAGGTCCCAGCAGAGTGTTAGTGGCAGTGGCACAGTGGAAGGACTCCACCACTGGGAGTAAGGGACTGCGACTTCTGCTCCTGAGGGCAGCTCTTGGCCCCCTGTGCAAGAGCTTCTATGGGGACCTCTCAGTTAGATAGCACCTACCTGACCCCTCAGAAGTGTCAGCAAGTGTGGAGTCACATTGAAGTTTCTGAGGGCATCACTCATCTCCCAGGCAGATACGGCTGTGGAGCCCTGCCTCCCATCATCTCTGCCTCAGCCCAGAGGTCCTGGATCACCACTGTCTCACTTGTTTTCACCCAGGGACATGGATGGCAGGATAGTTACCCCTTTACAGCCTGGGACAGTTCTGGAGAGAGCAGTAGCCAGTGGAGACCATAAATGGGGATACTGAGTCATGGCTGGTCAGGAGGGGGAACAGCAGAAAGAATCCCAACCCCATCACAGGCCGGGTGGGACCAAGGTGAGACCCAGGGTGATGGTGGGGCTACAATCTTCACAGTAGATGAGATGGGGGAGGGAACAGGACCTCTGGGCTGAGGCAGGGTGATGAGGATGGTGAGAAGACTGTCTACTCACCCAGGTTCACCCACATGTTTGTTCTGTGCTTCTCACTGACCCAGGGAATGGTGACTGCTCTGGCCCTCCTGGGGGCAGCTGGTCCATCCCCTATCCCATCTACTATGAAGATTGTGGCCCCACCATCACCCTGGCTCAGTTTCCCCATTTATGATCTCCACATGCCATGGGTAGGGCAGAGGAACCCAACACATGGGCGGGCATTCAGACCTGCCCCACTCCCAGCACTCTGCCACCCACCAAGTCATGGTGAACAGCAGGCAAAAGAATTCACAGCAGCTGTGCCCACCCTCCCTGCACAGTACTCTGGAAGGGTAGGGGTGGAGGCCAGGGAAGTAGCCCCTGGCATCCTTGCCAGCATGCAGAGGTGCCAGCCAGCCACAAGAAGAAACAGTCACCACCCACAGAAAGCCAGCTGTAGGGAGCATCAGCAGACATTGGATTGCTGGGGCACAGAACCCATGGCACAGACAGCAGAGGCAGCATTGGCAGCAGCAACAGACATTGGATTACCCGGGCACAATACCCATGGCACAGACAGCAGAGGCAGCATTGGCAGCAGTAGCAGACATTGGATTGCCTGATAGCAGAACCCATGACACAAACAGCAGAGGCGGCATTGGCAGCAGCAGCGGACATTGGCTTGCCCAGTAGCAGAACCCATGGCACAGACAGCAGAGGTGGCATTGGCAGCAGCAGCGGATATTGAATTTCTCAGTAGCAGAACCCATGGTACAGACAACAGAGGCGGCATTGGCAGCAGCAGCAGCAGACATTGGATTGCTGGGGCACAGAACCCGTGGCACAGACAGCAGATGCAGCATTGGCAACAGCAGTAGACATTGGATTACCCAGGCACAAAACCCGTGGCACAGACAGCAGAGGCAGCATTGGCAGCATCAGTGGGCATTGGATTGCCGGGGCACAGTGGCAAAAACAGCAGAGCCAGCATTGGCAGCATCAGCAGACATTGGATTGCCAGGTAGCAGAACCCATGGCACAGGCAGCAGAGGTGGCATTGGCAGAAGCAGAAGACATTTGATTGTCGGGGCACAAAACCCATGGAACAGACAGCAGAGGCAGCATTGGCAGCAGCAGCAGCAGCAGCAGACATTGGATTGACCAGGCACAGAACCCATGGAACAGCAGAGATGGCAGCAGCAGGATTTGCCTGTGTGCAGCACCCATGGAGCCAGGATGGTAGGATTTGCAATGGAAGAGCTCTTATACAGCAGCAGATGGCAGCAGCAGGATTGCGTGGGCACATTTGGATTTGCCAGGGCAGAGCACCCATGGACCAGCAGACAGCAGCAGCAGTATTACCAGGCCAGTGGGGCACATCACCCTAGGTTGCCAGGGCAGGCAGACAGGCACTTTGGCATGAGAGGTAGGCAGACTGAGGCAGGGTCCGAGCTTGGCAACCTGGGAAGGCGGGCAGACATGCAGTGTGGCATGAGCATCGGAAGACTGGCTGAGGCAGGCTTTGAACTTGGCCACCTGGGTGGGTGGGCAGGCAGACAGTCAGCGTGGCATGAGCATGGGAAGGCAGACTGAGGCAGGGTTTGATCTTGGCCACCTGGGCTGGTGGGCAGACAGGCAGCATGGCATGAGCATCAGGAGGCTGGCTGAGGCAGGGTTTGATCTTGGCAACCTGTGTGGGCAGGCAGACAGGTAGCGTGGCATGAGCAGAAGGCAGACTGAGGCAGGGTTTGATCTTGGAAGCTTGGGTGAACAGGCAGACAGGCAGCGTGGCATGAGCAGAAGGCATATTGAGGCAGTCCCTGCTCTCTGGGTACACTTGTTGGTGGACAGGACAACAGACCCTTGGCTACTTTGGACAGGACTGGCCACACGTTGGTCTTGCTGGCCCAGTAGATCAAGGGATCGCTGCTGGGTTCGATGCATGGCTCCTCCTCCAGGTAGCTTTCCACTGCTGCTGAGGTGCTGTCATAATCCCTCCTGTAACTGTCCTTGGGCACCACCTCCACCACTGCCCTCAGCCACGCTGCCTGCCCTGCTGTGCATGAGCCCATGCTTGCCAGAGTGCCCTGCACATACGAGCTGCTGGTGCTGGCAATAGGGGTGCTGCTGCTCTTCAGCCTGCTGCTGGTGCTGCTACTGCTAGGGCTCGGGGCATGGATAGACCCTGCTGGCTGAAAGGGGTGGCTGCTCCCACTCCCACCATCCCCAGCAGAGTCCTCCTCCTGCTGCTGCTGCTGCTGCTGCTGCTGCTGCTGCCACACACTCTCGAAAGACCTCTCTGCCTGCCAGACCCTCTCCACCAGCTCACCCTTCCAGTGGCCATAGAGTGGTGTCTGGCGTGCCACGCCGTCCTTGACCCTGGGGTCCAGCATGGTTGCAAACACATATTCCTCCCGCTGCAGGAGCTCATCAAACCGTGCCTTCAGCCCTGCCTTCAGCTGCTGCACAAGGGCAACCACCTCAGTCACCAACTTCTTGCCCTGAGGACCACAATCCTGCCCCTGGAAAATCTCCTCTAGCCTCCTGAGGAGACTCTGGATCAGAGAAGTCACCTGGCTGATGGTGGTGGTGGAGGAGCTGATGGTCTCCGTCATGGCCAGGAATCGTCTCAGAACAAAGACCGAGCCAGGATCTCCCATTCGGCCCCATTGTACCCTGGAGGTGCCCCGCTGTCCATCACCAGTTGAACCTGATGCAAAGGCATCTTTCTGCTCAAGAAGCCATTTGAGCATCAGGAACATGGCATTCCACCTGGTAGACACATTCTGCACCAGCTGGTGCACTGGGTGTTAGGAAGGGGGAGGGGGGGTACAGGGGTTCGTTCACTCCACCACACACACTCACTCAATCCAAGACTCTCCCTGCTCTGGCCAGGAGAACCCTGGAGTAAATGCCCATCAAGATAGAGTTTGGGCCTATATAGTCTCACAGAGACTAAGCCCCTATCATCATAGGGCGCAGAGCAAGGAGGAAGGCCGAAGCCCATGAAGGTCCTTGTCAGATCCCAAACACACGCACTCGCACCAGGAAGGGGGGAACTGGGCAAAGGGTGTGACTGGTGGGGGAAGCAGGGCAAGGTCCACGGGAAGCAAGAGGGGGGGAGAGCAGGCTGGGTCACTCACGCCAACAGGAAAGGGCTCCTGCAGGAAGGGGGAAGGAAAACACCCGCACGCTCACCCACCACCCAACTTCCACACCTACTTGTATTCTCAGAGGGGGGGGGCACAGAAGGAAGTCCACTCGAAGTCACACAGTCTCTAGAAACACAAGCACAATAACAAGCACAAGAGTATACAAGCACTAAGCACTTATCTCACGAAATGGGGGCCAGCTTCTCACTCTGATTACTGGCACTGGATGAGATCCAGCACTGGCTATTTAGCTCTAAGTCTCCGCCTTCTGTCGTGTCTGGAGCCGCGCGGAATGCTGCAGCGGCCCAGGCCCCGCCCCTACATTCTGCGTCGCATCCGGAAGAGCGGGCGCAGCGCTGACATGGAGGTTGGTTGCCTCAGCAACCGAGGATGCCGACGGGGCTGGGGAGGCCGCGGCAAGCGGCTCCGCCTGCCCGGAACAACTGAAGATTGGAGGCCCCTGCAGCACAGCACATGCCGCCTCCTTACACTGGGGAGCCTTGCTCTGCCTACTTCACCCGGAGGAGGTCGCTGCCCTTCATGCTTCAGTTAAAGAAACCATCCAGCTTCCTCCCCCACTCGATCAGGGAGCTAAGGGTGCCTGCCCCAATCCCCTTCTCCCCCAAGCCCAGAGCATCCCTGACCACCAGGTGAAGGGTGTGTGCGGTGGAAGGGAGACTGGTGAAGCCCCCTCATGGACTGCCCTCAATACGTTCGCCGCGTTGTGCATTACCATGCACCCCTTGGTAAAGGGCATGCCTGGCATGATCCACTCCCTCACCATGGTGGTCAGGGCTGCCTCGATGTTCCGAGCAGTGTGGTGGCCGTACATGACTTCCACCTGAATCAGGGCCCACCTATACCCTGCTCGGGACCCCTCCTGCCACTCCCAAATGCTGCCTCTGGGTCATGCCACCAGTGCGCCGTCACTGCCAGGTAAGTGTGCAGCGCGTTTCTGCTCAACCACAGGTCTGTGGTGAAGTGAATGGTGGCACCCCCAGCCCCTGCCAGTTGCTCCCTGACCCGCTCCTTTAAAGCCCGGTACAAGGCTGGCACCACCTGCCGTCTCAGGGCGGTGCGCGAGGGTAGCTTAAACTGTGGGACCAGGAAGCCAATAAGGCGCCGAAACCCCATGTCCACTGAGGAGGGCTGCCCATCAAGCGCAATCATTTCCACCACCATGCATGTGGCTTTCAGTTGAAAGCCTTGCATAGGGCTCAATGCAAAGCTGTCACACGGGAAATTTGATTTCCCAGCGGCAGCACTTGGACTGAACGCTGAGCCACCCGGCTCGCATTCAGTTCAAGTTTGTCCCTTCTGGGTCTCCAAATTCTGGATTCCCAGAAGGGAATGAGTCAGACTGAGGCTGCCCGGAAGCCTCAGTCTGACTCGCCCAGAGGCTAGCACTCACTGACTGAGCGCTCTGTCTTTGCCGGCAGCTGAAATTGACATCGGAGCACTGCGCTGCTCTGACAGAGCAGTGCGGCTCTCCGATGTCAATTTCAGCTGCTGGCAGAGACAGAGCACTCAGTCAGTGAGCGCTCTGTCAGTGCGGCACTGGGGGTGGGGTGGGGGGAGAGCGAGGGCAGGGCACTGCCTCCGGTGTGCTCAGCCAAGGGCCGCCACTGCACCAACCTATCTGAGTGCCCTGCCAAGATCCAAGTCGAGTCTGCCTTCCCTACTGCCTCTCATGCCACGCTGCCTGTCTGCTGCTGCTGCCTCTGCTGTACCATGGGTTCTGCTACCGGGCAATCCAATGTCTGCTGCTGTTTCACTGATGCCTGGCAGCTTTCAATGCCCGGCCAAGTGGGGATGCCAGGCCAGCCACCAAGCCCAAAGCCTTCCCAACCTCTGCTGCTGCCACTGGGTCTCAAACGGCCAGCCCTGGTGCCATGGGAAAGCATCGAGCCTGCCTGCCTGGGGTGCCAAGCCCCAAGCCTTCCTGGTCTCTGCTGCTGCTGCTGCTGCTGCTGCTGTGTCTCTGGCGGCCTGCCATGCCCCCATCACAGGCATCACAGAGACATGGTGGAATGAGGATAACCAATGGGACACTGTAATACCAGGGTACAAAATATATCAGAATGACAGAGTATATAGAGTTGGTGGTGGGGTGACTCTATATGTAAGAGACAACATTGAGTCAAGTACATTTAAAATTTTAAAGGATGCAAACTTCCCTAGAATCTTTATGGATAGAAATTCCAGGTATAAAAGGGAAGAATATCGCAGTAGGGCTATACTATCGCTCCCCTGATCAGGACGGAGAGACTGATAAAGCAATGCTAAAAGAGATTAGACAGGCTACTAAAGTCGGTAACATAATAATAATGGGTGACTTCAATTACCCTAATATTGATTGGGAGAATGTTTCCTCGAGGCGGGACGTGGAGGTCAATTTTCTGGATACCCTAAATGACTGCTTCCTAGAACAGCTGGTTCTGGAACCAACAAGAGGAGAAGCTATTCTAGATCTAGTCCTGAGTGACACGCAGGACCTGGTGCAAGGAGTAACTGTGGTGGAACCACTAGGCAATAGCTATCATAATATGATCAAATTTGGCATAATTTCTGGAGGGAGAAAGACAAACAAAAGTACAGCAGTAGCATTTAACTTTAAAAAGGGAGACTGACAAAATGAGGAAACTAGTTAAAAACAATCTAAAAAGCCTAGTGCAAGGGCTACAAGTTTGCAAGAGGCGTGGAGGCTATTTAAAGCACCCTTCTGGAAGTCCAGATTAAATGCATCTCGCAAGTTAAAAAAGGAAGCAGGAAGACTAAGCGTCTTCTACTGTGGTTAAATGGGGAGGTGAAGGAGGCTATTAGAGCCAAAAAGGCATCCTTTAAGAAATGGAAGGCTAGTCCCAATGAAAATAATCCGAAAGAGCATAAACACTGGTAACGTAAATGTAAGGCGAGCTGAGTGGAGCAAAGGGAAAGGGAACGGCAGCCCCCAGTCTGTATTTGTTGATGAGAACGTCGCGCTGTGGCCGAGGAACAGTGTGAGCCTCCTGATTGGAGGAGAGAGACCTTGTGACCAGGAGCGGGACCTTTAAAAGTGCGGCAGAGCCTACGGCCGTGCCATAGCGCATGCCGGGCCAACACGCCTAAGGGCAGCGCACTCAAGGGCGCGCCCTTGTGCGCGCGGCCTTAGGCGGCGGCTGTGGGAGGCCATTTCTTTAGGCCCGGGAGGAGGCTAACCCCGTTTGCTTTTTCCTTTACCAAAGAGGGAGCAAGCGAGTGAGTGTGGTGAGCGCTACTCCCTTGCTTCAACGAATGTTGGCAAGGAAGCGGGGGAGAGCGGAGGGGGCTAGGGGTGTGGCCACCCAGTCGAAGAGCTCGAAGCAGCAGAAAATAAAAGCCTTCATGACTGTATCATCATCCAAAGCAGTGGCACCGGTGGGTGGACCCCCTCTGCCATCTTCGCTGCCATCTTCGCTGCCCATAGAATGTCCCCCTCTCCCGCTTGAGAGCACATCTTGCACAGGTACTGCGTCAGTGGAGTTTCATCGTTCCTCCACGCCAAGTTATATTATGAACAGATCGGATGATTTTTCTTTCCCCTTAGAGCAACCGCAGCCACTCAACACCAGTACCGTGATGTCTTGCTTGGCTGACCATGTACTTTTAACCGCTTCATCCATGCGATATGTCTTTCAGCATTTAAATAAGGTTTCGGCTGAATTGGGAACTTTGTCTGACCTAGTGAAAGTATTAGCTTTGGGAACAAATAGGGAGCCCAATATTAGGGAGGGACGCCGATAAGCTCGATACCTACTACATCGGGTGTGGGGAAAGTTGCAGTGGTAAAAGCTGGGCAATCGCTGGGGCAAAGCTCTGATGCCTCAAATAGACAAGCAATTGGAGTTATAGAGAGACCAGGGACATGGAAGCCAGTGGCAGGAGCTACAGCAGTCAATTTATTAGCTTATGCTAGACTGCCATTGAATGTAATCTTTTCCATTTTCCCTCTACCTGCGAGTCAGCTTCCATTGTGGAATACCAAGCTGGATGTTGCAGAACATTTAAGAGTGCTACTAAAGGTGACTTCAGGGCAACAAGTAGTAACTCGCTGTGATATTATATCTATTGAACATCTTTGTATGCAGAAGGATCGTTGGGTGCTTAATGTTTTATTTTGTAAGCAAGAAATAGTTGAACTAATTTTTCAGCAGGTAGAAAGCCTGGAAGCCAGGAATGTCTTTGTGGCATGAGCCTTGTGTTTAAAACCCTCATGAGGGGAGTTAAGACCCCTTAGTGGTGGAGCTGTCTCAGATGATATTGGCGTCCCCTCATCCCAAGGAGGGGAATTGGCAGCTAATATGCATTCCGGCCCCAAGGGGAGCCCGGAAATATAAATTTTGGGCAAGTGAGTACATCTAGGCATACTGTTGGTAAAAATCTTGTTACTGACCCCTTTGGCGAGGCACAAATGGATTGGGAGCACCCTACGAGCACTGATGATCTCCAGTTATGTACAGAGTGCTTAAATGCTCCTAAGAAAACTAACAGTGGTGGAAAATCACCTCCATATGTTCAGCAAAGTTTTCTAAAGACCCCCCACTATAACTAAGTACAGTGGCCATATTTCCAAGGAACAGGCCTCCGTGATTGATAAAATCAAATTTTATCAAATAAAATCAAATTGGAGAGAGTTGCCAAGCTCCCAAAGTTTCCCCCTGGTAGCCCTTGTAATGAGCAGAGTGTAAGAAATGAAAAGGTTGTATCCTTCTCACAATCCATAGTAACTCTGAATAACACACTAATATGTGACCCACCATCTCAGGGTGGAGGGCGGAAAGGATTTAGAGGAGGGGACTCCACAGGCAGCAGAATTGAGTTGCCTCCATTGGGAGGCTTGGGGGATTTGGCCCCCTCCCCTCAGTGCGACCATCCTCTCCCCCCCGCCCATGGGGCCGCACCATGTGTATTGAGTGTAAGGCCTGTTGTGCAGACGAGGGAGCCCCCTCAGTTAATCCTAGACCCAGTTAAGTCTAGTGAGGGAAGGGGTGCTGAGGGGGGGGGGGTCTATGGGTCTTAGGTTGGATAGTGGGGCCGCTCAGAATTCGCACGGTCTGGACTAGAGGTGTATGGGTGTAAATGGAACTGCCATGGGTTTGGTTCCACATTTAGAGATCATTGGGAGGGACCATATGCCTATGGGATTATCGCAGGACCAGGGTAACAGTGAAAGCAAGGGGATCCTTAAGGGAAGCTCAGACTCAGAGGAGCTTGCTTTCCAACAGGCCAAGTGAGTGGGGGAGTCGGATGCATCCTCCCTGAAAATTGGGAATTGTAACATTTCGGGTTGGAAGGAGCATCAGCATGCCCCTGATCTCAAGAGTCTGATTGAAAGCTGTGACATTGTATTTTTACAGGAAACATGGGTAGATTTCCCGATTAGATGGAATGGATATGAGGTTCATGTCTCTCCAGCGATATCTACTAAGGCAAAGGGGAGACTTAGTGGCGGATTGGCCCTTTTCGTCCGCAATTCATTATTTATAAAAGTAGATTTACTGGTTTCAGTGGATTCCCAATTTGGCCTTTGGCACTGTGTTTCCAAGGAGGGCAAGGATATTCTCCTGGCCAATGCATACATCCCCCCTGTTGTGTCAGCATACTACTCACCGGACATATGGGAGCAAATGGGGGATGCTATTCAGGGTGCTTATATAAGATTCCCTGGGGTGATGATAATTTTTGGTGGGGATCTGAATATCCGTATGTGAAATCCTGCTAAGGTGTCAGGACCTGACGCAGCAGCAGCGGCGAAGATTGAGCCACAGGCAGTCCCGTAGGGGAGAATCCAGAGGTGGGGGGAAGCAAGGAAAGCAGGTGGCGCCCCCAGCTGTAGTGGCCCAGGGGGAATCCCCGGCAGCTGCGAGGAGTGAGAATGAGGGGCCAGCACTAATGCCGACGGGCTTGGAGGGGGCGGGGCTCAAAGTTCCAGTGCATCTCTCCGCTCACCTGCAGGCGCAGCGGGGGGTGGGGCAACCCAGTTAAAAGAGACACATCGAGGTAGACACAGCGCTGGAGATCAGTTTCTGTGAGACCGGCCCCGTTCGAGGATCATTGAAGGGAAAGCTTATAGTAGTGCATGTGTCTGGAGTAGGGCTGTAGCGGCATGCTGCCACGGCAGCTGTTACCGACGGAAACCCCTATTCCGCACATCATGGCACGGTTCAGCAGAGGCAGCTTTCCGAGGACTGCGACTGCGGTTTGTCGCTAATGGTGCCGCAGCATCGGAACTGGTGAACGGAAGCCAAACTTTTGCGGATTCCAATA
>QEPC01000409.1:1279219-1295119 GCA_003113815.1 Sphenodon punctatus
TTTTGGTTCAGACTTTGACATTTATTGTTAATTTCAGTAATTTTGACTTTTTGGCATGTTATAAAAATATTATGTTGTTGTTTACAGTTTTTGCACTGAGATACTTTTTGTGCAGTGGGATACATTTCCCTCTCATCCTACACTTCCTGAAAAAACATCTACAAAACGTTGAGGAGAAGGACTGAAGAGAGGACTGTTCATTGCCTCCACTGCTCTTGGACTGTTTATCTTTGTTGTCTCCTAAGCGAATTACATCTACTATGTCTAGGCCCATGCTTTGTGATTAGTTTTTGCTTCGTTCTACATCATCTGTATATCAAAGATCCTGTTTTTTGTCTATTATAAATACATTTATTGCATTATTGCTGATCTTTTGGTTACTTTTGTTTGTTTTTTGCATTTGGTTAGTAACCTTGAGCCACTACGTTCTGTAAACAGAGACAGCTCGGCCATGTAGATCTGTCCTGCCTGAGGGTCAGGGGTCTGTTACAACAAGGTTGACCCCATTGACAGGTGCTGTGGCCTTTAGAGTTCAACCTCTCCCTAATGGGGTCTTTCCTTCTTGGCACTCTAAGGCAGCAGTTGCCCTTCATTTGGAACAAATTTTGGGGTGGACCCCTCCTGGGGTGATTAGATCTTTTCATCTGCTTCCCTCTTATAGGCATTTGCAGAGGTTTATAGTATATTTTAATTGTCCTTTTTTGCCGCCAGAGTTCTGTCGTACGCACATTTATTATCTACCTGGGGAGTCCATGTGGGAGAGGCTTTTCAGGATTTGATGGTTCGCCCTTTAGTGCCCCCTTCTGTCCCTCCGCAGCCAGGGCGGTCAGCTTCCCCAGTTTCTGGGTCTCGTAGGGACCAGTCAGTGTCTGGGGAGAATCTAGCTGAAGTGACACCTTGTCCACCTTCCATTCAGGTTAGATTGCAAAACCTGGCTGAGGGGATAGAGAGGGGGAGAGGCCTTCTGTCAGATATTCTGGCAGGGGCTTCCACTGAGCAAAGTAGTCTTTCTGAGGACTCTCAACCATGTGCCCCTGGCGAAGGGGAAGGCCTTCTGGCCCCTATGTCCAGTGCCTCAGGTAGCCCCTTGTTACCAAATTTAAATAATTTGCAGGCTGAAGCTTTTAGTCAGTCTCCCCTCTCTAGCGGATATTTCCCCCATGGACGACCGGGTTACAGGGGCTGAGGGAGGACCAAATATAAGCTGAGTTTCTCCACATCACTTTCAGGTGTTGGGACAGCTGGCCCCCCTCAGACTCTGTGCCTGGAACATTGCGGGTCTCCAAGGACCCATTTCTTACATTGCTCAGAGCATTTAATATTCTCTGTCTTTCTGAGACTTGGTGTAAGGAAGCAATTGAGCTGGAAGGGTTTTTTCCTTCTGTGTTCCAGCCGTGTCTCATTCCACCTATGGACATCCCTGTGGGGGCATAGCATGTTTGATTTCCGACAGAGTAAGATTTCAACTGGTAAGGGTTTTGTCATTGCCATAGCGGTAATAGGGACTTTGGGGCAGAAGCTTTTTGTACTGATTGCTGTTTATATCCCCCCTGCCAATGCTGTTAGTTATCATCCTGAGTTTTGGACTCGTTTGGATAACTTTATACAGGACCTACAGACCCAATATCCCCAGGCGTTTTTCATTCTGGCAGGGGATCTAAATGCCCGGTTAGGCTCAAACATCAACACACTCAGAGAACATAGCCCTTTGGTTAGCTCACTGGGTCTGGGGACCTTTAGTCGTAGCTCTAACGATGACATTATAAATGCATCAGGGATTAAATGGGCAAATTTGCTTGCTTATAATAATCTACAAGTTTTAAATGGGGCAGCTCCTGGGGATTTGGAAGGGGAATTCACTTTTGTTTCCCATCAGGGGAAAAGTGTGGTGGACTACGTAGTAGTATCACCAAATTTGATCCCCTACGTATCTAAATTTTTAGTGGGGCAGGATATTTATAGCAATCACTTTCCTCTCCTACTGACAGTAAATCAGGTTCTATATGATACTATAAAGCCTCCTGGGAAGTTTGCTCATGAGGATTGCATTAGGTTTGCCAGACAACTTTGGTCTGCCACACTTAGTCAAGTAACGGGGATAGTATTACATTCGTCAGGTTGTCTGGCTGTTAGGAATGCGATTGTCTGCCCTGGTTCTCGGATAGATATAACCGGGGAATATGGTAGGCTCGTTTCTCTTTTGAGTCCCTCACTAACTCGATCTTTGGACCGAGTTGGGAGGGTAGGAGTCAGTTCTGGGGCTCCCTGGTACAATCAAGAATGTAGGCAGTTGAAGGCCAGATTGATGGAAACGTACAACTCATATCGACAGGGTTTGGTCCCGGAGTTCCCAGCTTCCTTTCTTGCCCTAAAAAAGCAGTATCACCAGCTGATCAGATTAAAGAAGACTGCATATAACATCAAGGTGTTGGGATTCCCTTTTAAAATACTCTCGGGCTAATGACTCTAGGGGATTCTGGCAGATAGTTAATGATAATTTGGGCCAAAGGCGCAATTTCTGGCCCATATCAATCCCCAGAGGGAAATGGGAACTCCATTTCCAAGTGCACTTCCCAGTTCTGGAACCCCCTTTAATAGAGCCTTCAGTGTTACAGGATCTTCCTCCTTGGCCTCCAGTTGAGGAAGCTGAAGTGGTCTTACTTATCCACTCTCTGAAGGCTGGTAAGGCGCCTGGTTTTGATTGTATCCCAGCAGAACTGATCAAAGGCCATCTTGATTGGTGGAGCCCCCTTTTGACCTACCTGTTTACTCATCTGGATGCAACAGGGGCTTTTCCCGCAGATTGGGGTAAGGCTGTAGTTGTGCCTATTTTTAAGGGGGGCTCTAGGACGGATCCTGGGAATTTCAGGCCTATCAGCCTGTTAAGTGTCGTGGCTAAGCTCTATGCTAAGCATCTTTTATTAGTCCTTAAAAACTGGCTCTCGGAGGCACAAGTTTTGCATATGGAGCAGGCTGGGTCCCTGGCAGATAGGTCTACATTGGATCATTGTTTAGTTTTGTACCATCTGGCCGGGAAATATGTTTGTGCAAATGCCCGGCTGTTTTGTGCCTTCATCGACTTGAAGGCTGCCTTTGATTCTGTAGACAGGGAACTGCTTTGGGCCAAGCTGGAGAACCTGTCTATAGACAAAAGGCTACTTATTCTTTTACATTTACTTCATTCCGATTCTAGTCTGGCTGTTAGATTTACTGATCAGGGCCACTTGACCCACTGGCTCCCGATTTTTTCAGGTGTTAGGCAGGGCTGCATCCTGGCGTCCTCATTGTTCAATTTGTTTTTGAATGATTTAATCCCCAGGATGGCACTTTTGGAGTTTTTTCCTCCCAAGTTGGCCTCGCATGTGATAGGATGTCTGCTCTATGCAGATGACGCGGTCATCCTGTCGCAAACTAAGGTTGGACTGGATAGGCTATTGGCCGAATTAGCAGCCTATTGCCATAGCAATAAATTAGTGATCAATTATAAGAAAACCAAAGTTATGGTTTTTGAGAGGCAGAGAAAGGTCTATCAGTGGCAGGTAGGTGGGCATTCTATTGCCCAAGCCCAACTTTTCTATGCAGGGGCACTCTGAGCTATTGATGCCTCAGCTGTACTTAACATTTTCCAAGCTAGGGCCTTTAGAATGCTGTTACGTGGGACTTCAGCTGCCATTAGGATAGAATTGGGCCAGCTCGCCTGGAATAAGGCGGTCTGGATCCAGGCGGTCCATTTGTGGCTTTGCCTTTATCGGGGTGAGGCCTCAGGACTTTTGGGTTTTATACCCTGGGATTCCTTCGTTTCCCTGTGGCTGAAGAGGGTCTCTTCCCAAGTGGCTGGCTGGGGACTTTCCAGTGACCATTTTCAGAGTATGCAGCTTAGTAGGGCTAGGAGGGAGGTGAGTAATAGGATAAAGGACATTGGGTTTCAAGAGGATTGTGCTGCAGTGGATATTTTTGCCTCCTTAACCCACTTTAAATTTGTTGTCCCTAACCCTGGTGTTATGGCCCCTTACTTGTTCTCCCTATATTCTGGTAGGAGGTTGTGTTTGGTTTTTTGTTCCCGTGTAAACATGCTCCCGACTCGATTACTTGAAGGGCGCTATTTGGGTGTCTCTTTTGGATCCAGGTTATGCCCCTTTGATCATGAGGAAGTTGAGTCAGTAACTCATATTCTATTCTCATGTCAACTTTACAGGCTGCCCCGTGATCAATTTCTTCAGTCTCACTTGGGAAGGTTTCCTGGTAGGACGCAGCATAAGCTCTTATGCATATTTCTTTCGGGCTCAAACCAGCAACTTTCCCATGATGTGTCAGCCTTTCTTGTCCAAGCCTTTGTGAACAGGGATAGGTTTTTGAAATTTCAGCCTGTTGGCTAAGCTGCCCAATCTGGTGGTGATGTGATATTATTTGTCCTATTGAGGCAAACATGCTTGTATTTTGCTCTGATGTTTGTAATACTACCAATGTACTAGACCTATACCTTATGGTCTGTGCTGGTTGTCCTGTGCATTGCTGATTCTGTGTTGTTGTTATTATTATTATTATAATAATTAACAAACATTTATATAGCACCAGCAGTGTACCTGGCACTTTACAAAGTAATAAAATAGACACGGTCCCTGCCCCTAGGGCTTACAATCTGAGAGACAGGAGCTGGGGGAGAGACTTAGGAAGGGGAACAGAGGGAGAGACAAGGGGTCTAACATTCATGAAGATGTGAGGTCTCAAGTGCACGTACTTGGCTTGGTTATTACGCTGTGTGTTTTGTTTTGTGTTTTTTGTTTGTCCACTATGCAAAGGCCTTGGTCACGCATTAATAAAATTATTATTATTATTTCCCCTGAATTAATGGCATCCTTTGGAGATGCCTCAGCCCAAGCAATATTCTTCTCCAATGTTTGTCGAATTTTCCTCAGATTCTAGTTTTAAAACTGCTCTACCTACTTTTTAATTTTTAATGCCAGCAACCAGGGTTATTTGGGTTAAGGTGGAGCCTATCCCATCTGTATAGGCTCCCCCTTCTCCAGAAGATTGCCCAGTTCCTAAGGAATCTAAAGCCCTCCTCCCTGCTCCATCATCTCATCCACGCATTTAGACTTTGGAGCTCAGCCTGCTTCTGGGGTCCTGTGCATGGATCAGGAGCATTTCTAACAATGCTACCCTGGAGGTGCTGGACTTCAATCTCCTACCTAGAAGCCTAAATTTAGTCTCCAGATCCTCCCTCCTGCATCTTCCCATGTTATTGATCATAGAGATCAGGAAAGAGAGCTGCTCCTGACACTCTAAGGGTATTTTCAGATGTTACGGGCCTCCCTCTTACCACAGTCAATCCCCTGTGGTGGAGTAGAGGCCCATAATGTCTAAAGGATTCCCGTCAGAGGTTCACCCCAGTGAACCTCTGGCAGGAATCCGATTAACCATGATTCCGGAGGTGAGGCCGGCCTCACCTCCGGATTCGTGGTTAGTGCAACCATGATCCGGTATCGGCGGAAAGTAACATCAGTTATCATCTGCCAATCGTGGTCCCAGCCACGATCCAGGATTGGGTGCATCAGCCGAATTGGCCGCTGCGCACGCCCATCTCCTGGAGGGTGGGTGGCCAGGGGAGTGTGGGGTGGTGGTGGGACTGTGTGGCCGCACGCTGCGCCACACAGCCCCACCCCCTCCCCGATCCCTGAACGAAATCAGGCCGGCATGTGTAAAGGACGGCCGGCCTGATTCTGGACCGGGATCTGAAATGGATCCCAGGCTGTGTGTCAGGACTGCCTCCCAGGCCTGGGCTAGGGCACTCCAGCACCAGCGGGTCTGGCTCCACCAGGGATTCCATGCCACAGATCCCGCCCCTGCTGCAGGGCCATCCATTTCACCGTCTGTCGCACACCAGGACTTGATGATTGCCAGGCAACCGCCACAACAACCCATGGGAGACAGGCCCTCCCCTGCCCCTGTGCAGAGCACAGGGGTGGGGCTACCGCCAGTGTGCTGCTCTGCATGCCTCCAGGCACACCAGGGGGTGTGGCCTCTTTAAATGCTGGTGCTGTGATCTAGACTGGCCCCTAACGATTGAGATAAGTGGAGTTTTTGAGTCCTTTGCCCTGTGTTTGTCCTCTGTGTTTTCCTCCCTTCCTTCCCCTGAGCAAGTATGAAGAGTCGAGCAGCAGTGTGCGTGTGTGGAAAGAGTGAGTACCCTGACCCCGGAATCCTAACCCTGCAAGAAAGGGAGTGAGCGAGGGGTCATGAGCGAGTCTGCCCCCCCCGGGGCCCCCTTTCTCTGTGCTTCCCTGTGAGAGACACCCTGCCTTTCTGTTGCTTGCCTGGGACCCATCCCCTGTTACTTCTCACTATCTGCACTGCTTCCCCTGACCCCCACTGTGCCTGGGACGAGTGATTGGTGGGTGGTGAATAAGGAGGCGCGCTCCCATACAGAATGCTTGGTGCCCTATGATGATAACGGCCTAATCTATCACAGATTTAAGGGTCACCATTCTATCCTGACGGGCATAATACTTCCCTTGAGCAAACCCGGAGCTTGTACAGAGTTGCTAACCCTCCGGGGAAGAGCGCCTGGAGTCCCCATCCTTCCATACTCTGTGTTTTCCCCCATCCCCGTGGCACTGTGGTAACAGGGAGGCCCATCACGTCTGAAAATACCCCTTCTAAGCTGAGGGAAGGGGAGTGAACAGAAGCACATTTGAGTGCAGCAGGACATCCACTTTGCCAGTACATCACAGCAGCACAGTGTTAGGACCTGGCCTTGAAACCCTGCCTCTTGGTTTCTGGAGCAGTGGTCAGCCTGCCAGTACAACCACCTTTAGCCTTCCTCTGGCCCAGTCACTCCCCTCATGTCTCCTCCTTACCTTGTTTCTGACCCATCTCATGTTTGTCTTCTCTGTACCCTGCCTCCCAGCTTCCTGGTTGGCTGCCAGCGAACATATAAGGCATGTTGGTAGCAACAGGAAGCTGGGTGGAACAACACTCTTATGCTTTGCCTTGGCTCTGTCTCAAACACTCCTTGTCCTTGCTCTTGCCCTGCATATTCTCTCACTGTTCTGAACCTGCCTTGCTCTTAGTGTGAAATCAAATGAGACGATAACCCACATTAGCCTTCACTAGGCACATTCCCGCCTACTCATCTATAGGTGTCTTCCACGTAACCTCCACATGGTCATCACAGAGCTCCCACTCATGGCCAAGTCCAGGGACCTCACAGGTCCACCATGAAGGCCAATGAGGGCTAATGGGCTCTCACATGTCGGCGTCTCATCAATTAGGTTCTCCCACAACCTTGCTGGCATCCAGGTCCACCAGCACCACAACATCCCACCTGTAGCACACCCAGCCATCTGAGAGGTGGGAGCAGTAGCAATCTCCCTCCCCTGCTGCTGCGTCTTAGCTGAGAAATGAACTAGAGATCTCCCTCCCCACAAGTCTCCCTCCCACGCAGCCACGTCTCAGCTGAGTGGTGTGCTAGAGATCGCCCTCCCTCCAGTCTCCCTCCCCACCTCTCAGCTGAGAGATTCGCTAAAAGTCTCCCTGCCTGCATCTCAGCTGAGAGGCATGCTAGACATCCTCCCTTGCCCACATTCTCCCTCCCCACCTCTCAGCTGAGAGGCAGCTGCAGGGGAGGAAGACTGTGGGGAGGGAGAACTCTATGATCCTCTCAGCTGAGAGGTGGCTACAGAGGAGGAAGATCGCTAGCGTCACTGGTGGAAGCTGCTGCAAGCACATGCAATACAAGCGGGGGGCGGGCATTTATTAGGCTGGATGCATTAAACATGTGAGTGAAGGCTGCATGGACCAAACACCAACTCCAGAGGGTTATTGTCTTATTTGATTTCACCCTTTGTCTCATTCCTGCCTTGCCTCACCTTATGCTTTCAATCCTTGTCTTCCCCTGCTCTTGTCTTGCTCTTATTCCTGCCCTGCACCCTTCGTGCTCTCAGTCCTGCTCTTAGCCCTTATCTCGCTTCCCTCTTGGTCCTTGTCCCCCTCTAGGTATACCTTGTCTCACTTGTCCCCCTCCTGGCCTTGTCTTGCCCTTGCCCTCAGCCTTGCCTCCTGTTGTGTCTCTCAGTTCTGACCTTTATTGTTTCAAGGATCCAATACTTGAGCCTAGTGTGTGGGAGTGTACTTTATTAGTGGCACATCCAGTAGATTAAAGACCAGGTTTTGTAGAGGACAAGGAAGCAGTGGGGGCAGGTAATAGTTGGCTAATGTGTCTATGAGTTAGAAGCTGGAGAATAAAGTAGCCTATGATTTTTCAACCAAGGAGAAAATTCGGATGTGTGTAGATATGTGTCTACCTAATCGGGCCCTCCAGCATGAGCGACACATCACCCCCATGGTGGGTGATCATTTCAGAACTGAATGGGGCAAAGTTTTTCTCTAAACTTGATCTCACATCAGGACAGCAGGATACCATCAACTGACTCCACCCAGAGTCACGATACATAACATTTACAACTCATGTAGGTTTTTATGGCGATACAAACGTCTCAGGTTGTTTTTAAACAGGCACGGATCGGGGGTGGGTCTATGTGTGCTGCGTGAAGTGCCCCCACACTTTTGGTGAATGGAGAGGGGAATCAAATGGGCTGGGATGGGTGTGTGCCCCTACCCATGCACTGCCCACTCCCAGAATGACTTCATTAGCAGAATCTTACATTAAATCCTCAAAAATGTGAATACAAAAAGCCCACACTAGAGCTTTTTGGATATATTTTCTCCAAGAATGGTGTTTTAGTTGTCCTCAAGAAAGTAATGGCACTCCAAAATACCACTGTGCCCTGCCCACCAACCCAACAGAAGTGCAGAGCCTGCTTGCTGTGGCAGATTTATTTCATGACCAGCCATAATCACAGAGTCTCTTGGAAATCTCACCAAGAAAAATCAGACATGGGAATGGACAGATACACATACAAATGTTTTTGCTGATCTAAAGAAGTCTCTTGCCATCTAGTCATGTCTTAATTTGATCCTGGCAAGAAACCTGAACTTTGGGTGGATGCTAGGCCTCCTGTTGGCTGAGGAGCTGTCCTTCCTCGGGTGAATAATAAGGGTCAAATCATTGCATATGCCAACAAAGCTCTTTCCCCTTCTGAACAGGGGTATTCCCAAAAAAAGGGTTTGCTGTAGCCTGGGGTTGTATTCATTTTAATGTATATGTATATGGATGTCCTTTTACAGTCATAACCGATCATAAGCCTCCGGAGTCTATGTTCAACACAACCCTTCTGTTCACCCACCAGCTCTCATTGAGCATTAGATGCTGAAACTATGAGGCTAGAACTACAAGGTTGTCTATCGGCCCTGTAAAAATAACCCAACTGACTACTTTTCCAGACATCCAGCCCCTGAAACAAGTACCAATCACAGAATTACAGAGGCACATATCAATTCCCTTTTCTCCCATGCTATTCCTAAAGCTCTCTCATTACAACAAATAAAGACAGCCACATCAACTGAATCATGTCTCTGGATGATCATCAACCCCATCCAAAATGGTTGATGGGGAGAGCTCCTGAGTAACTGACAACACCTAACCACTGAAGCTCAAGATCGTCTCCATTTCTTTGTTCATATTAAGGGTGAGCTCACTGTCCCAGAAGATAACCGTCCTCCTTCACAACACGAGGCTTGCCATTCCATGCTCTTTGTGGAATCACGTTATTAGTTTGGTTCATGAAGGCTACCAGCGAATAGTAAAAACAAAATCCTTGCTTAGAGAAAAAGTCTGGTTCCCCCAGATCGACAGCCTCAGTAAACGACATGTAAAATTCTGCCAGTTATGCCAAGCAGCAGTGCCAGAGAACCACCCTTCTCCATTACAAGTTTCTTCTCTACCTGCATCCCCATGGATGGAAGTGAGTGCTGATTTTTGTAATTTCCCTCCTGAGAGACTTTTATTAGTGGTCATAGATGTCTATTCTTGGTACGCAAAAATTGAAATAGTCAGCACTACTTCTGTGAAAGCTGTTGTACCCAAATTAGACAAGATATATTCAGCTTATGGAATACCAGCTCTTGTGAAAACTGACAATGGTCCTGCCCCCAACCCCCTTCAAGGTTCGCAGTTTGCAGAGCATCTTCAATTCAAACACTGTAAAATAGCTCCACATTGGCCACACACAAATGGTGAAGTTGAGAGATTTATGAGAACACTCAAGAAATCATTATGCATTGCTTTAGCTACTGGATCTGATATGAAGCAGGAGCTATATCGTTTTCTTTGCAGCTATCACCCCACCCCCATTGTTCCGCTGTCATGGTTCCTGCAACTGTTCTGTTTGGCAGGCAGCTACATAGGATGTTTTCAGACGTTATGGGGCCGCTTGGCCCCGTACCGAAAACAACCCATTAATTCCCCACCGGGGTCACCCCGTCACACCATATCAGACGTGCCAGGGGGATCCCGGCAGGGAATCGGGGAGGGGGAGGGGCCGCACGGTGCAACGTGCGGCCGCATGGCCCCGCCCCCTCCACGCACCCCACCGCCCGCCCTCCGGGGAGACGGGCAGGCGGCAGGGCCAATGTGGCCGCTGCATCAGGCTGGATGCGCCATGGCCCGGGATCCCGCCAGACGTTACTTTTTTTTGGTCCCCGCTGGGGATCTTTTTGACCACGCTTCCCGGGACATTGGGTATTTTCAGATGTTACGAGATCACAGTGAACCACGGTGAATACCCACCTGTGGTCACTGTGGCTCGCACGTCTGTTTGGCAGCCGCCAGATGTTCGCCACAGTCAATACCCGCAAGGGGTCAATTTGAACCACGCTTCCTGGGCTAGCCGGGGGAATGTACCGGGAAGCGTGGTCAAAAAGATCCCCAGCGGGGACCCAAAAAAAGGAACGTCTGGCCGGTTGCCACGGCCGGGATCCCCGGTGGGATCCCGGGCCATGGCGCATCTGGCCCGACGCAGCAGCCACATTGGCCCCGCCGCCCTCCCGTCTCCCCGGAGGGCGGGCGGCAGGGTGCATGGAGGGGGCGGGGCCGTGCGGCCACACGTTGCGCCACATGGCCCCGCCCCCTCCCAGATTCCCCGCTGGGATCCCCCCGGCACGTCTGATATGGCGTGATGGGGTGACCCCAGCGGGGAATGAATGGGTTGTTTTCGGTATGGGGTCAAGCGGCCCCGTAACGTCTGAAAACACCCATTCCCCTGGCTAGCCCGGGAAGCGTGGTTCAAATTGACCCCTTGCGGGTATTGACCGTGGTAAACTTCTGGCAGCCGCCAAACAGACGTGCGAGCCACAGTGACCACAGGTGGGTATTCACCGTGGTTCACTGTGATCTCGTAATGTCTGAAAATACCCATACAAGAGTGCCACAGATTGAAAGAGAGCGGATGATGACTCTCTGCGTCAACGTGATGCAGAAGTGAAGTGCTCCATGAAGAAATATATTGATCAGTGTAGACGAGCTCCAACTATATCTTTCAAAGTAAGAGATGGTCCCTGTTTGAGATCTCCAGCCTCATAACAAACTCTCCACACATTTTTATTCTGAGACATATGAGATTAAAAGGATACATGGCACAATGGTCAGAGCTCAAAGAGGACTCCATAGAGTCCTACAAAATATGTCTCGCTTCAAGCCACTCCATGGCAGACATTATGTTCCAATTCAACAAGAGGATGATGATGATAACATTTCATCTGCATTTTCAGCTCCAATGGCTGAATCCAGAACCTCTGCTCAAGAGACAGAATATCATCATTACCCACAAAGAAGCAGCCATCAGTCTCCAACAGATTTGCAGGACTATGTAACATAATGAGACAATATCTATTTATCTGGGCATGTTAACTTTCAAGTTCTCTACTGTTTCACCTGTAATATGTTTCTGTAATTGGATTAAGTTTTCACCCCATTTTTTTTAGATCTTAGAAGTAGTTCCAGAGTTGGAATTTATAAAGTTTAAAAAAAAATTGGAAAGGGGGAGGGATGTAGTATTTCAGGGATCCAATCCCTGATCCTAGCCAGTGTGTGGGAGTGCCCTTTATTAGGAGCAGATCCAGTAGAGTCCAGACCAGGTTTTGTAAAAGACAAGGAAGCAGTGGGGGCAGGTTATAGTTGGCTAATATGTTTGGGAGCTGCAGAATAATGTAGCCTATGATTTTTCAACAAAGGAGTGTGTGTGCCAGTGAAGTTATTTCTAATGGACTAATTATACAGGGACATAACATGACCTTGAACCCCTTCACACCTAAGCCCCAATGTTTGCCTATATCCCAGATTTCCTGTGATCCTTGCACATAGGAAGACTGTCAGCTTCTGTCAGAGAAAGTCTGACCCAAGCACAGAGCAGGGAAGGCTTAAAGGGCTGCATGAAAAAAATCAAGATGAATCAATGCAGGTTGTTTGAGACTGAAGCAAACCATCACTAGTAAACTAATAAAGGAGGCAGTGGTGTAGGGCGTCACAAGGGGCATACACCTACCAGTAGTTCCCCAAATTTTGCTTGTGAGACACATTTTGAGACTTTGAGTGACCCTCCCAGAAAGCAACAATGACATGTCAAGTACAACAAATATGCTCACAACCCCATGCGCAGATAGCATGACCCCCACTTGGGTTCCCAACCACAGTTTGGAAACATCTGACCTGGGAGTAAATCAGAGGAAATTAAAAAAAACACAGGGCTGAGACCAAGAAACATTTCCTGAAGAAGCAGCATGTTAGGCTGTGACAATTTCCAAGCATGGAGGCCCAGGCACAGAGGGAGAAGACAAGCAGCACTCTTAATTTAAGGCTACAGTCAGATTCCATTATAGAACTCTAGTTAGGCCTGGTTCAATTTAAGTCTGAAAACAGGTCTGCCTTGGAAAGTGCTGAACTTATTGTGAAGGGAAAGGAGAGATTTGTGCACAGTTTGAAGAAAATAGGTCAAACTGTTTTTGAGTTCTAGCTCATTAAAATTTTGCCCTGGCTTGAAGTCTTGACATTTGCCTAATGATCCTCCTGCTCTGTTCCACAAATGGCTTCTCAGCTGCCCTTCAGACTTTCCATAATCTCCTTGGCAATTAGAACTCTATTAGGTCATATTTTAAGAAATTAGATTTTAAAGTGTACGGCATGATCCTGTCACCATTCATATGAAATACGAACCCCACTATTGACCCTTCCTTTCTTGAGGTCACTTTTTTGCCTTTAAACTCATTGGGAGCAAGATCAATCATTGTGTCTGAATTTAAAAATGAGAAAGAAAAGCTCTGCTGCTGCTGTCACTTTGTATTAGTAGTTATCTTTTACACTGACAGATAAAGATACTTTAAATGGCTTCTCTGAACTTTTTTTCATGAACACAAAATTTCTTACAGCATGATCTTCCAAACCAGGATTGCCAGTACTAGCATTTAGCATGATTTGAATCCCAGTAAATTCCATGAGATTCATGCCCTGTCATGCTAAGTGCTAGCACCAGAGCTATCTGCTCGGACAGAGGATCATGCCCATAGTGTTTGTGAGCAACTTTAGACAGAATGGAGAAAGGGTGGTTATGACCTGAAACACATTGGCTTAGTGTTGTGTGTAAACATGGCAATGTTTTTCTGCACCCCGATAGCCCCACAATAAACTGTCCTTTGCTGCCTGGAAGTCTCACAGGTAGCAGAAGAGGGTTTTCTAAAGTTAGGTGTTTCATGTTACATCTAAGCAATCACTCAGTGTGTTTATGGTGAAAACGCTTACAACTTCCTAAGTGCTGGGCCTTACCATGGGCACGAATCTCATGGAATTACTGGGATTCAAATCATGCTAAATGCTAGTGCTGGCAATCCTGGTTTGGAAGATCATACTGTAAGAAATTTTGTGTTCATGAAAAAATGTTCAGAGAAGCCATTTAAAATACAGCATTTTGGTGATGGGATGTGTTCTTATTCTCTGGGTCCGGTTTAATTCTTTGGTTCTCCCATGAATCTTTGCGTTTAAAGACCACCCCCACCCCACCTAATTCAAAATTGAATTCAAACTGCTTATTCATTGTCTTTGTGGGGTGGAGAATGGAAGCCTTCTGGCGTGCTCCCAGACCAAGTAGCACAGCACATGGAAACCATCGCTCAGGCTGATATGAACCCAGACTGAGTAATGGAAGAGTACACCCCAGCTGCCTCTAAGAATGCATCGCAAGCATCCAAACATTCGGCTCACGTGCATGCCAAGCCATGGGATATGGCTGAAACAAAGGCATTTATACAACTTTGGGGCGACCCTATGATGCAGGAAACCCTAAAGAAAGCATACTGCAATGAGGGTGTCTACAAGCAAATTCCTAAAAACAGGGCTTTGACCGTGACCTGCACCAGTGCTGGCAGCGGCGTTAAAGATCACCACAGAGGTTACAAATAGACTAAAGACTACAATAATCGTTCCAGGTGGGGTAAGAACACCATTCGAGTGTGAACTGAGAGTAATTTTTCACAATGACCAAGAAATCGAACCAGAAATTGTTGTCAGAAACTTTGAGGGTGCTTCTATCCCAAGGGTGGACATTTATCCACAGGAGTATCACATGCAACAGGCTATGGGGCAGGCAGCGCAGGAAGTGGGGGGCCAGCAACTGATGCCACAACCAGCTTCTGTTGTTCGATCTGCTTCTCCATGTCCCCTCTTTGTTAATGAATTATACTGCCAGGACTTAGAAACAATAGATCCCAGAGAAATTGGGAAAATTTATTAGTGACTTTTAATAAATTCTACAAGTTATATATAGTCCCTGAATATGCAAATAAGACTATAAATTTAAAATAAAAATTTCACCATGTACAGTTCTGATTACAGATGCCATTTCAAAGATGTAAGGTTGACAAAGGAATACCACTCTCCAATAAATCCTTTGTAAATATGAATAATTTCTTTTGCTGTCCAATATTGAATTTGTTTTACTATCTTAACTTTCATTTACTCCAAACAACTTTTGGGGACACTCTGGAAGTGTTAACTGTCCATGACCCTTCTTTTTTTTCTTTTGAGTAGTGCAACTTAAAAAGGACTATCATAAGCCATTTTTACACTGCGCTATCAGATTGGGGAGGGGGGTATGGACATGCCAGTGCATGCGTGGTGGATGGGCGGGGCATGCACATAGCCACACACGCAACTCCACTCACCCCCCACTCACTCCACATACGGAGAAACCTCAGTTTCCTCCAGCTGCTCCATGTGTGGGGATGAGTGGGGGGGTGAGTGGGGATGTGTGCTAGGTGGGAACGTTGCGCGCACCCCCACTCACTGCGTGTGCATGCGCCATATCCTTCACACGGATCATGCCCACTCATGAACACGCAGATTTCTGCATGTTCATGAGTGGGAGCAGCCCATGTAAAAAGGACCTTAGTGCTTTGGCCTTGAGTATGTACTGTGGTTGGTTTTGATTAAACATTGTATCTACCTTTCTTTAAGAGAACAGAGATTTCTTTTATTTTTCCATAGATTGCTGATTTCCAATATTTTGCAGTAAGGTAAATTTCATTAACAACAAATGTTGTTCCTAGATATTGAATTATCTCGGGTGATACTAGAAAGTACTTGCACTTTAAATTTAGTTTCTGCTGATATTGGGCAATGGAAGTATAGTTACTGTGCTTGAAAATCCTTTGATCTCTGACTCTGGACCAATTCCACAACCCATACCGACGGCCACTCCCTTGACCTCATCTTCTCACGAAATTGCTCTCTTGCTGACCTCTCCTTTGATCCCTGCCATAATTCTGATCACTTCCTCGCCTCCTTCAGCCTCTCCCACCAACTCCCCTCCTCCTCCCCCTGTCCGCGCCCCTTCTGCAATATGCAGGCCCTTACCCCCATGGAGTTTGCCTCCTCTCTATCCCCCCACCTCCCCTCTGTTTTCTCCTCCTCCTCCCCTGACTCTGCCATCTCCGCTCTCAACACCTCTCTCTCCT
>QEPC01000409.1:1306880-1324706 GCA_003113815.1 Sphenodon punctatus
CCGACACTTCCCCTTGCAAGTAGAAGGCAATCTCGCCCATACTAGGGATATAATTCAGATATTCTTTGAGATGAAGGGTCTGATTCACTATTGCTATATCAGCCTGGCGAGCTAAATCCTTTAATCTAGTTGTAATCATGTTCTTCAAAGTCCCTATCACCTTCCCATCCAGAAATTCTCTGGAAAAGCCCATCTTTCTCAAATAGGAGGAAATCGACATTTCCAAAGAATTTTGGTACTCGTCGGCTACATAGAATGGCATGAGGCCCTTTAAGTGGCTGCTATGAATTTTCAGCCACATCCCAAGCACCTTGGCCCACCCCTCCCGCTCCCACCCTACTTGGCCCAATTCCAATCTAACTGCTGCTGCAGGAGTACCTGGGCGTATCCTCAGTAGCTTTTGCAAGAATTGATATTGGACACTCCCCCAGTTAACTTTAGTCAGGGGAGCCCATAGTTCTACTCCATATATGAGCTTGGCTCTAGCCATTGCATTGCCCACTTGAATTGCGGATTTTACCTCAAGCCTATCAGAATTATAGAAGTACTTGGCTATAGCTCTGGTCATTGGTCTAACAGCCTCTATTGCCCTTTGCACATGCACCTTCCAGTCTGCTGAAACTGCAATCCTAGATACTTAAATATGGGTACTTGCTCGAACATATTCCCCTGTATCTCCCATCTATATTTTTTCCTAGCTCTTGTAAAAACCATAACTTTTGATTTTTTGTAGTTTATCTTTAGCACATTATGCTTACAATATATCACAAATTCATTTAGCTGCCGCTTTAATCCTACCCTGGTTTGAGAAAGCAAAGCCAAGTCGTCAGCAAATAATAAGCATCCAAGGGCTCTCGCAGCTAGCTTCGGTGGATGGAATCTAGCCTCAGCCATTACAGGTATCAGGTCATTAATAAATAAATTAAACAATGTGGGAGCCAGCACACATCCTTGCCTGACTCCCACATTGGATTTCACCTGTTTTGATAAATGACCCCAGCTATCAATCCTTATTTTAAATGCTGTATTTTGATGTACTGCCTGCATAAGGCAAAGAAGCCTAAGATCTATAGAGGAATCTCTCAATTTCCCCCACAGTAAATGCCGCCCTACAAAATCAAAAGCAGTACGTAAATCCAAGAAAGCTACAAAAAATTGCTTATTCTTGGTCCTATACTTTTCTATCAGATGAAACAGGATAATACAGTGTTCAATTGTTGAACGTTGGCATTGGAATCCTGCCTGTTCTGGATATAGGATTCGGTCATCCTCAATCCATCTACTAAGTCTCATCAGCAAAACTTTAGCATAAAGTTTGCTAACAAAACTAATCAAACTAATTGGACTGTAATTGGCCGGGTCCGAGCGTTCACCTTTTTCGAATATGGGTATAACCACTGCTGTTCCCCAGGTAGCTGGCATTTTTCCTGTTGCATTTATGGTGTTAAATAGAGCCACCAGCATAGGAACCCACCAATCTAGATTGGCTCTGATGCATTCAACCTGAATGCAGTAAACACCCGGGGCTTTTTTACTTTTCATAGAGTTTATATGCTTCAGTAATTCTTCATGAGTCAAATTAGGCCATTCTGGAATCTCCTTTAAGTCTATCTCTTGATTCCATTCCTGTAACTCTATGATGTTGAAAATATTCCGGAAATGGTTCTCCCAAGCTTCTTCTGGGACTGCATAAACTGCCTGTGTGGGTCTTTTTCCTAAAGTCCCATTTACACACTTCCAAAAGGTTCCATAATCTTTGCTTACAGCTGCTACCTGCATCTTGTTCCATTTATTCCTCCAATACTCTCTTTTCTTTCCCTTAATCAATTCAGCATAAATCTTCTTATACTCATAGAAGGCTTGCAAATGCTCCTTGTCATGATCTCTATGATATAAGGCATATATTTGAGCTGTCTTTGCTTTCGCCGCCCGACACTCCTGATCAAACCATGGCTTCCCTAAAAGTCTTGAAAGGTCCTTCCTGTTATCCTTACTGCCACTAAATACTTGGTCATATATCAAGCTCATAATCTTATCATAATTGTCCACTCTAGACTCTTTTTCCGTCAAGGCTCACTATATCATCATAGAGGCTTGCAAGGTCCTGTCTTCTCAATACTTCCCCAAACTCTTTAATCAAGGAGGATCCTCACTTATGCTGGGGAAACACTTCCAAGTGGGAATTATCACTATCCTTGATTGCAATTATCTTATTCACCTTCTGATCAAATTTAAGGATTAAAGGTTGATGATCACTTAAAGCATTGATCCCCACCTGAAAGTTCATTACCTTAGGCATGAAATTATGGGATACAGCTACATAATCTATCACAGAGGCCCCTTGAGGCCCAATATGGGTAAATTTGCCCTCCTGATCTGAGAAACCTGAACCATTTAGGACTATCAAGTCCAGATCTCTCATCAGCGCAGCATACTTTAGTCCTAGATTATTCACTATTTGGTCTCCCGATGAACGATGCATCAGCCCTACACCCCTTAATGATAGGAGGTCTATGCCATGCTCCCTCAAACTCCAATTATCAGGTCCTATTCAGGCATTATAATCCCCTACTAGCATTATATTTATCTTAGGAAATCTGTGTTGTAGGTTCTCCATAGCTACTTGTAATCTCTCCCAGGCATTCTCACTATAATATCCTGAGTTATAAGGGGGGATATACCCATTTATAATCATATATTCCTCCTGCTCTATCTTAATTTTTATCCCATGAGCTATTGGCGGTAAAGAAAGAATACTATGCACTTGCAAGGTCAAACTATTTGATACCAAACAGGCCAAGCCTCCTCTTGGTCTACCCCCCTTTGCAGAGGGGAGGGCCTCAATAGAAAAGACCTTATAATTAGGTAAGGTCAATGGCTGGACTTCCCAGGTTTCTTGCAGGCACACAATATGAAACTGGTTTAAATAGGGCAAAAAGTCTTCATTATGCAAATGTCTAGACCAACCTGCAGAGTTCCAAGTACACATATTAATGGTATTGTCATGGCACGCTTCAGATCATTTGGCAGTAACTACTTTATCTGATTTATTGAGGTTGCACTGCAGACTTTGGGGGACAGAAACTATTTCCGTATCCGGGCTCACAGCGGAATCAGAAGTTTCCCTAATGGGGACAGGACTACAGGAGCAATGTCCATCGTGTCCAATTCCTCCAAGTGCTCCTTATGGCTGGTGTCTTCCCTCCCCTCACTAGCCTTCTCCTCAAGATTCCTACAATTCTGTCCCATCTGCTGACCAGTCATAGCTATTCCCATGAGCCTTTCCTCTATAGGCATCTTACTCTCTTCAAGACCAACCTTCCTTACTAAGTTATTCTCCTGTATCCTTTTACTAACATTCGGCGGCCTAGATAATCTGTACTTTGCGTCCATTTTCTGTACTTTGCGTCCTAGATAATCTGCCTTTAATTCCGCCAAGGCCACCACTATCTGATCTAAAGCCACTTGCTGTGTCACCAAGTGGCTAATAATCCCCTCCACTCTGGCCAGCAGTTTCTTAACTAAATCTGCCACCATAAAGCATTGATTTCCCAAGAGATTTGCCAAAGGCAAATCCCCCTGCTTACTTCCTTGATGTCCCTCTTTGGGGGAGGAATGTCCCCGACTACCCGCCGAGGTCAAAAAAGAACTAGCCTGCATGGCCTCCTGACTTGAGTTTGGGGATTCGAGTGGCGGCATCTCCTCAAACTCCTGTGACTTATGGGAGGGCAGGATAAAGTTATCCATCTTCATTTGCTTGGTTTGTGAAAGTTGAGGGGGGTGTTCAGCTAGGGCAGGGGTAGGGGGGCTCTGGCGACGCCGCTTCCTAGTCATTACAGCAGCCCTATTTTGGACTAATACTTAGCTCTAATATACCCCCTGCCTGCTCCCTACGCCAACTCTCAGCACAATCACCTTATAACCACAGCCTTATACAAGCCTTAATACTCCCAAATACCTAACCCAAAACCTACCAACCCAGGAAAGTTAAATGGATCCACTACCATGCCCTGCCCACATCAATACCCCGAAAGGATTCCCCACTCAAGGGATTAAGTCCTAATCATAACAGAGTTCAGGCTCCTGCTCCGGTCCGCTGCCGTGGGCTGACTTGCAACTTTATTGCCTTTGCAGGACTCAGGCTCCGCCCTCTGGTCAGGTCCCCAGCTCAGCTGTGCAGTAAGTAATGTGGGCTGGAAATGAATGAACATCCCAGACTCCCCGCTACCTCCGAATCACGGAAATATTGAGGGGAAGTTGGCGGCAAGACATATTAAGTGCCGCGTTCTCAGGATGGAATGGCGGTGTGGTAACAGCTGCTGCTGCTTCAGCCCTATTCTGAAGCAGGGATTGGGGTCCCCCTCCCCAATGCATGCATGCAGCAGAGGGTGAGAATACTTCAGGGCAGGGGCAGTGAAGCAGATGGCTAGCTTCTCCACCTCACAGTCCCAAAGCACCCGGATGAATCCCATAATCCAGAGCCAATAGCTGCAGTGCCTTAGTACTTCACAAAGCAACTCCCCAATGAAATCCCAGACATGAGACATTGCCAGCGCTTAATTGAACCTAGTAGCAGCAAGCACCCACCCACCCTGTAGGAGTCCAGAGCTGAAGAATCCAGGATGAAAAAGCAGAAAGTAAAAGCACCCTAATAAAATCCCAGGAGTCCAGTTTTAGCACCCCAGGCCACAAGCACCTTAGTAAGACCTTCACCTTACCTTTATAAGGAAAACTTGCTGCCTGCAGTGCCTGGGTTCTGGAGGCATCAGGACTGGAGTTCAGCTGCAGGAGCGCAGTAGTGCCACATGTGCTGGTGGGGGGAGGTGAGGCTGTTAGCTGCCTGGGTTCTTTTGCTTGCCGCAGTGCAGGCTGAGCCACACCAGGCTAGGTTTGCTTCCTTTGCAATTGCTGATGCATGGACGGCTGGCTCCCAGTCCCTCCGAGTCCGCTCTCCCCCCCCAGTCACCCACCCACACATATGCAGATCCCATCCCTGAAGTGTGCAGTCGCACCCAGGCTCTCTGTATTTTTTTCTGGCCAGAGATTGGCCAGGGCATGGCCGTATTACCCCAACATTTTTTTTCTGGAGTATTCCTAAAGGAATCCTCAAGTGCCTCATGCCTGCTTGCCCCAAAATACAAGTGATCATGTGCAAGAGAGTAAGAAACAGGAGGGCAGTAAAACCATTGCCGTCTTGCACATGATCACTTGCCTACCTTGCCAAGTTTTCAGACTCTGAGGCCCCCTACTCCTCATGTGGGCTGGGCTTGCAGGGTCCTGATTCAGACCTACAATGGCACTGTGGGGCTCCTCTGCCTGAGCATCGCTCCTGGCTTGTTGCTCCTCTTCTCTGCCTTGCTCACTCCAATCCCCCAACATCACATGTGTTGAATTGCAGCTGTGTCAGCATTGCTGCTCCCTGCCCCCTCCCTGCGGCTGCCTGGCCCACCCACTGTGCCCGTTTACCACGGTGCACATGCGCAGCAGCATGAAGTCATCTGAGGCTCCCCAGCAAAGCCAAGTCAGGGAAGCTTGTGCCAGGTGGCATGTGCCTCTGTGCATGCACACAGCACAGCCAGAGCAAGTGACACGCAGTGTAGACTGACAAGGGGATTCCTTCCCCAGCGTGGGGAAGCCACAACACAGTCCCAAGAGATCGGCTCAGTGATAGCGTGCACAACTGGACCAACCTGCCAAGCCAAGCCCTCACCGCTGCCCCCCCCTCTTCCCCAGAGGAAAAGTCAGGCACCAACAAATTTTCTTTTTCAAAAAAAGTTTTTTTCCTACCCAACATACTAGTGGCAGCAGCAGCAGCAGCAGTCAAGCCAGGGCTTGTGAGGCACCGCCCAACAGCCCTGAACTAGGAACCGCCACTGAATACATGGAACATATCTATGAATTGAATTGAATTTAATTTATTTATTTGTAGCGCGGTCAGACCATGGCATTAAAAAAAACCCATATAACAAGCCTTAAAAGGCCCACACAAGACATACATTCTGCAATATAAATAAAACATAACCATACCGGTCACAACTAAATTCAATATATAACGCACCTAGAACCCCACTATCCGAAGCTAGCTTACTCCTATCTTTATTACCAAAAGGAAAGAATACAAACTTCAATCCTATCACACTCTAAATCCTATTAATCATTTATACTTTTAAGATTGACCATGCTTAAAAGCGAGAAAATCCTTCCGTCTATGGAAGGCTTGTAGAAGAAAAGTAGCCGTAAAAGTAATCACCTGCCTATCAGTACTTCCTAATATTAAGTTAAGAAGGGTTAACTCAGATCTACCCGGAAATGATTTAAGTAAGGGTTCCAAGAGCTCTGTTCTAAGTGAGTCATACAGGCGGCAATACAGGATAATATGTCCAACCGTCTCAGCCCGCAAATTATCAAAAGGGCAAAGACGCTGCACAAATGGGATACCCTTAAAGCGTCCCTCCAGGACCTGTGAGGGGAAAGCGTTTGTACGAGCTCGGAAGAAAAGCTGTTTTGCTCTACTGGAGATCGGAGCTACCAGATATTCAGCCATCTGCCCTGGGTTGGGAATCCAAGCAAAATACATCTCCAAATGAGGGGATGCAGCAATTCTGCTTAAATCGTTTTGTCTCTCGACATCCCTCATTCTAAGTAAGACCTCCTTAGTGACCGTGTCTGGGAGTTTATGTAAAAGGTAACTCTTAGAGAAACCCATTTGGGCCATAAACAAGTCCATACCGGCAGCCCAAGGGTTAACAAAAGCATCTTCCTCAACCTCTTTAAGGAGCCCAGAACAATGGTTCAGCAGCAGCTTGCACCAGAATTTGGCAGCCAATTCCTTAGCTGCTAGGGACCAAGATTTTTGCCCCATCTCAGATCTAATAACCACAGCTGGGATACTTTTTGGGTCTCCCATCAACTTCATCAAAAATTTTGATTGAATCACATTGACCCTATGGGCCAACTCAGGCGCCCACAGCTCTGCCCCATACAACAACTGTGCTTTAACCTTGGCATTAAGAACTTGCACTGCCACCTCGATCCCTCTATGTCCCGGACTCCTAAATAAGGCTTGAATGGCCTGTGCAGAGCCCTTAGTGTTCAATAAAGCTCTAGTGACATGTTCCCCCCACCTGCCAGATTTATGAAACAAAAGGCCCAGATAACGAAAAACAGGGACCTGTTCAATAGGATGCCCTTCTATATTCCATTGGTATATTCGCTGTTTGTTTGAAAAAACCATGATCTTAGATTTGGCGTAGTTAATCTCTAGCTTACGGGCAGCACAAAAAGTGGCAAAGGCCTTCAGCTGCCTAATGAGCCCTATCCTAGTTTGCGATAGAAGGGCCACATCGTCCGCATAGGCCAGGCAGCCTACAGCCCTAGAAGAAAGCCTGGGAGGGAAGAACTTGGGGTCTGTCATCCGCGAGAATACTTCATTAATGTATAAGTTGAATAGGATGGGAGCGAGAACACAACCCTGTCTAACCCCCTTTGATACATTTATGGACGGAGTGATATGCCCATCAGGATCAGTCCTCACAACCAAAGTGGAATCCGAGTAAAGGGAGCAAATAAGACTAGCCAGCCTTTTATCTATTGACGACTGCCATAATATACTCCACAGGATGTCTCTGTCGACTGAGTCGAATGCGGCCTTCAAATCCAGGAAGGCCACATAAAAAGCTCCATTTAAGGCTCTGTATTTAGTCATTAGATGGAACAAGACATAACATTGATCTATAGTCGATCGACCCTTTTGGAAGCCGGCCTGCTCCCTATCCAGGATACTGTTCTCACTTATCCACTCCAAGAGTCTACCCAAAAGGAGTTTGGCATATATCTTTCCCACCACTGAAAGCAAGCTTATAGGTCTATAATTAGCAGGGCTAGATCTAATTCCTTTCTTGAATATCGGAATAACCAGTGCCTTAGACCAACCCTTAGGAATACTGCCTGATTTATTTATAGCAGTAAAGAGAGCTGCCAGGAGCGGGACCCACCAATCCCTACAGGCTTTGATGAATTCAATATGGATGGAATCCAGGCCCGGGGCTTTATGATTTTTAAATGAGTCAACCAGTTCTTCCACTGCTATCTCTGTCACGGGAGGCCAATCGGGAAGCTCATCCAACCCTACAAGCCGATTTTCCTGGGCATGAGAACCATTGCCACCAAGCAGCTTCTCAAAATGATCCAGCCATAAACCCGGAGGTACCGGGAGAATGGAGCCCCTCACCTCTCTATTAAGGGAACCCTTAATTAATCGCCAAAATTTCCTATTATCCTTTGATTCTGCCGCCTGCAGTATCCCCAACCATCTAACTTCCATATATTCCCTCTTCTTAAGCTTGATCAAGTTTTTATATTCCGCTTTCACCCTCGCATATTCAGGCGGCAGCCTGTTCGAAGAGCTCTTCCTATAGCCTACATAAATCTTTTTTAATCGGGCACACAGGGCTTTACATTCTTTATTAAACCAGATCTTCCCAGAACAAGCAACGGGAGCTCTCTGACTTCTGACAAAGTCCTGCGTACAGTGTGAAAGTTCAGAGTTCAGGCGTTGGAAGGAATCTACTAGTGCCTCATTTCCCTCCAACTGCAACAACTGGGCTCTCGACTGGGCCATTTCTGGTTGTGAAATCAGGTCCACTACATAAGCACTCAACTTCTGATTCCATGAGGATGATCTATGACATTCAAGAGAGGTTCCCTCAGTAACCGAATTCCCAGTAACTACTGTCACTGAATCAGCTAACACAAGTGCAAGGGTGAGGGGAAGATGGTCCTCCAACAAAAAGGTCCCTATCACGAAGTTTATAATCAGTGGAAGCAGAGCGGGTGAGAGCAAAAGGTAGTCCACCACACTGGACCCTTTGGGTCCAAGGCATGTATACTCACCCTCAGCATCTCCAAATCCTGACCCATTTAGGGTAACAAGATCATGACTACCCACCAACTTGGCCAGCCTAATCCCCGCAGCATTAATATAGCTGTCCTTGGATTTCCTAGAATTTAGCGGGAAGGGCAACAATTCAGGACCCGTATCATAGTAGTGCTCCATAGCCTGCTCATCCTGTCCCATTCTGGCATTGAAATCTCCTGCAAGAAGAATCCTCCCTTCAGGGAATTCAACGCCCAAATCCTCAAGGAGGGTTTCCAATCCTGTCCACATATCTCCACTAAAGGAGCCTGCATTGCGAGGAGGTATATAAACTGTTAATATAATAATTAATAACTCTCCCAGCTTAGCCACAAATCCCAAAATATGGGGGGAACATATACCTCCTTAAGAATAGTCAATGGCAATGATTGGATAAGCAGACATCCCAATCCTACCCGAGGGCAGCCTCTGGCATACATCGTACTAGCAGGCAATACCAGTGATCTATATCCCTCTAACTCAATCGGCCCCTTAGCCCATGTCTCCTGTAAAAGGACTATATGGAATCTCCTTAGATAACTAATGAAGTTCACATTGTCCTTATGTCTCCCCCACCCAGCTATATTCCATGAACACAGCCGAATGGGATTCCGTGCATCAGCTAGTCATGGACTTGGATCCAATGCCGAATCCTGGGTCCGCAAATCAGTCCCAGGGGTGACCCCTAAAAGGGTACTCTGGTCCTTGGCCAGCTTGATGGAATGGCAAAATGCTTCATTTGATCTACTGAGGTTACCCGGGACCCCGCCAACCATAGCTCTGCAAGCATGATCCACAGCCAGCAACTCATCCAAAATCGAGGCCCCTCTACAGGGGAAGCCCATCTTATTTCTCGCCGCCCCCTGCTTATCTAAACCGGGACTCAAAATTATTGGACATTGTAACTGGGAGACCTGGATTACTAATGGAGATACATTGGAAGGTGGGTACGCTTCAGACACCTGGCTGCCAGGTAACCTATCTGCTTGAATTCCCAACGATGTCTGGCCTGCTGGCCCCCCAGGAGCGGCATCCGAGATTCAGCAAAATCCTCCGAGACAGAGGCCCCTGAAGAGTGGTCCGTCTTAAATTCTGCTGTAGCCACCGCAATAGAAGACCCGCAAGCCGGGACTTCAGTAGGGGGAACAACTGGGGTTTCTGTTACAATTAAATTTTTTCTCCCCTCGGTATCAAAAGAATCCGATGAACCACTCCGCTTCTTCTCCCCTAATTGAATTCGATTGGGATTACCCTCCCGTCTAACTGGCATAGTGAACGAACCTTGGGCCATCAACGGGCTTATTCCCTTCTTAGCATATACTTTTGCCACATAGACCTCCCTTAAGCTAAACAAGTAAGTGTTAAGAAGAAGCCAGTCAGTTATCCCAAGTGTTGAAAAATAAATAACTATCCTTAAGGGGCACCCCCAAGTTGGCAGATGAAAAAAATGGCTTATCTATGATTACAGCAGGTCCCCAATGCCCGCCGCTGTATGTAGCTGAATGTTGCCAGTTCCAGGGACATGAGGTCTGACACAATGGACTCCACAGTCATCCACCACTGCATGTATTCCAAAGGGAAATGCTCAGTCAAAGTTTGCATAACTTGGAATTGATAATAGTTCAGTTGCACAGTATTAAGTGACATCATGGCACCCAATACAGATGTGCACTCCATTGCAGTTGAGCATGCAGAGAAAATGGGGGACAAAAGTTTTTGTTCCAGTGAAAAGGAAAAAAGGAAGACAGATTGACTGGAGGAAATGTGCTGTCAATCAAGAAGTTTTTAAACAACATAATACTTACTTCCTGTGATGATTCGACGGCAACTTGATAGGGACTAACACATCATGAATGTATTCAGGACACTAAAAGGAGACTGAGCATGCGTCCTTCCATCAGGTTGCAGTATGAAACACCCATTACAAGTGTGTGTTTAGACGTGAAACATTACAAACACATGCTCAATCCAGTGTTCTGGGAATCCCCTTTGCCCCCCATTGCTCACCCAGAGGCTGGCTGATGGGGAGGAGGGCTCTGTACTGCCCCCCCACCCCACCCCCTTGGAAGGAGGGAGACAAGCAGGGAATAGACTGTACTCAGGAAGCCTCAAGCCTGTTGCCAGACAACCAAGTTTTCTGGTGTGAAGCAGGATCTGTTGAGAAGAGATCCTGCAGGCACCATTTTGTGGAGCACTGGGCAGAAGCTGCAGTTTGTTCAGTGATGCTGTGTAAGGAAGAAGCAAGTCATGACCTCTCTGGCTAACCCCCATCCCCACTGGGTCAGTGGCAGAGGTAAGGATCCTCCATTGGGGCCCCCAGGACAGACCCACTTGGCCGTGTTGTGGCAGCTCAGCCCACAGCTCCCCTAAAATAGGCCACCTTGGCCGCGTTACAAGCTCAGCTGCACCACAGCTCCCAGGTTGGTGACCCCTACGCCACCCCTTCCTTGATAGATTTTCTTGGGGGCCAGACTACGGGAGGGCAATGCCCCCCCCCTCTGTGAGCCCCCGTCAGGCCAATGTTCAGGCCCAAGAGCCCGCTGCTCCCCACGCGCGCACACACACCTAGCAGGATGCGCAGCCTCTTTCACTGGCAGGCAGATGGGCCTTTCCCCTGCCCTGCTTCTCTGGAGTTGTGAGCTGGCACACTTGGGCCTGTAAGCCCGGTGACCCGTTCCATTTTGGCCTGAGAGCAACGGCTTCTCCCACTGTAGTAGGGCTGGCCAGAGGCCAGCTACTTTTACATGCATGGGGACAGTACACACTGCACAAAGACCCCTGCTTCCCAGTCCCCAGGCACTGTGACCCTCTCCCCCCCCCCGCAGCAATGGCAAAGGGAGGGGGTTAGAAGAAAGGAAAGGGCCCTGCAAAGCAGTCCCCCAAGACAGGGAGGGGGGCTCCCATCATAGGCACCACTACCCTAGCAGGCCCAGGCTATCCTAGCCTCCCTCCAAGAGAGGGTGGGGGGTGCAGCAATGTGTGACATGGCTGACGCCCGGCCCCCACCTGACCCAGCCCATAAAGTCACAGCCTGATGAGGGTGTGGGCATGGTGGGGGAGAAGGGCCACCCCCATGGGCCACCCCCATGGGAGGGAGCCCCCACACCTGGAGCTGCCTCACTACCCAGGTGCAGGGGTAGGCAGCCTTTGTCCCCTGTCAGATACAGGGACAAGAGGCACCACCTGGGTGTCACCCAAGAATGGAGGAGAAGCAGCCCCATGGGTGTTGCCTGAGAATGGAGGAGGACGACCCCCCCCCGTGAGCATCGCGCGAGAAATGAGGAGCCCCCCCAAGGGTGTTGCCCGAGGAACAAAGCACCACGTACGCACCACCTGAGGAATGAGCCTGATCAGGTGGTGATGGACCAACCGGAGAACTTCGTCAGGAGGATGGAAGATCTGGAGCAGACGATTCGGGCACTGACAGCATGGCGACCCCCCCCCCCCAAACCCATGGTCAAATAAGTGACGAGGAGCCAGAACCGGGTCCATCAGCCCCCTGCCTGACCAGGGTTGGCCCCATATGTGGCTGAAGTTCTGCAGGAGCTGGTGAGTGTTGCTAACCTACCCCCCACTGTGGGTGGGAGACCCCATCAGCGGAATGCTGCAAGGTTCAAGGGCTCTGCTATCCCCCTGGTGCAGGGGTGCCACAGAAACTGCGTTGGAACAGGTCATGGGTGCCATGGCCGTCACACACTAGGGCCCCCCAGGAGATTGGGCATTCCCTGTCCCTCCCCCCTCAATCCTCTCCCACATGCTGCAGAGCCAGGGCACAATCAAAGACACTGCCTAGTCCAGTGCCAGCATGCATTCACACATCTCCTAGTGGGTGGCTACACAGATGTCAGGGCACCATTGGGAGCGCATCTGCTCCAAGTCACAAGAAAAAAATCTGGAGGGGAAAATACGGGGATGTTTTTGCCCTCCTCTTTAGTGAGCCCATACCCGACCCCAACACCAGGGAGGAGACCAAGGAAAAGGAGAGGTTCAAGCAGCCCAAGGCCAACCATAATTGGGTCAACTGGTCAGCAACCTACTCAATCCTCATGGATGACACCTCATGGGTGTCGGATGTTCCCAAAAGAGCTTCCGAACTGGTCAAGTACCAGGACATTGTGCAGAGGGCTTTTGATACGGGGAACCCCGATGCCTGGCTCTGTTATGCTGAGGCATTCTGCAAGTGAACCTCAGTCACCATTGGCCTGCATTGGGATGCTTATGCACAAGACTTGTGGCTTGAATGCATGAGCAATTTTAACAATGTCCCCAGGGCTGACAGGTGAAAGGTGGAGTGGCATCCATGAACAACCCCTTTTGGTCGGAAGGGTGTGACATGCTGGGACTACAATGGGTCAGGGAGTTGTGCCCGCTCCTCCTGCCAATTTCGGCATGCCTATTTCCACTGCACAGGCAACAACATGCCCTGCCACTGTAACCGAGTCAGGTCCTCTGCTAGAGCCAAATCACTAGGAAAGAACCCACAAGGAGGCACAGGGGTGGGTGCTAGGAAGGGCTCTAACCCCAGTGCATCATAATGCCCTCTTGTGGGTCCTACAGGAGTGCCACTTGCAGGACGAAGTGGCATATGTGGTCATGGGTTTCCATGAGGGTTTCAGGATCCCAGCAGGAAAGATAAAACTAAAAATGGGTGGAAAATCTAAAATCAGTTAGGGGAATGGAGGACTTGGTGCATGCCAAGCTCCAAAACGAGCTTGCCGAAGTCTGTGTCGTCAGCCCTTTTGTGTCCCTCCCCGCCATTGGCCAGCTTGCACGTTTCGCCTCTGGAGATAGTGCCCAAAAAGACACTGGGTGAGTTTCTCTTTATCCACCACCTCTCCTATCCCAGAGGCAAGTCAGTCAATGACGACATACCAGATGAACTCTGCTCTGTCCATTACGTGTCTTTTAAAAAAAAATAAAAGCAGGTTTTTAAAAAGCAAGCCATCAGAAACAAAATTGTATGATGTGGAACCATATTAGTCTCTAAAAGCATCATCAACACTGGGTCTGAATAACTGAATCCACAGCATAATTCTCTAGCACTAGAGTTAATGGAGTAACTGGCAGTAGCAGCAGTAGATCATTATCCCCCAGCCACTGGAGTAGGTTGTGACAGACACATGCCTGTTTGCAGACAACAGAGGAATGTTCTGTTCCAGGTTCTGGAGAAGAGTGTGCTCTGGTCAGGTTAGTGAGCCTTCTCTCTCTGCATGGGGAGGGGTGAGTGGAAGGAGAGGGCAAAGGGAGCTATTTGCCCCAGACCTCACACTAAAGAGGGCCCCACAATGGGCTTGTTTCTTTTTGGTTTTCACTAAAGAAAAAGGCTTAAAAAAAGAATAAAAATTTTAAAGAATTATAAAGAATAATGATAAACTTAGTTGAAAAGCAGTTTTGGTAAAAATCAGTAAAAACATTATTTACAATTATGATTTGTAAAGTTGAACATGGTAGATGGTGGCTTGAAGGGGTCCCATGTGGCATTTATTCTGCCCTGGCCTCCAGGTACCTCTGGGAAACCCTGTCTCTGCAGCTTCTGCATCCCCATCACCCATCTCCCAGCCCATGGATTGCCTTCCTATCCCTCTGCCATTCACCTGAGTGGCCTTTCTCTTCTGTCACCTTCCACAGTCCCACAGCACCTGTTCCTTTCTGACTCCTCCTCTGTCACGCCCTTCTGCCCTAACCCTCTTGCATAGCATAGCTTTTTTTTTAACTCTGCCTCATGCTCCCAAGCTGTCCATCAGGAATCCAGGTCAGGCCTCCAGAGGTGCCAAGGCCAGAGTCAGGAACCACACCAGGTCAAGTACCAAAAGCCACAGCAGAATTGGGAGGCATCAGGGCATGGCGGCACTAAGAGCAGGCACATGGCCCAGGCACACATGAGCCAAAGAACCATTGCTATGGTCTAGGGGATGCAGGGGGTGCACCTGCATAGCCAGCTATTGCATAGCAGCTTGCTTGGTACTACTGCTCTCAAGCCAGGTAGGCAGCTACTGTACGATGGTGTGAAGCCTCACAGCTCCAGACCTGACATGACTGAGGGCATCTCACATCAGCCCTCTGCTGCTTGTCCTCCATTACATGCTGTCTGGAACTGGATACTAGTGAGAGTGGGGGAGCACTGAGACCCCAGGAAAGCCTCCCTTGTTTCATTTCTTGTGTCCAGCATCACAAGAGGCCCCTAGCTGCTAGGGGTAGCCATTGCAGGAGGTGGCTTGCACAGTCCCAAAGAGTAGAACACACCCAGTATAAGGGGAATATTTTTGTTCAGAATTTTGGTGCTAAACAAAATAAGGTCTGATCCTTGAAGTGCTTGTGCTGCAGGTTTTGCATAGGCCTGTACTTTGGTGACAACTAGAGCCACTGGTGTCTGTCAAATTCAAGGAGGAAATGTGGATATTTATTTATTTATTTTATCATACTTTTATGCTGCCCCCTCCTGCTATGCATCTCGGATGGCTTGGGACAGTGTGAGGAGGATGTTATCCTCCAGGTGCTAGCATCAACCCAGAGGATTGCAGCGCCCTGGATACATACTAGTCCATTACACTGTCATCACTTAGATCCCTCTGTCAGACTCATTGTTTCTTCATCTCTGGCTCCAATTGAGATGACCTGCATACACCTTGAGTACATGTGCTAGGGGCAGGTGATCAGCACAGATCATTAGATGATGGTGCAGGGAAGAGGGCTTTAGATTAATTAAGAACTGAGGAACCTGTTGGGGAAGGAGAGCCTATTCCGAAGGGATGGGCTCCACCTTAACCAAAGGGGAACCTGGCTGCTGGTGCTAAGCAGTAAAAAGAAGATAGAGCAGTCTTTAAACTAAAAGCTGGGGGAAAGCTGACAGGTGCTGAGCAGCACATGGTTTGGGCTTAGGCAGCTGCAAAAGATTAGAGTATCCTAATATAGAAGACAGGGAAAATCCTCAGAGAGCTCAGGTGGAAATAGTTTGCAACAGTCAAACTATATTAACCCCAAATAACTAAAACAGTTACTTACAATAAACACATTCAAAATAAAAAAGATACATTTAAATGTCTATACACAAATGCTAGAAGTCTAAAAAGTAAGATGGGAGAATTAGAGTGAATTGTGTTAAATGAGGATATAGACATAATAGGAATCTCAGAGACCTGGTGGAATGAGGACAACCAATGGGACACGGTATTCCCAGGATACAAAATACATTGAAATGACAGAGTAGATCGAGCTGGTGGTGGGGTGGTGCTATATGTAAGAGACAACGGGTGATTTCAGACGTGATGGGCGCCTGGTTCACCACAGTGGATTCCCGGTGGGGGTGAACCGAACAACCACCCCCGGGGCGAATAAAAGCCCCGAACAGACGTGACGGGACCGGGACCACGGCAGGGAATCGGGCCGGCAGATCACGGGCTGGGGCAGCGCAACAGACATGACACCGATTTCTGGCCGCGGTCAAAACACCCAGAAACCACCGGGCAGGGGCGGGACACAGACATGGCCGCCTGAGGGCAAACAAAGCCAAAAGTCACACAAGGGAATGCCCACACAAAGGAAATGGGAAGGGAGGGGGGAGAGGAAGAAGAGGCAGGGGCAGCAGCACCCCGGGAAACAGGCAGCACAGCAGCATGGCAGAGACATCAGGGAGGGAGTAGCCAGCGGAGACCTGCCCCCGGGCAGGGGCGGGAGCCTACATGGGGGCAGGCAACTGGGGGGCGGGGAGGCACACCGGGACTCACAGCCAGATGCTGGGGGTCACCACGGGCCCAGGGGCCGGGTGCCCCACCCGGTGAACCAGGTCGGGTCAATGGATCATGCCCCGGCGGTACCCCAACAAGGACATGTGGTGGGCGATCAGGTAGTAGGCCTCGAAGGGATCCTGCATGGACAGCCCCAACTGCAAATCCGAACGGGACCACATGCCCGACAGCACCAACAGCTCCGCCGTGGTAGGCTCCGACACATAACAGTCAGCAGCAGGGGGCCACAGAAGCTGTCCCAGCTCCAACAGCCGGTGGTACACCGCCCCACGGGAGCGCTGGTACCAACGGGCCCCGTGAACACAGTCAAAGTAGGACACAGCCAAGGCAGGGCCCCCTCTGCAAGGCAGATTGTGTAGGCTACCAGGCTGCACACAGACAGTGCAGACACAGTCTTAGCCACGGATCAGGCCACATGAGAGCACCTCATCTCTGGGATGCACCTATCGGGGAAGGGAACCAGTCCCAGAGTCTCCGCATGCAGCCAGCAATCCCGAGCGCTCGCCTCATAGCCAAAGTAGAGAAGGCCAGAGCTCAGGTTCGAATAAGCACCCAAATGGCTGTCCGGGTAGCCCAGGAGCAGCTGCATGGCTGGGGTATGCCACAGGTCACACAGGGACATGGCCTCATGGAAGGTCCAGCTATGGGGGCCCCATGGGGGTCGGGAAGCGGGAGCCCGGTGGATACACAACCAGCCATGGTCCAGCTAGACAGGGAGAATAACACCACAGACAGGGGGGCACACATACCCTCCAGGGCCTGGGGGGCCTCTGAGGGGTCCCAAGGACGGGACAGGCGGCCATGGACTGCAACATTGTAGCACAACAGAGTGAGACGTGGGGTGCGGACCTGGCACAGCTGCAGAAAACAATCGCACACACAGAATGGCTAATCAGGCCGGCAAGGAAACGGTGTTGCAAACAGGGAAGGGGGGTGGTGATGGCTGATGGCATGCAGCTGCACAAGGAGTGCACAGCCCCGCACGCCCGTGCAGGCGCGAGGCCCCATGCGCCGGCAGCAGGTGCACCCAACCGCATGTCCACGGACACCAGCACCGCATTGGGGGGCCTGCCCGACTGGAGGCTGGGCCCTGGCCCACCCAGCCATCAGAGGGCCGTCATAACCATCCCCAAACCCCCGCGGACCCCACCACCATGGAGTGGGACA
>QEPC01000409.1:1348260-1362056 GCA_003113815.1 Sphenodon punctatus
CTGAGTGGTAGGAATTCTGGTATCAATTCTCCCCTTAGCCTTTGCTAAGCTAATCCTGAGTGGTAGGAATGTTGTGTGAGAAGGCAGCTGTGCGTTAGCAGAAAGGGTGCATTCCTTCAAGGCTGTTCCTTAATTGTGTTCCAGTGCAGCATTACTACAGGTGGAAGGAATGACACCTTAATATTCAATAATGTAGATATTGAAAGTCTGGTATCAATTCTCCCCTTAGTCTTATCTTTGCTAAGCTAAACACAGGGCCTGTGGAATACTAGTGCAGCTGGTGTAGGAATGAAGAAGCCTTACTGTAGGATGCATAGCAAGGGACAGAGTGATTTTTTTGGTTGGGGGCCACTGAGCACTGAGACAGAGTGATTTGGGGAGCCAGAGCACTGAAATGAGGGCCAGTACCCCCACCAGTGGCAGTCTCCCTACTGCCAACCACCCATAATCTCCCACTCACCCCCGCCAGGCTTCTGAGGATCTGAGTCTGGGGACTCGGCTCTGATAGGCCCCAAATCTGGTGCACTCTGCCCCCCCAAGCCACGCTTCCTTGACCCGTTTCCGGTGCGCAGGCGGCTTTGCCACGGGCACAGGACCAATAAGACTATATTTTCCCAGGCCACTTTGATTTCCCAATCCACCCCTGTTCATGAGGATGCAAGGTCCCAGGTGCACACACTTGGCTTGGTTACATCGAGAATGATGGCTGGCTGGTCCATGTGGTGAGGATATGAGTACACAGACCTTAGGTAACAGATTGTACTGGATGGAGGGTATCAGCAGGAGTTAGGTGAGGGGGTCACTATTGGATGATATTGCTACAACCCCTATTCTTCCTCTGCTTCTTACTGCTGTGATATTACTGGAAGCTCCTTAGAGCAGACACCTCTCTCTCCTCTTAGACTGGTGTTCTTTGCAGTAGCAAAAAACGATCATGAAGTGATGAAGTCATTGATTTTAACTCAAAGCAGAGAATGCCCTGCCTAGAAAGAATGGCATCTCTCCCCAGTAGACTGGTCCGCAGCTGCCAGCCAGACCCCTGTAGATGCCAGCTCATGCTTTTGGACATGGTTGCACATGGTTTCTGGCCCATTCCCATTTTAATTACAAGGACGCACATCACTTTGGGAAACACAAAGCACATCTGACATGACTTGGAAAAGCTTAAAATAGTCTAACCCGGATGCTGGCTTTAAGCACTGCCAGGCCCAGGAGGTTACAGCTCTCTCCAGACTATCAGGTGATTGCAGGCCCCCAGTTGGTTCTTCTGGAGCAATCTCAAGTCTACCTTGCTGGCAATTTAAACTTTCTGAAACAAACTCTTTTTACCCTTGTCTCTGGCTCTTCAGTGGCATCAGCATCTCCCTTCCACAGGACGACAGCTATGTGTCTGGATTGCACAAAGTGAAGGTAACCTTCCTAAATCCATCTTCATTGCAAAGAGTGTGTTATTGTCAGCTTTAGAGGTTAGCTTTCCATTGTGTGTGCTGCTGCAGGGTATTTTGAACATATAAAGTGGTGGGGGAAATCTCAGATTGTGGAGTGGTCTGCTTGCTGAAGGACTCCAAGAGGGGTTGTGACATCTGTAGACAAGGGTGCAATCCCAACTGGTATTTCCATGTCTTTGTTGCTGTCTGGAGTCACAGGATTATACCTGAGCCTCAACATGGGGGTCACACACAGGCAGAAAGCTCGGGAACCATTGCTCTAGGAATTCCTCAACAGTCATTTCAAAGTCCCTTACTCTCTCTCCAGCAAATTGCCCTTCCATAATAACAAAGGAAATTCTTTTGGAAGGCTGGACATTTTTAGATATGTCTCCTTACTAACCTTTAAGATCAGATAGATGCAAATCTAAATCCTAGCTATTGCCCAGATCATTGCTATTCCTCCAGAAATCTGTCCTCATTGGGTCTGGAGGTGGGATAAAAGTGCCCCTTTGAGTTCCATCTCCACTAGTGAACATTCCTTTTCAAATACCCTGACTCACTGGCCTTTGCCAAGTCTGTCACTCTGGCAGGACCTTCCTCCTAGGCTAGGGTGTTGGAATGGATTTAAATGACATTGGTGCATAAAAACTCAGCAAGGAAACCTACTGCTGGGCACTGGCATGATTTTAATTAACTTCCAGCTATTCTGAAATCTGCACTGTAGGGAGTGTTTAAAATAGACTATGGAGACCCCAGTGGGATTGTGCCATCTGCAGATGGGGTCAAGATCCTGACAGATATTGAATACACTCTGTCTGTCTCTGTTTCTGGCTGGAGTCACAGAACTGTATTTAAGTCTTAAAATGGGGTCATATGGGCAAAAATATTTGGAAGCTGCTAGCATAAAACATGGGACACTAGGGCACCAGGAAGAAATCTCCTGGTCCAATGGGAAATCCTGCCCTTGTCCCTTGACAAGTGAAACTCTGTGTACTCTGCCCCTTTGCTTACTTCTCCTTTTTCTCTCATCTGTATACCCTCCAAAATAACCCAAATAATTTCCCTTCTTTCTAGGCAGGGCACTCTCTGCTTTGAGTTAAAATTATCCTAAATTTCTCTGTCCATCTTACTGTTTTTTCTAGCTGTTCTTTGTTGTTTCTCAAACCGCACACTGGAATACAGCTATATAATACCAGGAAAGGAAAAATTGGGATAAAAAAGAAATATATAGTTTCTGTCCCTATACACACATACATTTGAATAATAGATGTACCATTTTTTGTTAACACAGTGTAGCAGTTTGGACCCTGGGTCCCTGTTCTTCCATTTCTGGGTTACTTAACAAGACTCGTAGTTCTACGTTTTCTTAGAAAGAGCCATGTTTATTAACTATTTCAATGTTTAAGACTCAATTAACCTACAATTTACTATTCACCAAACCAAAAAACTTAACAGTTTTAAAAAACCTTAAATGCACAAGAGTTTTCTTAAAATACAAAAAAAAACCAAATTCAGTACAATTACAATTCAAAAAACATTCCGCTCCATACATTTCTACAAAACATAAACGCCAAAAAACAGAAATTATTACAGAATTTGAGCAATATATAATATTTTATCCTCCTCAATATACATGTTATATATGTACTTAATTCCTTACCGTACATACTTTTATTAATTTGTATCAATAACTAAACTCACATTTTTCCATTATTAAATTTTAATTTATCATAGTTTGACAAGGAACAATTTTTTCAGAGTGCATTAAGTCTGTTTTTACAGAACTTCATTCCGTACAACAAATTGTATAATGTTGTCTACACTCACATTCTTCATTGTATGAGCTGTATACAGTTTGTATACATGTAAATTACAGACTTAATGCACTCTGAAAAAATTGTTCCTTGTTGAATTATGATGATAAATTAAAATTTAAAAATGGAAAAATGTGAACGTTTAGTTGTTAAAAATGAATAAAAATATATATATGGTAAGGAAATAAGTACATATATAACATGTATGTTGATGAGGATAAAATATTAAATATTGCTCAAATTCTGTAATAATTTCTATGTTTTTTGGCATTCATGTTTTGCAGGTTGGGGCTGGAGGGGGTTGAGGTTGGGGCTGGTGGGGGGGCAGGTCGGGGCTGGTGGGGCAGGTCCAGACTGGCAGGGGTTGGGGGGGGCAGGTGCCAGCAGGGGTGGCCATGCCATCGCCAGGGGGCTCAGCAACAACAGCAGCAGCCAATGGAGCTCACAAGGGGATGCCGATGCAGCCCTTCCCCAGCTCTCCGACAGGAGAGAGGAGGAGCTCAAGTGCGCATGCGTGAGCCTGCAGAACCGATTTTTTTATTCAACAATAACTCACTTTTGGCTGCACCAATTACTATCATATTTCAGAAGTGGTTGTTGTTGATCTCATGCTGGAAGCCTGTGAGGTTTGGGGGCTCAACTCATCCAGGGGGAGGAGATATGATTATTCAAAATCGTGATGACGCTGTGCATTTTGACCACAACCAATTCATGTTTAAACAGTCGTAACATTTTATTTTCCGGATGGATCTTCTTCAAAATTTGTGCATATGATGGTCCTCACAACTAATAGCTATGGATACATTTTCAGCAATATATCTCAAGCGGTTTCCTCAATATCAGGACTTCAGCAGTTCCCTGTTTATAATAGAGAGTGGCTGTTAGGGATGAGCGAACAGAACGTGGTTTGGATGTTCGATCATTTGGTTTGAAACTCGAGTTCGGGTTTGATGGTTTGGTTCAGCCTAGTTCGGTTTGGCCGAACTTGGCTGAACATTCAAAAATAGCACTATCGATACAGAAACTGAAACAAAACTGAAACCTAATTTTTGGCCCTGAAAAGATGTTTTTCCCACCCCCGAACTCATCCAAACTCATCTGAACACAACCGAACTGTTCGGTCGTTCAAGAGTTTAGTTCGCACATTCGGTTCGGACGTCCGAACAGACTGAGTTTGGTCCGAATTCTGAACATCCGAACTGCGTTCGCCCATCCCTAGTGGCTGTGCATTTAAGTTTCAGGCAGCTACCGCTGCCTGAAAATACAGTTATGGGGACAAAGCTCACTCTCTCGGTTATCATACACACAGTCTCTTTTAATGTCCTTTCACTCATCCAAGGGCCACTAGCTTCTCTGAGCTTCCAAATCAAAGTCCCAGTTCAAGTTGGGTTCACTTAAACTGAGGCTTCTCACCTCCACCCTTTATACTCTGGCCAACCCATTCACTGTTTGTTAGTCCCAAATAGCTGTGCGATTCTGGGTGCACTTCTAGGCATGATTGCTGGGCTTCTCATTTCAGCAGGCCACTGAACAACTTTCTAGATCCGACCTCAGACCCCGATGCAGCTACCAGCTAAGTATTACTCCTGCAACAACGAGGCTCCTGGCTCTGGCATCACACCACCTTCTTGAGCTACCGATCTAACCCGCTGCTCTACTTCTGGTCTCAGGGATCCATTTTCATTTTCATTTCATTTTCATCTTTAATTTATACCCCGCGCTCTCCTAACCAAAGTTGGCTCAAGGCGGCTCAGATCAATAATAAATATATTAGGGTTTTTATCCCACGCAGGGGAAACCCAACACTAAATACATCATAAATACACAAAATCCTGCATCACTCAGCTGTTTCAGTGGCAGAGTTTTAACCTCCCCGTCGCTTGACTTGGGCCACAGCAGCCTCTTGCTGCTTAAAAGGCCTGCCAACCAGCCTCCCAGTTGCATGTACAGGTGGGTGATAATCAACACTGTTACACACAGATAAAGCAATATCCTCTGAGGCAGGCTACTGCTATGGTAAAATGACCTAGAGAGAGTGTGTTTTGTGTGTGAGTCCCAAATATGAGAGATTGAAGATATAGACTGTGATCCCACTAAATGGCCACAAAGCAGTGGCATGTGCCAGTGCAAGGCATATATGCCAGAGCATAGCTGCACATGATCCAGCTAAGGGGTGCGCAGCCCTGAGACAGACAGTGGACAAATGCAGCAAACCCAGACAGCAGCAGACCCACAGCAGCGAATGACCCACAAGACCCCTGCCAACTAGGGCTGAAACGAAGTCTTTGGAAAACTTAGGAATTTGCCGAATATTAAGGTATTTGGTTCAGAAAGGCCGAATTCCAAAGTTCCAAGGACCAAGACAGTTATTCAGAAAACTTCGGAAACTGCTACAGGCATGGGGGGCAGATGGACAACTTTCCGAAGTTTCTGAAGTTTTTTGACATTCTGTGCTTTGGTCTCCGAAGCCCGAAGCTTCGGCAAGAACACTGAATTGCCTCCGAGTACTCAGACTGACTATTCAGAACTTCGAAAATTGGTCCAAATACCTGAACCAAATAGGTAGTGAGCACATATCAAAAGCACCCACCCCCAATCCCTTCAGTAACTAAGCAGCTGCCAGCAGCCTTTCAGATGGGAAAGCCATGGGGCAACCGGTCCCAGGGCCTCCAATATGGCAGGATGGATCTAGCAAACAGTCTGGGCCCCCACGCATTAGCTGGTCTCCTGTCATGTAGACAGTATGGACAGGGGTCCATTGTCACCCCCTCCACCATGGTGAGGCTGCATGGGGAATGGAGGGGGAGTGGGTAGGGCATGAAAGGGATGGAGCGGTGGCAAAGCCATGGGGCACGGTCAGTCTGAACAGCTCAGTCATCATGTGTGGCAAGTAGTCTGTACGCAAATGATGTGAGCAGGCTGGGTGGGGTAGTAATGGTTTCCAGGGCCGTGTTTGGCTACCATGGATAGGTGGGCCACCAGGACTGGGGATGGGACGCATGTGCAGTCATCTTTTTCACATGTGCCAGCCAGGGATGAGTGTGTCTGTCTGAGATATGTTGAGCTCAATCCCATGGCTCACGGATCCCTGCACACAAGATGCGTGTGTGTGCATGCATGCAGTTTCTGTGTGGCACAATGTGCCAGCAATGGACCATAGGACTAGATCAGTTAATCCCATGGATGACCTATACAGCAGCACCTTGTTCTCTGCTCTGTCCACCCACCATTTGGGTGCTTGCATGGCTCTTGGCCCACTGCAAACCTGATGATCTAGGGTGAGAAAATAGCTAAGCAAAGACAGCACAGAGTACTATCCCACCCCCAACACATGCAGTCCCAAACACCTGTGGAAACAACAGACCACCAGGCAGGCCACCAGGGCACACTGTCCGGAAAAGGGAAGCCGAGCGGATGGATAGACACTCCCTCCCCAAACAAAGCTGCCTTCCAAGAGCACACCTGTACAGTCAGCCATGGCCACAGTCAAGGGTATATGGAGGCCTGGCAGGCTCAGACAGGCCAAAGGAGCAGGAACCATCTTGTTTCCAACCCCACCCCCCCATCCTAAGGTTTGAAATCTACCACCTACTGCCCAGCACACTGTCCCCCCTTACCATGACATCCCGGAGACCACCCACAGGGCTGGTGCTCCCACTGTGCACCATCATCAGCATCCATGAGCACCTGAGCAGCAGACAGGGCCTCCAGTACCACCCATAGCATTCCAACAATCTCCTCCATTGTAATGCCAATGTTGAGAAGGTGGCTCTGCACATCCTGAAGGAGGGTAACCTGCTCACTCATGATGGCCATGACCTGGGGCTCATCATGAACCCAGTCCAGCCATGCACGCTGTATATGTGACCATAGGTCGCCCACATCTGTGGAATGGCTCACCCTGGACAGGTGATGTGTACATGTGCACCCATGCACCCCTCACGGCGTATCTGATGCTGTTTGTGTAGTCCCCTGTCATCAATGGATGGGTGGTCAGCAGCATCATGTGAGACTGGATCAGGGATCAGTTCCAAGGGGTCACAGGGAGCACCCATACCCACGGTGTCAGATGGAGTTCAAGTTGGTCGGGGGGGGGTCATCCCACATGGCTGCACATCAGCAGGGGAGGGGAGGTTCATGTCCTGGGATGCTGGTGTCCCCTGCTGTGTGGTCTCACTGTCAGCAGCATCCAAGGATTGAAAAGGGTCACCAAGGGGAGTGAACTGTGCCTACAGCTACTGAGCCAGCTGTTCAAGCGAGTGGCCCACCAGATCCTGCTCCTCCACCTCCAGAGAGAGGGAACACCATCCATCTCTAGGGATACCTGTGCAACAAAATGTTATACATCATGTGCTCCCCGCCCTATGCATGTACCACAAGGAGTATACAAGCCCACCACCCAGAATTTGAGATAACATGCCCCCAATGACACACCACAGTAGGGATGTGTGAACAGGATGGAGTTCGGATGTTCGGCCATTTGGACTAAAAACTTAGTTTGGGTTCGGGGGTTCGGTTCAGTGGAGTTCAGACCCCCCCCAACATTCAGCGGAGTTCAGTACAGCTGGGAGGCTTGGGGTGCTCCAGGGACCCCCAGGGGGGCCCGTGGCAGCATGGCAGGCCATCAGAGACCCAGCAGCAGCAGAGACCGGGAAGGCTTGGTGCTTGGCACCCTGGGTTGCCTGGGCAGGCAGGCTCAGCGCTTGGCCCCTGGGAGTGCCCATGGCAGATGGCACCAGAGCTGGCCGTCGGAGACCCAGTGGCATCAGCAGAAACTAGGAAGGCTTGGGGCTTGGTGGCTGGCCTGGCACCCCTATTTGGCTAGGCATTGCAGGCTGCCAGGCATCGGTGGAGCAGCGGCAGACATTGGATTGCCCGGTAGCAGAACCCATGGTACAGCAGAGACAGCAGCAGCAGACAAGCAGCATGGCATGAGCAGCGGAAGGCAGGCTGAGGCAGGGTTTGATCTTGGCAACCTGGGCGGGAGGGCAGACAGGCAGCGTGGCATGAGAGGCAGTAGGGAAGGCAGGCTGGGGCCTTGGCAGGGCACTCAGATAGGCTGGTGAAGACTGTGCAGAGAGAGCCAGTCAGATAGGTGGGCCGAGATTGTCTAGTCAGAGGCTGGCTGGCAGGCTTACAGCTTCCCAATACCACCCTGCATCATGAGGTTGGTCAGATAGGCCGGCCGAGACCGTCTAATCAGAGAGTCAGAGAGAAATAGGCTGGGCAGGTGCCAGACATTGGGAGGAAGGGACAGTACCTCAGCAGCAGCAGCCCAGATTGAGGAGGAGCCCCATCTCAAGACTACCCCTGGCATGGGATGGCATGTGCCACTGCACCATCAATGCATGTCCAGGGGCAGCTCAGGGAATCCCAGCAGCGGAAGGTTCACCTTAATGAACAGCAACTGCTTCACTAACTTGGCCTCCAGTCTCAGGCGGTGCGGAGAGCAAATGTCCCCAACCATGGAGAACACCCACTCACCTGGGACACTCGTTGGTGGGCAGGACAAGAGACCCTTGGCCACTTTGGACAGGGTCGGCCACTCGTTGGTCTTGCCAGCCCAGTAGGTCAAGGGATCGCTGCTGGGTTCTATGCACGGCTCCTCCTCCAGGTAGCTCTCCACTGCTTCTGAGGCGCTGTCGTACACCCTCACGTAACTGTTCTTGGGCACCACCTCCACCACTGCCCTCATCCACGCTGCCTGCCCTGCTGTGCATGAGCCCATGCTCGCCAGAGTGCCCTGCACATACAAGCTGCTGCTGCTTGCAATAGGGGTGCTGGTGCTGCTCAGCCTGCTGCTGGTGCTGCTACTGTTAGGGCTGGGGACACGGATAGACCCTGCTGGCTGAAAGGGGTGGCTGCTCCCACTCCCACCATCCCCAGGGGTGTCCTGCTGCTGCCGAATACTCTCCAGAGCCCTCTCTGCCTGCTGGACCCTCTCCACCAGCTCACCCTTCCAGTGGTCATAGAGTGCTGTCTGGCGTGCCATGCTGCCCATGACCCTGGGGTCTAGCATGGTTGCCAACACGTATTCCGCCTGCTTCAGGAGATCATCAAACCATGCCTTCAGCCCTGCCTTCAGCTGCCGCACCAGGGCAACCACCCCATCCACCAGCGTCCTGCCCTGAGGGCCACAATCCTGCCCCTGGAGAATCTTTTTCAGCCTCCTGAGGAGACTATGGACCAGAGAGGTCACCTGACTGTTGGTGGCCGTGGAGGAACTGATGGCCTCCATCATGGCCAGGAACAGTCTGAGTACGAAGACCGTGTGAGCCAGGATCTCCCATTCCACCCCATCATACCCTGGAGGTGCCCCACTGTCCATCACCAGTTGAACTTGATGCAAGGTGGCTTTCTGCTAGAGAAGCTGCTCGAGCATCAGGAAGGTTGAATTCCACTGGGTGGACACATCCTACACCAGCTGGTGCACTGGGGAGCCTTACTCGGCCTGCTTCTCCCAGAGGAGGTCGCTGCCCTTCATGCTCCGGTTAAAGAAACCGGCCAGCTTCCTCCCCTCCCTCGATCAGGGAGCTAAGGGTGCCTGCCCCAATCCCCTTCTCCCCCAAGCCCAGAGCATCCCTGACCACCAGTTGAAGGGTGTGTGCAGTGCAAGGGATGCTGGTGAAGCCCCCCTCACGGACTGCCCTCAGTATATTGGCACATTGTTCGTCACTATACACCCCTTGATGAAGGGGGCGCCTGGCATGACCCACTCCCTCACCATCATGGTCAGGGCTGTCTCGATGTTCCGAGCAGTGTAGGGGCCATCCATTACTTCCACTTGAAGCAGGACCCACCTATACCCTGCTTCAGGACCCCCCCTGCTACTGCCAAATGCTGCCTTTGGGTCCTGCCACCAGTGCACCATCACTGCCAGGTAGGCATGCTGCATATTCCTGCTCGACCACAGGTCTGTGGTGAAGTGGACGGTGGCACCTGCAGCCCTTGCCAGCTGCTCCCTCACCCACTCCTTTAAAGCCTGGTACAGGGCTGGCACCACCTGCTGACTCAGGGCAGCTTAAACTGGGGGGCCAGGAACTGAATCAGGCACCTAAACCCCATGTCCCCGACTACTGAGAAGGGCTGCTTATCCAGCACTATTATTTTCCCCAACATGTGCATGGCTTTCAGTTGAATGCCAAGCCACCCTCTACGTCCTGCAGCTGCTGATGGACTTGGTAACTGCCCCCACCCCAGCACTGGTGGGGGTCCATGGTGGACTGCAGTCCATGGTGGACTGATGCTGCTGCTGCTGCTCCCCCCTAGCAGCGATACTGCTCCTGCTGCTAGAGGCAGCTGTTCAAGCAGTACACTTGCCTGCTGATGGAGGCGGACGACTGGCCACTGCAGTTGGGAACCCGTTGGCATCTACTGCCCCTTCCTGCCCACTTAGCAGCACAGTTCTGTGGCATCCCTTCAGGTGCCTCACCATGGCAGTTGTGCAATGTTGGTGAGCACCCGCCCATGCTTCACCACCTTCTGGCACAAAGTGCACTGCACCTCCCTGGGATCATCCGCCCGCACCAACTTAAAATGTGCCCAGATGGAGGATTTTTTGCCCCCTCCTGCCTTCTGGCCTGCACCGGGTGACGCACCGCTGACAGTGCTGCTGGAAGGGGCAGTACATGGTGGTGACACAGCTCTCAGAGGGACAGCCATCGCCTCAGCACCAGACATCTCCTCCGCAGGACTAGTGTCTGCCTCGCTGTTCCCCATATGGGTGATGTCCCGTGAAGGGGAGTACTGGGACCCTGAGGCTTATGGACTGCCCACCATGCTCCTGGCCACTCTCCCTGTGCCCCCTATAGCCGCTGCTGCTGCTGCTCCTCTTCCTGCTGCCATTGCCCGGGGATCGAGCCCTGCCTCTAGCAGCCAGGGTGGGACCCACCAGACCTTGACTGCTGGGGATCACCTCAACAATTGGGGACATTGGTGGCCCTTGACATCTGACTCGAAGCATCTGCTCCTGAAGCTTCAGGAGAGATGGCTGCAGCCTCCTGTACTGCAGGTTTTCCAGTGCCTTGCGTGGCAGTGGAGGATGCTGGCAGGAGGTGCCTCCGAACCACACCCTGGCTAGTGCAACTGCTGGGAGCCCCTGAAGTCCGACTGCCAAAATAAGGGCTGTGCAGTTTGGGGGGTGGTGATGGGCTTGGGCTGATGCCTGCCATTCTACTGGCACGGCCCCTGCCACCTCTGCCACATGCCCCTTGCCTGCCTTATGGGCAGCAGACCAGCCTCTCCTGCTTCCGTTCTCCATTCTCCCACCCAAATAATGCACATGAAGACTTTTTATTTTTTTTAGTTATTTATTAAGAATTTGAATATTATACATATCTACACTAACTCTAACTGCCATTAACTATTATAAAACCTATGGAACTAAATGGAATATTATATCTACAAACGCCTAGACCTACAAACACACTATAAAATATTAAAACTTAATCACTACACACTATCTCTATGTATCTCTATAACTAAGTTATCTATCTATCTATCTATCTATCTATCTATTCATACACAGGGATGGGGGCAGGGGGGGACACAGACAACTCACAACAAACAACACAGGGAGGGGTATAAAACTGAAATGAAACCTAAATCAATCTAATGCTACTCTAAATAAATAAAAAAACAAGGGAAGGGAATCCAGGATGGAATATCTACAGGAAGGAGGGAAGGATTCAGTGGAGGGTAGGGAGAAAAAACATAGGGAGGGGTAAAAAAATAAAAATAACACCTAAATCTATCTAATCTAATCTAAATAAATGAAACTACAGAGGTAAATGTGTGGAAATGGGTGAAATAGGAGGAGGATGACAATGGATTGGGAGGTACAGAAACTGCTGGGAGAGGGAGACTTCTGAAAATGAATGCTGACAGGTTCAGTGGCTAGCTCAGAAGGAGTTGGAAGGAGGGAGGGCAATGACTTTTGTTACATGCTGCACCTGCCTTACCGTGACAAGCCCCATTGGCTCTGTGCAGCCTAGCTTGTGGCCAATAGCAGACTGCGAAGCCAGTGGTCTGAGGAAAAGAGGGATGGTGATTGGGCAGACTAGCTGCTATTCCAAGCCTCTCCACCCCTGGCGTCAGGAAGTCTGCTCCTCAGCTGCCTCCCCAGTCCCTGGGCCTGCCAGCCCTGTTTTTCCTGCCTGAACTAATCCGAATGGGGCCAAACAGGGCCGAACTATTCGGCCACTTCAGTGTTCAGTTCGGGTGTTCAGTTCAGCTGTCCGAACGGGCCAAGTTTGGGCCAAACACCGAACGGCCGAACCACGTTTCCCACATCCCTACACCACAGACTCACCTGGCAAGCTGCTGAGCAAGATGTTCCCAGAGTGTGTGGAATGTTTGGTTGTCATGGGCTCACTGCTACAAAGCAGAGGCAGGTAGGAAATAGCTGTGTGACCATGGGAACTGCACCACCCAGGTATGGGATCTGCCATGCGAAGGCCTGCCATGCAGCAGGTTGTGAGCACATATGAAATGCATGCTGTACACGCCCAGCGCTACAGGCGTACCACCACATTTAGCCAGGGCCAATCCAGGGATGGAGGCTGGTGCAACAATACAATACACATGTCCTGTGGGATGCTGGCCTGGTCAGGCACTATTGACAACCCATAGCAAGGCAGGTGCATCAGCTGTGGACAACCACCTCAATGGATGGGATTGGCACTGCTCCAAATGGTGCAGGAGGACCACCAGTGCACCATTCTGGACTGAGGGGATCATGCTGCAAATCAACCCAGTTCACCAGGGTACACCCATCATTCACCATGGTAAGCAGCATATGGCAAGGGCCCATTGGTACATCCAGTAACTCATATGGTGGTGGAAAGGGGCTGAGGCGGCAATGGGCTGCTGATCCATGTGAGCTGACCAGCACCCCTCATTTACCACCTACAGCTTCCACGCCAGCCGTGAACCCTGCCAAGGCCTCTCCCTGGATCACATGCACAATGCTGGCATCTATGGGTGACAATAAATGTGCAGCTGCATGTGTTAGGATGTGGTATTCCTCGCCTCCCACCCCCTGCAGCCCCAGAATTGTGCCGTAGGCTGTGTGCAGCTGAGGTGGGGTCAAAGGAACTGGATGGAGATCACCCGCCCCCGATGACAATCCCATGGGACAGTCCCCCACCTAAATCCCAAGCCTAAACACATGTGGGTCCGAGGGGTCTGCGGGCCCCTCCAGTAATGCAACCCATGTCACAGATGACCCCTCCGTGTCCCCTGATCAGCCTGTGTCTCTTACCAACCAGCTTGAGCCCCCATCAGGTGCGGCTCCTCCTGCAGGGCATTATGGGCGTTGCCCCCCAAAGCCCTGCAGGGGGACCGCTGCGGCTTTAGTTTTGGTTTTTTTAAAAAAAAAAATGTGCTGCCGTTTCTGACAGCTACAGCAGCCTCTGAGCTGCTGCAGAGGCTGCTGTAGCTGTCACTGAACCTGTTCTCCCTTCGGGGACCCACCCACTCCACTGGGAGAGGGAGTGGGTCCCCGAAGGGACAAAAAGGTTCAGCAGCTCAGCTGCCCAAAGCGTTTTCCTAT
>QEPC01000409.1:1388941-1412033 GCA_003113815.1 Sphenodon punctatus
AATAGTGGCTCAGCAGGATAAAGAGTCAGACAGAGCAGAGCGAAAGAGGTGAGTTTTAAGGAGAGATTTGAAGGTATGAAAGGAGGGGGCAAGGCGGATGTGGACAGGGAGGGAGTTCCAGGCATGGGGGGCAGCAAGTGAGAAGGGATATCAAATGTTTTAATAAAATAAATTTAAATAAATAAAATAAAACTCTATGGGGAGGGGAGGAGGGTGCCGCATGAATGGATCGTGGGCCACAGCAGTTGCTGGGTCATTTAAACCTGACCCAGGCCAGGCTGCAAGTAGGCAGACGTAGGGGTGCATTCCCAGAACTGCTCCAAGGGTGATCAACCTCACATCCATGTGAAAACACCCATTGCTTGATTCTGCTTCTCTCTTTGGGTCTTACTCCAGTGGAGCAGAACCTATGTCTGCCAGTCATCTCATTTATTTGAATGGCAATATCATGTTTATCTAACTGGTTTTTATTCAGATGGTTTCTATGTATGGCCTTGCGTACAAATCATAATTGTACCAGTTGTATGTATGCTACAGCCACTCTTCCCTGCCAGCCCTACCCACAATCCATTCCAGATACTGAGTGGCTTGACCATCCTACAAACATCCCTTCTTTCAACATTTGTCTGTAACCATTCACATGCACTTGGACTGTTTAGTACTCTGTACCTGAGGTTTGCACAGTAAGGTGGTCATTATAATTGTCTATGTCACTTTTACCTTGCTGTCTCCAGATTAAAGAATCCTGCTGGGAGCGTGTTGGCACCTGTCTTGAGGGTTCAGCCCTAATCCACACTCTGCTGTGTCTGGGTTCCAGATGGCTGTGCTCTTACAGCTGATGGCCTTCTGCTTGGCACTCATCTCCACTCTCTTTCTGGTTGTAGCCACCTGGACTGATTGCTGGATGGTTAATGCTGACGACAGTTTAGAGGTGAGCTGAACAAGTACAGCCTTTACTAAAGAACCACACTGTGGCCAAGGATGTGCTTACATTTATCAGGTTTCAGAAGGCATCAGACAAATAAGGAGTGGGGGAGGGTGGGGTGGGGGTTAGCTCTTGCTGAGATGTGGCCTGTCTGTCTGCACCACAGAGCTGTGGCACATGCCAGGGTTATGGCTACCAAATTTCTGAGAGGCTCAGCGTGGGCACTTGGTGACTTAAGAGATGGGAATGGAAAAACCAGAATCTCTTTTTATTGGAATAGGTTTCCACAGAAATGTGCAATTTCCAGGGGAGAGCCATTGATTATCTATTCTGTGCAAGATGAACAGTAGATCTTCAAGGAATTATGATAATTGCAGCATATGCAGTACTGCTTCCTCCCAGCTTTGGGCTCGGACTGCAAGTGAACCCCTGTGGTGCTGCTTGCTTTCAGCTCCTCCTGATTCTGACTGCTGCTGCCAGTGAACCCCTGCAGTGATGCTTACTCCACCCCCATCCCTCTGTCGTCTCCACCTGCACACAGCGATAGTGTCCTCCTCCTGAGGGTTGAGAAGGGCCAGAGAACGTCTTATCAAACACCACAGCCTCCTGTGTCTTGGCGAAGGGTGTGGGCCTGGTTGCAATGGCAGTGGCATATTTTATCCCTGCCTCCTCCCCAACTCCAGGAGCCAGCGAGCCACGAGCCCTTCCTGCTGCTGCTCCAACAAAGGAGTGTGGAGGGAATCTCTCCTCAGGCAGCCTCTGCCTGTCACAGTGTGGGATAATCCTGCTTAGGCAAATTTTCCAATGCCTCTACTCAGAAGGTGGGGGAGCTAGAGCTCTACCCTACAATCCTTTTCCTCTCCTCCCCTCAAACTTCTTCCATTGCCTCTTTTTCTCCCATCTCTCCCCTTCTAATCCCTCCAACTCCTTTCATCCCCTCTTTTCCATCTAGAGGGATACACACTCCTTCTCCCTTCCCCCCTCCCTTCTTTCTAATTTGAGAGTTTTCTGTCCTTGCTATCTTCACGCTGCCCCCTGCTCTTCCTTCCTGTTTCTGCAGCTTATAAAGCTATCATGGTCTGCAATGAAAACCAATGAAGAAAAATGTAAGTAAGGCCAATCTGCCTGAAATCCAGCAGGAGAGTTCCCCTCTCAGGTCTTTTTAGCACCGCTGCTTAGTACACCCCATAGATATTGATGGTGCCAAATCTCTGATAAGACATTCCTTGCATCCAAAGCAGCAGGGCATCTGTTGTTGGTTCTGTGTTGTTTTGTTTTTTAAAAAATCCAAAACAAGTCCCTTCAAATGATGTGATTTATTTTAGCCTGCATCCCTCTTTAAGAAGTCCCCCTCTTTGAACCACTCCCCTTCCAGCAGTAGGGGATGCAGCTGCATCAGAGAGCAGAGTCCTGTTCCTACTATTATGGTTATGCCCTTGATTTGACAACTGTTATCATGACTTCCCTTAAACTTCTCTTCACTTAGCTTAAACATACCCAGTTCCTTCAACCTTTCCTCATAAGACTTGCATTCTAGGCCCTTTATCATCTTTGTCGCCCTCCTCTGAACCCACTCTAATTAATCAATGTCCTTCTTGAAATGAGGCACCCAAAACTGGACAGTGCTCCAGGTGAGGTCTGACCTGTGCTGAATAGAGTGGAATTGTTACTTCTGCTGTTTTGGAAACAATGTTTCTGTTAATGCTACCTAAAATTGCATTAGCCTTTTTTGCAGCCACATCACATTGCTGACTCGTGCCCAATTTGTCATCAACCACAGTCCCTAGATCCTTTTTACATGAGCTGCTGCCAAGTGAGCTATCCCCATTGTATACGTGTGCATTTGGCTTTTCTTCCCTAAATGCAGAATTTTACATTTATCTTGACTGAATTGCATTTTGTTACTTTCTGCAAGTATCTGTGTAGTATTTCAACTTATCAATTTTTAAAAAAATTCAAATTATATCTTCAGCTGCCAATTCTGGCTGCCAATATTAGCTGCCTGCCTCCCCCTCTCCCTCTTTTGTGTCATCTGCAAACTTGATAAGTATTCCCTCCACTCCTTCATCCAAATTGTTAATTAAGATGTTGAATAGCACTGGCCCACAACAGAGCCCTGCAGCAGGACCCCATTCAGTACCTCCCTCCAGTATGATGACGATGATCATCATCATCTTCAATCAATCATCATCATCAAGTATTTATAGATAGGTCCCTGTCCCAGTGGGCTTACAGTTTAAGAGATAAGGGAAGGGAGATGAAGGGGATGGGAAAAGAGGGAGAGACAGGAAAACATCCAAGAGGTTGAACTTGTAGGTGCACATGCTTCGTTTAGTTACAGAGGAGAAGGAGAACCTAAGAAAATAAGAAAACCAGGGTGAAGATTAAGGGGATTAGGAGCTAGGAAAACCCTGACAGAAGAGGTGGGTTTTCAGAAGGGATTTGAAGATAGGGAGGGAGCACTGGCAGAACAAATGTATTCAGGGAGAGACCTCCAGGCATGGAGTTGGGGGGAGGTAAGGAAGAAGGGGCAAATATGTTTTGAGGAATAAGAGAGTCATGAGCAGGCGAAAGTAGTAGCAAAGGAGGAACAGAGCTCCCGGACAGGAATAAGAGGAGCCTTTGATGGTCACACTGCGTGGAACAGATGAAATTTAATGTTGACAAGTGCAAAGTGATACACATAGGGAAAAGTCATCCAAACTATATGTACACATAAATTAGGGGGTTCCACTCAGGAAAAGGATCTTGGAGTCATCATGGACAATACATTGAAATTTTCAGCTCAATGTGCAGCAGTGGTAAAAAAAAAAAAAGTAAACAATGTTAGGAATCATTCAGAAAGGGATAGAGAATAAAACAAAATAACATAACATCTCTATGTAAATCTATGGTGTGACCGCACCTTGAATACTGCGTGCAGTTCTGGTTGTCCCTTCTGAAAAAAGATATAGTAGAATTAGAAAAGGTACAGAGAAGGGCAGCAGGGTATAAAAGGTATGGAATGGCTTCAAGAGACTTGATAGGTTAGGGCTCTTCAGCTTGGCGAAGAGACAACTGAGAGGGAATATAATAGAAACTTATAAAATCATGAGTGGTGTGGAATGAGTAAATAAGGAGTTTTTATTTACCCTCTCAAATAATACTAGAACTAGGGGACACTCCATGATACTAACTGGCAGTAGATTTAAAACAAATACAAGAAAATATTTTTTTCACTCAACTCACAATTAACTTGTGGAATTTGTTGCCAGAGGATGTGGTCAAAGCCAGTAGTATACTTGGGCTTTAAAAAGGATTGGATAAGTTCTTGGAGGATATGTCCATTAACAGCTATTAGCCAAGCAGATTAGGGAACATAACTTCTGACTGTCAGGAGCTAGGAGTCAATTGCCCCATTATGACCTGTTGGATACGTCTCTCAAACAAGATTGGCCACTGTTGTTGGAGACAGGATGCTGGACTTGATGGATCACTGGTCTAACACTGTATGGCACTTCTTATGTCCTTCAACCAGCCATGAATCCACCTTGTTTTAGTGCCTTCCAATCCACACGTTGCAAGCTTGTTGTTAATGAGGATCTCATGTGAAACTTTGTAAAATGCTTTGTTGAAATCAAGATTATGGCATGGTGGACTGTCCTGAATGGGAGCAGGCTTGTTTAACTTCTTGGGGAAATTAGCCTTCCTGACTACACTCCACACTTGCTCAGCGTCCTAGAGCCAGACTCCTTAAAGACTTATCAATTTTAATAAAGATGAGGTTTTAAATTTATATTGCGCCTCCACAATTCCCCTTCAAGCCCGCCCCAATATCTTTCTTTTAGGGACTTCTCCTGGCCAGGCCAGGCCTCCTGTTTGAACCAAAATACATCAATCTCTCAAAAAGGCTCATTCAGATACCTGTAAACTAGTTTTGTCCCACCTGGATCCTTTCAGCTTATCCTCCTATTGCTGTGATCTCTGTGATTTCTGGCTACCAAACTCAGCGTATGGCTCATTCCCTTAGAGGCTTGGGCTGTTTCTAGCCCTTTGGGCGTTACTGCTCCACACAAGCCAGTTTCTGGAGTTCTCTGAGCTCCCCTGCAGGCAGGTAGCCAGCCAGCCTTCTCTCTGAAGGCTCACCTGACTTCCTTTCTCCTACGTCTCAACTGTTGTTTGTCAGTCCCTTTTATGGGCTGTTCAGCTTGCTTCCTTAAAGGAACCATGACAATTCCTTGCCACAGGTTCTAACTTGCTGAACCCCTGTGACTCTGTCACAAAGATATATTATGTCCACGGCATCCCCCACTAAATTCTATAAAAAAGATAATATTATTTATTTTTATTTATTTATATTTATACAAAAATTGGTAACCTGCACCCTCCTGCCAAGGCAGCTCGGGGCAGCATACAATTCATCATAAAACACATAAAATGACATTATAAAAATATAATAAAATCTTAAAAAAACAATATGACTGGAGCCACTAAAACCCCACCCTTCACCCAACCCTCCCACCCACTACCCACCTCCCTCACCAAAGGCTTGGTGGAACAGCCAGGTCGTACATTGTCATCGAAAGGAGGGTAGGTCTGAAACTAAAAGGACCGCAACTGGGAGGGAGTGTCACAGCCTCGGGGTGGCCACCAAGAACGACCTCCCCATCGTCACCATTTTAAGGCACTCAGGGGACTTCGAGGAGGGCACCCCCGGTCAACTGCAGGGGCCGAGCTAGGACCCGAGGGATGCAGCGGTCCCGCAGGTAGGTGAGGCCCAGACCATGTAGGGCTTTAAAGGTAAGAACCAACATCTTCATTTGAGCCTGGAAGACTATAGGCAGCCAGTGCAATGAACGGAGCACAGGTGTACTGCCCAGATTAGTCTGGCATGACTTGTTCCTGACAAATCCATGCTGGTTATGAGCAATCACTGCAGTCATAAAGATGTTTACAGACCGACTTGTTTTATAATCTGTTCTAGTTTTTTCCCAGGTATTGAACTCAGTCTGCCTGGTCTATAATTTCGAGGCTCTGCATTCCAGTCTTCTGTAACTTCACCTGTTTTCCAAGAGTTCTTGAATATCATTGAAGAGGTTCTAACAGTACTTCAGTATGTTCTTTCAGTACGTTAGGGTGTAATTTATATTATACTGAAGACTTGAATACATTCCAAGTTGACAAGTATTCTCTGACAACCTCTTTATCTATTCTGGCCTGCAATTTTTCCTCCTCTTCCTTCATACACCTATTGACAAGCTAGACACAGGGTGTTTTTAAACAAGCAAGGCAATGGGTTGGTGGTGTCTGTTGCCACTGAATGACACTGTCGTAGCGCACCCATTCAGATGAAGGAATTTAAATGGGCGGCTCCCAGTGTGGCTACCCTGACCATTGACACAAGCTGCCATGCACTCCCTCTGCCATGGACCATGGGGGAGGGGAAAGTGTGCTGGGACGGCCTTTGCAATTGACATGTCCCCGGCATGTGCGCTTGGGAACCCGGGCTCCCCAGTGCTCCCGGACAGTTCTTGTGACTTGCAAAGGTCATGTCACCCACCCACAGTGCTTATGAGAGGTGGACTGGTCTGCTGGCATGACTGGCTGCCCCAGTTCATACGCACAGGAGACTCCGTGACTGCCCATTGCCATTGAGCTATTTGGCTTGCCCTGCATGAAGAACCCCGAATTTCCCAGCAGTGATTCATGCATGACCATGAGTGGGTAGTCTGTGGCTTATGGGAGTGCACATCTCCCCTACTCCACCTTCAGAAGGGCAGTGGGCTCTGTGACTCATGCGTGGCCATGCGAGGTAGCATTTTGGGTGGTCATGTGGGGTAGCATTTTGTTTAAAACACCCATGTTTTCCCTTTTTTGTGAAAACTGAGGCAAAGTAGGAACTGGGAAGTTCTGTCTTCTTTTTATCGCCTACTAACATTTCACCATCTTCATTGACCAGTGGATCCACTATTTCCTTATTCTTCCTCTTATTTCTGACATACTTAAACCTTTTTGTGTTGTTTTTAGCATCCCTTGCTAGTTTTACCTCATTTGTGTCTAAAGCTAAGGCCTTCCTGACATCATTCCACGTATGGGCTCTACGTCTGTGCATCCTTGGTCCCTACTTCCATTTCTTATATGTTTCCCTTTTATGGATCCATAGTATCAGCTCCATTAGTTAAGGTGAGTACAGTCTTCTATTATTAAAGGAGGAATATATTGATGTTCAGTAAAATGCAGAATATAGATGGTATCAGTTTCAAATTTCACACACACCATAGTTAGTGGTTTGCAGGTAGTAAAGTTTTGAGAAGATGGGATTACCGAGTCATAAGATATAAAGATTTAAAGATTATCTTGTTTTGTGCGTTTTCTTCAAGGTTGCCACCAAATCAGTTGAGCAGGGGAGGAAAGGTATCAGATTGTTTTTAGAGCTCTAAGGAGTTTAGAAATTTAAGTATATTAATCAGTTTGTGTTTCTGTTTATTTTATTACAATTCACGCTCTAGTTTTTATGTTATAATTTCACAAAGTTCAGTTTTATTCTATGAAGATAGAAGTTATTTCACGCATGCACTGTTCTCTTTCTTTTAGTGTAACAGGCTCCTCCCCTGCTCTGATCCATCCAACTGACAACTGATCACGGGGGGGAGGGAGGCCTGGAAAAGGGGGCATGTGCTCTTCCCAGGCTCACCTCTCCTGCAATCCACCCAACTGACAGCTGATCATGGGGGAGGGGGCCTGGGAAAAGGGCATATGCTCTTCCCAGGCTCCCCTCTCCCCTGATCCACCAGACAGCTGATCTCAGAGGAGAGTGCCTGGGAAGGGGGTACATGCTCTTCCCAGGCTCCCCTCTCCCTCGATCCACCCACCAATAGCTGATTGCAGGAGGGAGGCCTGGGAAGAGCATGCACACTCCTCTCAGGCTCCCCTTTCCCCAATCAGTTGTTGGGCATCAGGGGAAAGGACGCACACTCTTCCCAGGGTCTGCTTCTCCATGATCAGCTGTTAGGCAGGGGGAGGGGGGGAAGCACATTCCTCTGGGCCAGACCCACAACCTGATTTCTGAAGTGTACAATCTGTGCTAAAACTTCTATCCATTTCATTTTCACAAAAGGTAATATAATAAAATAAGAAAAATCCATTACATCAAGAATTCCTTCTCTCGTGTTCTCTGAACTCTCAGAATACTTTTTTGGAAAACTTCTTTCTCTACTTCATTATAAACTATGCCACCCACCCACAAACACCCATCAGATGGGTGGCAGACCATCCATGTAAAAGTCCACAAGTCCATGCAGACATGCCCACCAGGGGTGATGCCGGATGTTTGGTCAGGAGCCCACAAAGGAGGGCAGATACATGACATGGGTGCACCAGCTCCCATGATGTCTGGGACGAAAGCCCTAGAGAAGACAAAGGGAACCAGTGCCACGTCACACGTAGGATGAGACCAGGTGAGCACAGAGACCCAGGAATACCCAGGGTGTGGGGGCGGGAACCCGTTCCGGGGGGAAACAGTACAGCTAACCACAGCATATGTCTCCTGGCACAGGGCTGAGGGCACAGAGCGACCACGGCACCACCCGCTGAACCCCAGGCCACCACAGCCACAGGGCATGACTAGAGGAGCAGCAGCGACAGCAAGGTGAGAGCAAGGGGACCCCAACCAACCAGGGAAGAGAGGGCAGAGCCCCAGCCCCGGCACCGTGGCTGAGGGAACACAGGGCAGGCTCCAGCAACTGAACCCTTGTCCCCATCCTCCCAGGAGACCACCCAGACAACAGAGTACTGCACCACCAGGGAGATGGGTGAGGAGGGCTAAGAAGCCATCGCCCAGGAGATGCAGCAGCAGGGGTACAATAGGGATGTTGACAGTGCATGCGGCAGGCAAATGACTTGAGTTCTGGATATAAACGTACCAAGGAAAACAATCTCAACAACCATGCCTCAGTCTCAACAACCATGCCATGTGCACAGCCAAGTTCCAGGAGGAGCTGGACACGTTCCTCTGCATGGATGGGAACATCATGGTCTCCCACACACACGGTAGTGCCTTCACCAGGGCCATATGGAGGGCCACCACAGAACCCCCCCTGCTGGACCCCCCAGAACAGGGGGGGATGCTGCCCCTGGCGAGGCCAGCCAGGAAGTGGGAGGCCAGCACCCCATCTCACAGGGGGTGGAGGTGCCCAGGGATCCAACCACAGTAACACCACCCTCCGCATGTGCCCACAAAACCCACAGGCCACCCAGTCATGGGTAAAGAGGGCACACGTGGAGCAAGTAGAGACCCAGAACAGCCTTCAGGAGGTGGAGGAACAGGATCCAGGTATGACCGGCCTAGTGGGCCCGGGGTGGAGGAGGCCCTGGGCAGAGTCACAGTGACCGGGGCCGGGGCCTGGGTGCTGGTAAACACTAACGGGTCTCTGTTCCCATTGCAGCTCAAGGTTGTCTGGAGGTGCATGATGTGGAGTTTGTGGAGGAGGAGGTGGACGAGGAGGGGCCAGTTGCACTCCCACTACCAGGTAAGGCGCACCGCTACGGTAGGCCAAACCATCCAAGAGGCCACAGGGGGGCATGGCATGGAGGTGGGCAGATGTACAGGGTGGGGAGGGAGGCCCCTGGGGCCGCACATCCCACACCAGAACCGGGACCACCAGGTCACACCCCACCATGGGGCACCCCACTGGAGGGGTACACCGCCCCCAGGGGCCACACACTAGTGTGGCTACATGGCCGTGGGTGGAAGACTGGGCAGGACCCCACTGGTGTGCTGAGGAACACACACACAGGGAAAGGGACACAGGGGGGAGGCCAGCGGGGGGGACAGGTGATGGTCCCAGATGCAGGGGGTACACAGCTGCAGGGCACCAGCAGCACAGGGGGTGCATGGATGCAAGGCTCATGAGGATGCCCCAGTATGTCACTAGCACCCCCATGTGCCCATGCCCTACAGGGGTTGGGACAGAGGGGGCAAATGGGAGTGGTGGTGGACCCCACAGTGGGTCCCATGAAACACAGGACAGTCACTGGCCCTACCGGCAGTGACCCTAGCCAGTGGGGGACACAATGGGAGCAATGTTGGGGCAGGGGGGACACGATGTTGGGGCAGGGGGGGCCCACATGGGAGCAACATGATGGAGCACCGAGAACATGGGGGCTGCCCTCTGTGACACCCCAGTAACAGCAGTAGGGGACAGGGGGGTGCACTGGCCAGGCTTACTAACATGGGATGCAATCTCTCCTTCACAGAACAGTGACCCGCTCATGTGAGGGGTGCAGATGCCAGCAGCATGGAGAGGAACTGGAAGATGCAGGCCAAGAACCAGCAATGAAGGGAGGACTTGGACAGGAAGCTGTTCAAGGAATCTAGAAGGTTATCCGAAGTGCACTCTCAGGAGCTCGCGCTCACCAGGGAGCTCCTAAGAGGGGAGGGGGAAAGGGACTGGGAGATCCTGGCAGCTATGATGACCCAGTCCCACACCTAGCACATCTGGGACAGGCGGCAGGCTGCCACCCTCCACCATGAGCAGTGGTGTGACAGGGAGGAGGCGGTGCACACCTGTGGCTGCAAGGGTCATGAACTTCATGGGGGAGGTGGTGTTGGCCCTGCGGTGGAACCCCTAGTGCGACAGGGGCCGCCAGGCCATGGATGGAGGGATGGCAGCTGACATACACCACAGCGCCCACCCACTGGTGCAGGAGCCCCCTCCCCTGCACTTTGGCTAACCCTAGTTCTCCCAGAAGCATCCCTTCCTTGGCCTGGTCCAAAGGGTTCCCCTCCCGCACATAGGTCCACACAAGCTGCCGGTGGGGCTGCCCTTCCAGGGCGGTACCTCCCGGTACCCCCCCAGCTGCAACCCCGACCCCTCCACTGGGAACTGATGCCTCCACCCAATGATCCAGCACCCCAGGACAACCAACTGCCCATGTCTGCTGCCCCACCCCCTCAGATAAGGCCGCTGACCCCCTGCCCCCTGAGGGTACTNGCACCCCAGGACAACCAACTGCCCATGTCTGCTGCCCCACCCCCTCAGATAAGGCCGCTGACCCCCTGCCCCCTGAGGGTACTACCCCATTGGAGGTCAGGAGGGGATGTGGGGGCCAAAAGGATGCTCACGGGACCCCCAGTGGGCCAGGCACTGGTGTGGGAAGGAGCCATGTGCACATGTGGACTGCTCACCCCATGCTTGTTATTTCTCACAGGGACCTGCACCAGAGGCCGGTGTGGAGCAGCCAGTGAATGACAGGGAGCCCAGCCCATCCACTCTCTGATTGCTGCACTCAGTGGCAGCAAAGACCCACCAGGCTGCAAGCCCCGATGATGCAGCCAAGCAGGGGGTGAGGTTGCCTCTGAAAATAGAGACCCCCATACCATTCTACAGTTCTCCTTCAAATAAAAATCACTGCACATATACCTCTGTATCACATCCTCTGTTCCAGGACCAGTGGGTGGGTGGGTGGGGCTGACAGGGTGGCACCAGCAGGGTGAGGGTCTGGTACAATGCCGGGGCAGCCGATGGGGCCAGGGGAACCCTCACCGAGGCTGCAGCCAGCACTGGCGGGGACCACTCACAGGGCCGCCTGTGCGTGGTGGCATGCAGGACAGTACACAGCCATGGCACCCTGCAGCTATCAGAGAGGGAGGGCATTCGCACCCAGGCAACCCACTGGACCTGTTCCCAGGGCCCCCTTTCCCATACAAGGCACAGAGACATGGTTAGCTGCTAAGGGGTATACCCAGTGTTATTGATGGGGTGCACAGGTTTACAGGCTGGGATGTGGGTCAGGCACGGGCTGGTCGTCTGCTGCCTGGGCAATGATGCGGCAGCAGAGGGCATCCCTGTTCTCCAGAGATGCGCTGGAATGCCCTGCCCTGGGCATGTTGGTACAAAGGCACAGGGCCTGCCCTCTGTACAGGTGGTGGGTTGTCCAGGGTGGCACCTCCAGTCTCGCATATGCTGTGCAGGATGCATGCTGCCAGGACAAGGATTGGGGTGTGGTCAAGGTTGAATTGGATCCTGTTCATCAACAGGCACCAGCACATCTTCAGCTGGCCGAAGGTCCGCTCCACCATGCTGCGTGCTGATGACAAGCGTTCATTGAACATGCGGTGGTCAGGGTTGCGCACCACTGGGTAGGCCCTTATGAGCCACGGGCCGAGCAGGTAGGCGGGGTCCCCTATCACAACAGGGGTCATGGGAATGCCCTCTATCACACGGTACAGGTTGGGGGCCAGCTCCCCGTTGAACATGCAAGTGTAGAATGGGGACGCATGCAGTATACGCGCATCATGGCTCCACCCTGACTGGCCCATGTACACATCTATAAAGAGGCCTCTGTGATCCATGATGGCCTGCAGATTGATGGAGAAGGCCTGTTTCCTAGGGGTGGGACAAAAGTGAAAAAAACGGGTATCGGTTTTACCGGTTACCAGTTTAAAAATAAATCGGTTTTATTGGTAAAACCGGTTTACCTGTACCAGGTTTTTTTCATTGATTTCAATGGGGAAGTGTCCCCATCAAAATCAATGAATCCCCCCCCAAGCCTCCCCCCCTTCCAGGCTGTGCGGGTGGAAGGGGGGACACCCCCCCACCCTGCCCAGTCTGGATTTTTTAAAAAGACCAGACCGGGCCTGGGCCACCACCGGCTGTCCGGTGGCAGCCAGGGCTATGGAGGTAGCTGAGCTCTCCTCCAGGACCCCACATGTGGCTGGCTGGCAATCTCTGGAAGCTGGCAGGCAAGACCGGTAACCTAACACACACACCCTGGATCGCCTTTTACCTGTGCTCCTTCTGGGTGGTGGCAGTGGCCGTGGCAGCAGCACGGCATGGGTTCGGCTTCAGAGCTGGCTTCAGCGCTTCACCAGGTGTTCTGGGGAAACCCAAAAGTTCCCCAGAAGGCCTAGGGAAGCACTGAAGCCAGCGCTGCAGCTGGACCTGTGCTGTGTTGCTGCTGCCAGAATTGTCGCCACCACCAGGAGGAGCACAGGTAAAAGGTGATCCAGGTGTATGTGTTAGGTTATCGGTCTTTCCTGCTGGCTGCCAGAGAGTGCCAGCCAGCCACGTGTGGGCTCCCGGAGGAGAGCTCAGCTGCTTCCATAGCCCTGGCTGCCGCCAGGCCACCAGTGGCAGCCTGGAGGCTGGGTCCGATTTTTTTTTTTTAAAAAAAAATCTAGTCTGGGCAAGGTGGGTGGGGGGGTGTCCCTCCTTCCACCTGCGCAGCCTGGGAGGGGGAGGGAAAGTTGTTTTTAACTTTTTGGTGTTTTTTTTTACATTGCGGCCATTGATTTCAATGGCCGCAATGTAAAAAAAATCCAGTACAGGAACTGGCACTGGTATGGGTAATTATCAAATCTATCCGGTATCCCAGATACTGCCAAATACCGGCAGTATTGGATACCGGGAGATCCGAACTTCCCACCCCTACTGCTTCCTGTTCATGTAGTCGATCTTTGCGTGTGGGGGCCATATGATAGGGATGTGGGTGCTGTCGATCACCCCAATGCAATGGGGGAATCCCAGCTCCTCGAAGCCACATATCACCTCCTCAGGACCACAGAGCTGGATGACCCATTTGAGGAGGAGCTCCATGATCAGGTCACACACATCATGGAGTGCCCTGTTCATGGTGGCCATCCCCACCCTGAACTGCTCCCTCATGCTCCTGCACAAATCAGGGGTGGCCAGTCGCCACACCGCCATGGCCACTTGCATCCCTGGTGGCAGCAGATAGCACATGTTGGTCTCCTGCCTCCATAGATGGGGGTTCAGGAGTTCCCCTAACCGGGTCAGGAGGGAGCAGTTCATACAGAAGTGGTTCATCCATTCCTCATCCTTCCAGGTGGAAGAATCCTGGGGATGGGGCACGTAGAGTACTTAGATCTATTTCACATGAAGATATACCTAAAAAAAATGGATGCACCTGATTGATTTTAATTATGGAGGAATGAAGGTCTGTTTTGCCAGGGGTCTTTTGAAACTGTTAATAGGGCAAAATACTGAAGATGGGGTAGTGTTAGAGGAGGCCCGGTGGTTGCATCAGCAGTTGGGGTTTAACAAAATGAAAAAATAAGGCTTTCTGACATTGCAAGTTTTGAAATCCTTTTAAATATTAACATCGAAGTAGTGCATCGGACAGATGGTATAGAATGGGTCATTTATAAAACAGGTTCTCCCGAGCAGGTTAAGATTGTTTATATGCTGCTATACAATGAGCATTATTATGGCATCCTGGACATAAAAAAGCTTTTGGGAGCTAAGTGCTTATGTGAATTTTCACATACACTTTACAGTCATAGACATAACTGTACCAGATGCTGTCATCTCTGTCTAGACACCTCCTGCACTCACGTTGCAGGAACTAGTCAGTTTCAATGTCCTAGCTGTCTGCTCTTTTGCAGGTCTAGGGGGTGCTTAGCGAGGCATAGGGCCCTGGCAGAGGAAGACAGGAATGAATGCAAGCTAAAAGTCCAATGCCCCAATTGTAACACTTATGTTGACAAAGTACACAAATGTAAAGGGAGAAAGTGTGGTCAGTGTAGGCAGGCGCTTTAGGATATAAACACTCACCTATGCTATATGGTGTGTCTTTACAAACCTGAAAAATCTGAAAAATATATATTTTATGACTTTGAGTGTACCCAGGAAAGAGGAGTGCATGAACAAAATTACATTTATGCCACAGATCTTAAGGGGGAGAAAACCTGGGAATTTAAGGGGGAAGACTGTGTTAAACAATTTCTCAAAGCGTTTATGCACCCAGGTTCCGAAAATACAGCTATCTTGGTCAGAATGCTTCTCGATATGATTCATATTTTATTGTGCAAGAGTTGGTTAAACAGAAGTTTGAAATAGATCTGATAGTTCAGGGGTAAATTACTTAGCATAACAGTACCAGCCTTCCAATGGCATTTCATCAACTCCTATAATTTTATTCCAATGAAACTCAGCAAGCTTCAAAAAGCCATGGGGTTTCAAGACTGCAAGGGGTATTTCCCTCTTTTTTTAAATACCAAGGTCAACCAGAACTATGTAGGACCCATGCCCACTCCTAGATATTATGGGGTGGACACCATAATGCCTGAAAACAAGGCAGACTTTCTGGCATGGTATGAGACTAACAAGGATAGCCAGTTTGATCTGCAGAGAGAGTTAGCCTATTAATGTCAGCAAGATGTTAAAATTTTGAGGGAGGTTTGTGTGCGATACAGAAGTGGAATTATGGAAATGATGGAAAAAAGGAAGGCAGTGGGGATGAAATATGGTGCCATCCTGGTGGAACAGCACCATATAGACCCTTTTCAGTATTTAACTATAGCCTTGGTCAGTCAAGCCATGTTCAGATTCCTCTGCTTAGAGCAGAATACCATCGCTCTTGCACCTCCTGACAATTACCAGAAGTATGCAAAAAGGTTTTCAAGCCTTTCCATTCAGTGGCTTTTGTTTATAGAGCACAAAGAAAAAATCCCAATTCGACACGTTTTGTAGGGTGGAGAATTTAAAGTGGGCCATTTTAGTTGGACGGGTATGCTGTCATTAATGGGGGGGAACAGCCTTTGAATTCAATGGGTGTTTTTATCATGGGTGTGTGAAATGCTATGCAGCAGGGGCTGTGAACCCATTGACAGGGTCCACTTATGGTTCTCTCACTTACCAGAACCAGCGTAAGGAAGATTTTCTCAGGGCTAATGGTTTTGTAGTCAGATCCCTCTGGGAGCACAAGTGGAGGGCTATTCTGGAGACAGACCATGAGTTGCAGGAATTTCTTAGAGGTAGAGGGATGCCCCAGCCCTTGCTACCTAGGGATGCTCTGTACAGAGGGAGAACAAACACTATATCTCTATATTACCTAACGACTCCCGGGGAAGACGTGTGGTATTATGAATTTACTAGTCTGTATCTGTATGTGAATAAGACCAAAGAATACCTGGTTGGGCACCCAGAGATAATTTGTAAAAATTTTGGCCCTCTATCTGACTACTTTGGTCTTGTCAAAGTGTATTATCCTCGAGCTCTCTTCTTCCCTGTGTTACCTGTGCGGGTAAGAGGGAAGCTCATGTTCCCGCTGTGCAGGTTGTGTGTGGAGAACACAGAGGAGGAGAGAGCGCTGGAGGGGACATGGGCCACCATTGAGTAGACTGTTGCTCTGGAGAAGCGTTATAGGGTGGAAAAAACTTTGAAGTCTGGCACTTTGCAAACAAAAGTGATAACATTTATGTAGAATACATCAATATGCATCTCTGCCATAAACAGGAGGCCTCCGGCTATTCCAGCTGGTGCACTAGTGAGGAGCAACAGGCTAGCTATGTTGAGGAGTACCATAGGAAAGAAGGGGTATGTTTACATCCCAATCATATTGAGGTGAACCCCGCAAAACGTAGTATCACTAAGCTCTACCTTAATTCTTTCTGGGGAAAGTTCACAAAAAGGTCCAATCTGGGCAACATGACTGTTGTTAGATATCCTGAAGAGCTTTTTCAGCTTGTGTCCCCCCCTCCCCCCCCGACGTTATTTCTTCTTGTGAGTTCTAGGGGGAGGATGCAGCCTGTGTGTGCTGGAAGGAGTTTAAGGAGCATTGTGTGATTTTGGGCACCACCAATGTTTTTATAGCAGCCTTCACAACCGCCTATGCATGCCTGGAGTTGTACAGGGTGTTAGAAGGGTTGCAGGAGTGTTGTCTTTACCATGATTCAGACTCTGTCATATACGTGAGCCGCAAGGGGAAGTGGGATCCTCCTCTTGGTGACTACTTAGGAGAACTGATGAGCGAACTCCCCCCAGATCAGTACGTCATAGAATATGCTTCAGGAGGTCCTAAAACGTATGGGTACAAGTTGGCTAATGGTAAAATGTTCATGAAGGTAAAGGGGATTACACTGAACAGCTCCAATACTGAAAAAGTCAATTTTGAGAGCTTGAAAGATCTGGTTTGGGACTATCGAGCAGGACAGAAAGAAGATAAAAAGATAACGATTCAACAACCTTCCATAGTAAGAGACAAAAAACACTTTTAATTAGAGACAAAGACTTAGGAAAACACAGAGAGTGGTATATGATAAGAGGGTGCTAGGAGAAGAGTATCGTAGTCTGCCCTATGGTTATTAACCATGGACACTAGATGGCAGCACCCTTTTTCTGCTCTGATCGCTTGCCCGAGTGGGACTGGTAAAACATACTTTATAAAAAATCTGTTAGACCATGGCAGGCATCTGCTTTCCATCATGCCTGACAATGTAGTATGGTGTTACAGCTGCTGGCAGCCATTGTATAAAGTGATAGTTTGTAAATACCCCTTTGTTAAATTTGTAGAAGGTTTGCCTGAAACTCTGACTGATGATGCTTTGTTCCTTGTTAATAAAATGAGCTGGGTCATAGTAGATGATTTAATGCAGGCTGCCTCAGAGAGTGATGAGGTAGAAAAAGCATTCACCAATATGTGCACCATAATAATATGAGCATTTTGTACATAGTTCAGAACCTCTTCTGCAGGGGTAAAAAGAGCAGAACCATACACTTGAATGCAAAATATTTGGTGATTTTTAAGAATCCTAGAGATAAGCTTCAGGTAGCCATTCTAGCCCAGTAAATGTACCCAGTAAAATTCCAGTGTTTCCTGGAAACTTATGCAGATGTGACCCAAAAGCCATACGGCTATCTGGTGGTGTATTTAATCCCCCCCCCCCCCCCAGTACAGATTAAGGACTGGGCTCTTTCCTCCTGATTGTCCAGTCATTTATACTATAAAAAATCAGTTGTGTACTTCAAAAATATTTAACTTTGGTGAAGCAGGGGCCAGCGATCAGACTGCAGACTGCAGAAACTCACATTGCAGATTTCCCCCCCCCTTCGGATGATGGAGCCCTTCCCCCGCACTCTGGACACTTTGCAGGGTCAGACGCGATAATCCAGGATGTCTTGAGGAGAATAAGTAAACAGAATCAGGTCAATGCAGAAGTTCTGCTGGATAAACTAAGGTACTCTAGTCCTCAGGCCGCCTGGGATGAACGGGCTACTTTTTTATACCATGGTGTACCCGTCAGGGGTTTCAACATGTCTGACCTGGTTCGTGCAGCTACCCAACACCACACCCTCAAAAAAAACCCAGCAGACTGGGATGTTTTTGTAAAAGCCTTGGCTGAAGCAAACATCCCCTCCTCTCTGATAAGAAATGCCTCTATCCAGGAACATCTTAACATTGTCGAATCATCCACCATGGCCCCGCTCGAACCCACTCAGCCAACATCCCCCTTAACCCCTTCTAGAACTAGACTGACCAGTATGTTCAACTAGATCGTGATGTAAAAATGTCTTGTGATTTTTGAAATTATGTGTACTGTAGCTGTACTTTTAAATATATTCTTAACTTTTTCTTTTAAAGAGCGACTTTTGTCTTGTGTATTACTTTTAAGTCCCTCATAAAACAAAACAAAACCAAAAAACAACAATATTCGTGGTTACTTTTAAACCCTGCCATAAGGGGGGAGCTTTATTGAAAAACATGGCTATGAAATTCAGTACAGGAAACACAGATCTGGGCATGTTGAAACATGCCTGGCATAATCCTGGGCCTGTCCGAACAGCACTTTTTATTTTTTACAAGACAAGTCATCATTTGATCATTTTCTGCTAAATTATCAGAATACATTTCTAAAATTTGTTCAAAGGATAAACCTTTGCACCGGTGATGGAGAAAAAAGACACAATGAAAACCACAAGCCTCCAAGGTAGGGTCTTGTAATTGGGTGCATTGAAATACATTCCTACAACCATTCTTGTTCAAAAATTAAAAAATTCTTCTAGGAAACAAAACGCTGTCAGGGGGCTGTCCATAAGAGTAAAAAAACCTCACCCTGGTTGTGTTCTGTCAGGTAGATTGCGAGCCAATGTTCTCCAGGTTGTGTATGGGTGTGTGTGTTGACCACCAGGCCTACAGGCCTTTACACTAATCTCACTTTAGGGAGCGAGTTGCTTGAGAACACATCCATGAAAGTCTTTCTTGTGTAAGGGTCTGATGATAAAACACATGATAACTGTATGGTGTCCATGTTACATATAGTCAAACAGTACATTTCTCCTTTCATTTATCTCTATCACATTGTCAAAAACAGCATAAATGATCATGTTGATGGTTATGGGTAAGGTTACAGCAAAGTGTATTTCCACCCTCAGGTTTCCATTTTTAATCAGCGAGTAATGATCACCACCTTCCATCCTGATCTGGAGACAGATCAAAGGCAAACAGTGTGTACTCCTGTGCAAACTCCTCATGGTTGATGAGGAGGGAACAGTCTTTCATGTGTTTGCCAGCGGTTTGTACCAAATTCATGTATTCCCTCACGCAGTTTCCAGCTGCAAAGTCCAGTTGCAATGGCTTGACTCCTGGAATCTGCTCTCCATCCACATAGAGCGCCACAAAATTAATATCATAGTGTTTGAAATTAAAGGGATTCTTCACATAATTTCCACTGTGTGCATGATTAACAAGAAAAGCAAGAACTAGCAGCTTGGGGAGTTGCCCCAGAAGCAGATTCTCCTGATTACTGACACGACTGCCAGTGGGAATGCTGAACACTTTCATCCCACTCGATCCACAGGGTTAGCATTGGAGGTAAGCAGGGTCTTGGCATGTCCTAGGTGAATGCCTGGTGCCACTCATACTTTTTTCACAAAAAGTGAGGCGTTTAGAAGCTGCAACTTGTACCAGGGCTGATGTGGCAGCAAGACTTGCTGCACCGCAATTCCATTCTGAAAACGCAGAACGTAATGTTACTTGCCGCAGAGTTTCCATCGATATTTTCGCAAATCCGCAGTTGCTGCTGCGGATGTGGCAGATGCGGCATTTCTGCAATTTTTGAATTTATTCCATGTTGTCTACATTAGCAGAATAGCCACAAAATATTGCTAAATACAGCAAGCGGTTTTATACCGCCTTCCACGTTCAGCGCGATTCCGCGACACTGATATAAATATGAATGAACATTGAATGGTGTGTGGTGATGACGGACTACCTGCTTTATCATCCCCCTTCCCCTGCCAGTGCTGGGGGCCACCGCGGATACATGTGGCTATGTTGCTAGGCTACAGCTGTTAGACTGCTCTGCAGTCTGTTCTAGACTGCTGTGTGGATGGGAATAGGTGCAATAGGTGCTTCAAACACCTCACCTAGATTGGAAATAAAAATTTTTGCTATGCTAAATGATCTGATACTATGGACATGGGGACAGCCCAGGTTGGTGTGGTAATCTGGAATCTGGTGCTATAGGAGGATTATCTCATTGTTATCTTAACCATCAGTGTGGTGTAATGGTGAATGTGCCTGCCTGCCTGCTGTAGTGGACTTCGTCAAGAGACCAGGGTTCAAATCTCCTCTCTGCCTTTTTTGCTCTCTTCCCTAATATATACAGTATATTACAGTGCAATTGTTGTTTTTTCTCTCGCAGCTGTATATCACTATGATAGTTAATCTACAATGTTTTCCATTCAGAAAAATGTGCTGTGTTAAGTTTGACTGATGGCAGCTCACTACATCTGCCGGGGGTCAGAGGGGGGGGCCAAAGGAAGAAGGGGGACACACACACACACACACACATCAGGGGTGGGCCATGGTGAATGAGTGCACTACTTTTGCTTAGTATAGTGACTGACAGACTGAGTGACAGCAAGAGAGTGACTGGATTCTGTGAACTTGGGAAAAATCATTCAAATCATTGCCAATTTGCCACAGTCCCAGAGACTCAGAAAAGGGAGCAGCAGTGCACTGTGCAGCAGTAACAGTTCAACTTCAGTGTACATCATCATCACCAAAGGCTTGTTGTAAGGGGAGGAGCACTAAAAAGGAGGTTTCCCTGCCTGCCTCAAACAGTTATAATGCCAACTACTGTTCAGCAGCCAGCAGCCACAGATCTGCTTTGTTAGATTTGTATGTGATGTAAGGGAGATCATAGTATTATGTTTGTATTTTATAATGTATGTTACTGTATCCCAGTTTAACCACACAGATCCAGCTTCTTATCTAAACCATGCAGCCAGTCCTCATTCAAGAACCAGCCAAATAATATATATTAAGTAATAAATTAATAAACAACAACAAAGGTATACAGGCTACAAAAAACTCACGTTGTGTAACTGTCATGGTCAAGGAGGACCATGAGTACAGGGGACATGATGTGGGGACTAAAGAGATGTATGTGTGACGACCATCATTTTTATCTCATAGCAACATCTGACAGGAAACTGACAATATCTAACTCATGCAAAAAGATCAGAGACTCTGAGTCAGCGACATATCAGGTGCATATTCCAAGAGGTGCAACGTTTGTTTTTTGCTGAGACAGTGGCTGTTTGTATGATATAAGTGTGTGGCCTTGAAAGACATTTTCATTTAATATATCTGTTCTTCAACGGAGGCAAAACCCACAGCAAAACTCAGCCAAACCAAAGCCTATACTTGAAATCTAGGAGTGAAGGATGATTTCTCGGATGCACGTTTTTCTTTCCAAGGTGCTCTGCTGCTACTAGTCTCCTCCTCCGCAGAGGACAGGATGAGAGTGGAACAGTCTGGGGTACAGGTCGTGGATTAGGCTGCCATGCCAACTGAAGTCAATGTGTGATCTCAAACTGGACAGACCATGGTTCAAATCCTCTTTCCTTCTTTTTTCTCACCCAACTGTATTTAACTAGGAAATTTTAATTTAAGTTACTGTATGTACCCGAAATGAAAACTTATTTTAAAGAAAATGAGAGCACCGCTGTCGCAACTGCGAGGCGCACAACGTGTAGATCTGGCAACAGAGGGAGTAGGAGGCGACACACCCATCCCCGCTCCTCAGGAGAGCAACTTGATGTGCGCGACCTATACACACCCTCATGTCTCACCTTTTTTTGACTATCATTATGGCCTACATAGAATTTCTTTTCAGAAATGGTAAGTTTATTATAAACTGCAACCAAATAATTTTGTGGTCTAAGCTAGTATTTTAAAGGGTATATCAGATATATTTAAATGATAAGCACAGGGCCAGTTGTAGAATTACATCTGGGTTTTAAAAGGGCCTGGATCAGTTCCTAGAGAGTTGTTGAAACGTCCATTGGCGATTTATATATATATTAGGGGTGGGAATTCCGGATCTTCCGGTATCCGATACTGCCCGGTATTTGGTGTACCAGCAATATTGGATTAAACCCTGCAATCCGGAGTAATTTACCAGATTCCCCGTACCAGATTTTTTACATTGTGGCCATTCAAATGAATGGCCACAATGTAAAAAAAAACCACAACCCCTCCCACTTTCCCTCCCCAGTCCAGGCTGCGTGGGTGGAAGGGGGGACACCCCCTACCCATCCTGCCCAGCCTGACTTTAAAAAAAATAAATTTCCCCCTGAAGTCCCTGCTAGTGCGGGCTCCCTGGAAGGCCTAGTAGGACTGAAGCTGGCAGCCACAGCCGGTGATGAAGTCGCCGGAGTCGGACTGCCACCGTCGCCGCCGCCCGGAACACAAGGTAGGTGATCCCTGGGTGGGGAGGTAGGGTGATGCTTGGGGTGGGGTGTGTGTTAAACCACCCCCCACCCCAGGGATCACCCTAGTCCCTGCTGGTGCGGGCACTAGTAGGGACATAGGGTTAAAAACTTTTTTTTTTAAATCCAGGCTGGGCAGGGTGGGTGGGGGGGTGACCCCTTCCACCTGCACAGTCTGAGAGGGGGAGGGGGGAGGTTTTTTGTTTTTTTCCCCATTGATTTCAATGGGGACAGTGCCCCATTGAAATCAATGGAACAAATCTGGTACCAGTAAACCAGTACAAATCCGGCAATCCGGTTTTTGTGAATGCAGTAACCGGTAAATCCGGTAGCCGGTATTTGACCTGATGTATGATATACAGGGCCCCGATTCTTCTGCAAAAAAATTTCTGAAATTCTGCGACCCAAAATGGAAAATTCTGCAACCCAAAATGGAAAATTCTGCGACCCAAAATGGAAAATTCTGCAACCCAAAATGGAAAATTCTGCGACCCAATAAAGTTACAAAACCGGTCTAGTAAAATTAAAAATGAGTTCTTTAATAGCAGTAATGACATCTTTATAATTAAAAACAAACATTTATTTACATATTTGCATTAATTAACACATTTTACAGTCCAGCAAATAAAGACATTTATTTATTTGCATTAAAACACATGAAAACAGATCG
>QEPC01000409.1:1426016-1464136 GCA_003113815.1 Sphenodon punctatus
GGAATTAATTTATTTCATTGATTTCAATGGGGACACAGCGCCCCATTGAAATCAATGAAATAAATCCGGTACCGGTATACCGGATTTAATCCGGGAATCCGGTTTTTAGAGAACCGGTAACCGGTAAATCCGGTAGCCGGTAATGGGCCCGGGGTCCCACCTCTATTGTATGTATGTCTTTTAAAAAAATAATTATTATTTATTTATATCTGTTGCATCAGCACCAGCAGAATACCTGATGCTTTACAAGTCGGGATATTAGTTCTGTATATTATGTAGTATGGATTAGGCTGCTATTACTTGTTCCCCAGTCTGGTAATTTCACACTCTGGACTGTGGTAATGGAATAAGCTCAGTTCTGAAGAAACGCAAATGTGCCAATACACTGACCAGATCATCCCCACTGTTGTTTCAGAAATCCATCATGATGTAGTGGTGAACACTGGCAGCTTCAAGTTCAAATCTCATCTCAGTTGGTTTTTTCCCCACAGGTGTATTTAACTTGGAAAGTTTAATGTAACTTCAAAAGTAAATTTATTTTAATAAAAATGTGCTGTTTTAATTTGTTACTGATGCAACAGAGCAGCTGTGCTGCCGCATCAGTGGCAGTGCACACACGCTGGGCTGCCGTGCACCGCTGCTGGCCTGGAGAGGTGACTGTCTGCGAAAGGAGGGGGGGACTTAGTGAGTGGGACAGTGGGAGGGACACACCCACCCATTCTCAAAGCGCTGCACTGCAGCCTCTGTGACTGATTGAAAAACTAAGAAGAACTACACCTGAGCGGAGAGGAGGAGACCTACCTGAGTCTGAGTCTGTGTGTTTGAAAAGACAAATCCAACTTAGGTGATGGCCTACATAGATGACCTAATCAGAATTGGTAAGTTTATTCTAAAATAAAATAAAAATTAGCCATTGGTATGAACTATATATGTAAAGGATAATTACAGGGCCAAATACTATAGCTGGGTTATTTAAAAAGGCCATGATAATGTCCTTGAGAGGTCAGTAATGTCTATCAAGATATATTTATATTTATATATTTATTGTTATAAACTTGCATTAATGGCTGTTGCAATATAAATATGTACTTACATATATATTAATATTTATATTCAATTATACAGTTGCATTAATGGCTCTCTCTATATTTTTGTCTATATTTGAACAGATTTTTTTAGATATGTAATATATTTAAGTTACATTATACATATTGCTTAATATTTGTAAATATCTTCATTAAGAAATATATATATTTGTAAGTATAAATATAAATATGATTTTGTGGTCTAAGCGAGTTATTTACATGATCTAACCTATATATGTAAATGATAAGCACAGGGTCATTTTTAGTTCAACTGTATATAAAAATGGCCTAGATAAGTTCCTCGAGAGTGTGTCCCTGCCTATTAATATATTTATATATGTAGTTTCATATAAATTCCCATTTATATAATTCCTTTTTAGCTAATGTTTTCCTGAAAATTAATAAAATGTATAAAATGCTATGGCAGGTGAAATACTGGTGGATGTGGCATCTGCCATATGGGCAACAGTGTGGGATTCAGCTGGCTCCCTGGAGCAGATATCTCACAACATGGAACGTCATGGTAAAGCAGTCAAGGCAATGTCTACATTGCATTCCATAATTTATATGGTTTTAATAAACAGAAACATAAATAATATTAAGTGGTGCATCCAAAATAATTTCCATATTCCCTAATTGACAGAACGAGAGTTTAATGAAAGCAACCTGAGGTCACAGCAACACTACGATGCCATACAGAAGCAGCTGGCCAATGCACTGGAGGAAATAAAAGCCATCCGGGAAGAACTTGCGCAAATGCAAGGAGCTGGCCTGGACAGTGGACTCGAGGGGGGCAGAACTGGGAATAAAATTGTTTGATGTTGTTTTGTAACTTGATATGTCTTGATTATTTATACTTTGGGTACTGTAAATAGTTTGTTTATTTATTTTTTACCAAGAAAATGTTGATATGTTATTTTTCATTAAACTTGTTTATTGTTTCTAAAATTGTTTAATGGCATACATAACAAAACTTTAATTTAAGTATGGTTGAGCTGTGGTTACTGCCATGTCTGAACAAGGGATTTCTTTGGGATTTAAAATCAAGGAGTGTAGTAATTTATGGTACTGCGAGCCCATTTTAACCACATAGATCCAGCTTCTTCTATAAGCCATACATCAAGCCTTCATCCAAGAACCATCCAGAGTCCTCTGGTGGAGAATCATAAGGTGAGGAGAGAGGGTCCGCCTCACAGAATTACAGAAAGAGCTGATTGTGTGGTCTTAGGATGGATCATGGAACACAGTGGCACTGCTACCAGGACTCTGTGTGTGACAGTGTGACGACTGATTACTGCTCCACCGCCAGCTCCCAGAGGCTGGGAGGAGTCATGGAATCATCACCTGCGATTTGTATTACAAAAGTAAATTGATGGGTACTCAGCAAAGTCAATAACCAGAGTAGGCATGGCAGGGAGACGTTTAATTTTCAACACACAGTGTGTGATTTATTTCCCCTTTCCCTTCTCCACCCGCATGGACACACCACAGAGAAGCACAGCACGGTGGGGGGGGGGGGGGGGTTAATAATAGCAGCAGCAGCACAGACTGAATTCACACACTAAAGACTTGTAAGGGGAGTCACAGGAAAAAGCAGATTGCCTGCCTGCTTCCTTAATTAACACAATGTCCCTGTAAAACAGGGGAAGACACGAGTTCCAATTCTGCCTGTTTAGCTTGCAATGAATGTATCATTCCTCTTGTATTAGCAGTTATAATGCCAATTATTTTTTGGAAAAAAATTAAGCATACTCAGACTCTCATAAACCAAAGTTATGATTTGCCTTCTTTGCAGACTATCTCTCCCTTTTATTTCAATCACCGCCCTTTCCTTCACACAGAGCTCTTTGTTTCTTGGACTCTCTCCTGTGGACATTGTGGTCAGTGTCCTCGAAGGGATACATTTGTTAGAAATGTATTACTATAAATCATGAGTTCCAGTTATCCTTTTGATTGTACTTAAGAACTTTCAAATTGGAGAGGCAGGTGCTCCAAGATGGTTTCATTTTCTGAATCAAAAGAAGATAAAACAGATGCCCAGGATGGACACACAAGCCTTACCCTTTGGCAGATAAAATAGAAGCGGATGCTCGACAGTGACAGTATCTAACTCATGCAAGAAGCTCAGAGAGTCAGATAATAAGTGACACCTGCTCTTCAAAGAGGGACAACTTTAGTTGTTCCTGAGATAGTGCCTGTTTGTATGGAATAAATGTGTGGCCTTGAAAAACATCTGAATTTAATAGATCTGTTCTTCAGACGAAGTCCAAACACACACCAAAACTGCCCCTACCTAAAACATGCATTTTGAAAACTAGGAGTGAAGGAGGATGTCATGCACGCAGGTTTTTTGGAAAGGTGCTCGGCTTATGATTTAAGCAAAGTGGGTCACCGTAGGATGGGATGAGACCAGGGAGGGAGACACTCTGATGTAGTGGATTAAGCTGCAGCTAATGAAAGCAAGGTTTGCTCTTGAGCTGTAGACCACGGTTCAAATCCCATGATATCTCCTTTTTTTGTTTTCAACTTGACTTAACGTTATAATTTTAATTTATATTACTATAAGTCACAGAAATGAAAAGGTATTTTAACACAAAATTTAGCAACACTGTTGCTCCCTCAGTTGAGAGTCACACACACGGTGTGTGCGGAGCGGCGGTGACACCCACCACAGGTCTGAGAATGGATGGAGTGAGGAGAGGACACACCCAAAAGCTCTGCTGTCAGTCAGGAGAGAAGCTGTTCAACTTCTGGAGTGACTGAGCTGCTGCTACCTGTGTGAGTGAAGATGGCCTACATTGAATCCCTTTTTAGAATTGGTAACTGCATTCAAAAATGGAACCAAAATTATTTTGTCATCTGAATTAACTTACTTTACGGATTTAAATGCTAAGGACAGGGGCAGTGTAAAGCTGGCTTTCTAAAGGGCCTGATCAGTCCTACCTAGACAGTGGGTTTGGGTATATGTATGTGTATGTGTGTATATATATATATATATATATATATATATATATATATATATATACACACACACACACACACACACGCACTCAGTTACCTATTGAATTGATGCCTTTAAAATATATAAAATATTATAATTTCTATTGAAGGTGAGATCCTAGTTGATGTGGCATCTGCCATATGGGGTATTTTCAGACGTTACGAGATCACGCTCAACCACGGTGAATCCCCACATGGTGATCATGATCCCGTAACGTCTGCTGGGGGGGAACGGAAGCTCCCCACCAGATGTTCACCCCTGTGAATCACGGGAGGGGGGGAAATCACATTCAACACGCAAACGGAGGTCCTGGCTGGACCATCTCCGTTTGCATGTTGAATGTGATTCCCCCCGTGATCAAGGGGACTGTATCGTCTGTCCCCCTACCACGGCCTGGAATCAGCGGCGGGATTCCAGGACGTGGTCAATGAGGGTGGGCGCTGCGGCCGCATTGGCTGCGGCGCCCGCCTGTCTCCCAAGAGGGCGACCGGCCTAGGGAGCATGGGGGGCTAGGCCGTGCGGCCACACGTTGAGTCGCACGGCCCCGCCCCTCCCCGATTCCCCACCGGGATCAGCCAGCACATCTGTTGAATGTGCCGGTTTGATTCTGGCAGGGGATCAATGGGTGATTCCATGACGGGGCCAATACAGGCCCCATCAGATCTGAAAATACCCATGGTCCACTGTGTGGTCTTCAGCAGAGTCCTTGGAGACGGTGTCTGGAACTGTAGCACAGCATGGTGAGCATTAAAGCTAAAGGAAGCAGGTTTTATAATTTAATATCTCAAATTACATAATGTACATTGTTTTAATGAACAACACCATAATATTAAATGGTGCATCAGAAATAATTTCCACATTCCCTAATTGACAGAACAAGAGTTTTGTGAAAATGTGGAGCAGTGCCAGCAGCAGTACCATGAGGTACAGAATCAGCTGGCAGAGGTGCTTGCTGAGTTGAAGGCCATCAGGGCAGAAGTGGCACTGCTGAAAGCAGCTGGAAGACTCAGAGCGAAGCAGGAGGAGGGGATGGGGACACAAGATTAATGTTTGAAAATGTGAATATATTTATAGAATGTAAAATAGTTTATATATGTTGTTTTATATTTGAAAAGTTTATATATTAATGTTAATAAAACTTGTTTATTTTTTATAAAACTTTGGAATGGCAGTATTTTTGAAATAAACTTTTTCTATGATGGCTGAAAATAGACATGACGCTAACCACCCTTTAACCACTCTTGGTGGTTATTTATGCATGTTGCAGGGCTGTATTGGTGCCCTATGCATCCCTGAAACATGCATAAATGACCACCAAGGGTGGCTAAAGGCTGGTTAGTGTCATGTCTGTTTTCACCCGATGTCTAACATATCTTTCCTTACTTTGGGTATTTTCAGACCTTACGAGATCACAGTCAATCACAGCGAACCACAGTCAATCGCGTGGCAGGACCAAAGCGGCCTGAATGTTTGTTCTGCGGGTGCCAGATGTTCACCACAGTCAATCCCCACCAGGGATCAAAATCAACCATGCTTCCGGAGCCCAGACCATCTCCAAAAGCGTGGTCAATACGATTCCCAATAGGAAACAATAAAAAGTAACATCTGAACAGCAACCACTGGCCGGAATCAAGCAAAACGATTCCCAGCCGGGGACAAAGCACGCAGTGTCGCTGCCAGGCAACCAGCAACAACACAGGCCAGGGAGGGAGATTTAAAGGGCACACAGCAGCAGGGGGATGTGGCGGGATGGAGCGAGGTGGAAGGGAAAGAAGAGTAGTGGGATAGAGAGCATGGCAGGAGGAGGAGAAGGCAGTGGAGGCACAGGTGTCAGAGGGGGGTAGTGCTGCACCTGCAGGCAGTGGAGGGACAGCAGTAGCAGCAGCAGCAGCCAAGACACGCATCCCCAGAGACAGCAACCGGACCGGGGGACAAGGCACCCTGGAAACGGGTAAGGGGACTGAAGGGGGGGCAGAGGCACAGAGGCACCAAGGGGGGTGGCCCGGGTGGCAGAAGGGGGGGAAGGGGTGGGGCCACGGGAACAAGGGGAAAACAACACCTAACACCCCCCCTTAACCCACAGACACAGAAACAGGCCTGGGAGTCCGAGCCCCCAGAGGAGACGGGCGCTGGCCAGGTGGAGGAGGAGGAGGACCCGGAGGGCCCATGTGGGAGAAGGCCCTACCACCAAGGAGGGAAATGGGGCACAGGGAAACCCAGGACTTCATCCACATCTGGGGGACCCTGGAGCATCAACTGGAGCTCACCATCAATCAGCAGAATGAGCACGTCTTCTGGGAGATCGTGCGGGACATGGAGGCGGCGGGGCATCACAGGACCGTTGCCCAGTGATGCTCAAAGGCCAAGGAGCTAAAGAGGGGGTACAAGGACATCTGGGACAACAACTGGCAGTCCGGACACGGAACCCGGACTGCCCCCTACTTTGTCGCCCTGGACCGCATACTCCATATGAAGGGCTCCATCATCACCCCACACCTCATGAGGAGCGCTGTGGTCCAGGGCAGGGAACGGGCCAAGGTACCCCCTCCTCTCACTGCCCCCAGTGAGGACACCAGCTCCAGGGCTCCCGTCTCCCAGGAGGAATGCCCAGGGACCTTGGGGACCTGCAGGCCCACCACAAGCACCAACATGAGCAGCCCCCACCCCCTGTCCAGACCGGGAGACTCCGAGGCCAGCACACTGGTCATCCTCAGCCAGTGGACACAGGGGGACCCAAACAACAATGAGGGACCAGCCTCAGAGGTCTCCGAGACGGACATCGAGGGTAAGCACATGGGTGGGAGGGGGGCTGGACCATGGGGGAAGGGGGACACACCGGCCATAGGACTGCTCCCAGCCACCCTGGACACCCCAGAACATGGGAAGGAGGCCTGGGGGGCCGCTGGGGGACAGGTCCAGCCCACCCCCACCAAACCCCTCCCATATCCCCATAGGACACAGCAGCACAGGCTGGTGATGAGGAAGGCAGCAAGCAGCCCCAGCTACTGGTCCCAGGTGAGGCACACCACCAAGGGGGGGGAAGGGCACCAGGGGAAGGCACCAGAGGCCAATCTGGGGGAGGGGGCAAGATCCCACAGCCATGCCACGGGACAGGGGGTGGCCAGCTGGTGTACCTAACCAGCACTTACTGTGTACCCAACAGGGCAACCTGAGGGGCCCCAGCAAGCCATGCCCATGCCCCCGGCGCAATGCATGAAAGAGCACTGGGCACAGGTACGGCGCCAGAGTGAGGAACAGGTGGAGGACATCATCTGCTCTACCACAGAGCAGGGCGAGCGCATGATTGTGGCCATTGATTGCATGGAGGTGGCCATCGAACGCTCCCTGCAACAAGTGGAGGCAAGGGACCGGAGGCTCCAGGCAGAGGTGTGGCTAGAGTGGAGGCGGGAATGCCTGGAGCATAGCAGGCAGGTAGAGGCGTTTGCCATTGACAGGATGGTGCGGGAGAATTCAACTAAGATGGACCGCTCGCATGTCATCGGCACCTCCCTGCTCCTGCATGCCGGCACCATGAGTGCCTATGTGATGGAAACCGCCCCGCTGGGCACTCTGTCTGCCCAGCCCCCAATGTTGGGTCCCTCGGAGTCGGGCCTCTCGGTGCCCCCACCACCACCACCAGCACCCCAGCTGCCAGCACACCTGCTGGGCCTGTGCATCTGCCTCCTGGTCCTTGTGGGCCTCCGGAGGGAGCAACCACCCAGGGGGGCCCATCTGGCCACCTGGGCAGGCTCCTACAAGGCAGTCATGCCGGGGAGCTGGGGTTGGTCCACTGAGCACACCTGCTGTCCCTGCAAGGGGCCTGGCACACGCTCCGGCCTGCGCCTGGGCACAGGCGAGCTGCAGCTGCATTCCTGCTGTCATCAACTTCCCACCTCTCAGTGTAGCCAGCCTGTTGTCCTCGCCACCCTGATTAGTGTGTAGGCTGTCCTGTCTGTGAGATCTGTTCCAGCAGCTGTGCTGGGTCCGTACCCCATGCCTGCATCCTGTCCCATCCCTTCAGGGATTGTGGGGCCCCTCTGTCCTTGCAATTAGTCTCCTTTGCTTCCAGGACCATGGCTGGCTGTGCTTCCACTGAACTCCCAGCTCCCAGCACCCACGGGGCCCCCCATCACTGGATCTTCCATGAGACCATGACTCTGTGTGACCTGTGGCATTCCCCGGCCGTGCAATTGCTCCTGAGCTGCCCGGACAACCTGTCCAGTGCCTAAGTGAGTCTAAGCTTGGGGCTGCGCTACTTTGGCTATGAGGTGAGTGCCCACGATTGCCGGCTGCATGCGGAGACCCTGGGCCTGATCCCCTTTCCCGATGGGCGTGTCCCGGAGATGTGCTCGCATGTGGGGTGGTCGGTGGCGGAGACCATGTCTGCTCTGTCTGTGTGCAGCCTGGCCATCTGCATGGCCTGTCTGAATGTTTTTATAATAATAAGTTTTATTGTTTAGGCCTTGGCCGTAACAAAATTTACATGAAAATTGCACAATAAAATTCCCATGGCTGGGCCATACATAACGCAAAACACAAATATAAAATATAAAATACAAACACCAGTTCGCACATATTATAATTCCTTAGGCCATATGCCATAATCAAAGGTAAGAGATACCCAACATTAAATAATGGCTTGCCCTTCACTCCCCTGACGGGTCATCCCCTAAACATTGTATAATAATAATATAGTTTTCTTATTGAAACCACTGGCCATGACAGAAAAACAATAAAAAAACAGAAGACAGATCACAGCCAGTACAAGGGATAAAATAAAATAAACGTTCACATAAGAACCTAAAATATCATAATTAGATATCATAAAAATAAATATTCCAAGAGGAGAACCATATCGCTTTTAACAATCATTCAGGGGGGCGGCCTGTGCAAGGAAGTTTTGCCTCTGGCGTAAGACTGCCTGGCAAAACATCGCCACTGCCCTTGATATATCAGAGCCTATTGGACTTAACAATCGCAATAATAAATTATCATGAGAAAGAGCACCGACATCTAGAATGGCTCTTCCAAGATATTTGGACCGGAGACCAGCAAGAAAAGGGAAAACAAGAAGTATATGAACAGAAGTATCAATTTCCCTGAGTTCACAAAAAACACAGAAACAGTTTTCTCGAGGGATTCCCTTATAACGGCCTTCTAAAAATAGCGGCGAGAGGGCTTCACATCTTAATCTCGTGTAAATAGTTCTTTTAGAAGAATTGGTCCATTTAAATAAATAACAAGTCCCAATGCCCAGTGGGTTGTATGGCTTATATTCAAGAACAGCCTTCTGGGTGGACAACAACGCCCTCTCAGTTTGCGAAAGCTGGTCCAGCAGCCTTTGTTTTATAAGTGCCAGCGATGCCTTGTAACCTGCATGTTTAAGAGCAGAGCTAGAGAACCCCAGCTTTCGGGCCTCTAGTTCTGCTATAGTGGTCCAAGAGTCTTCCAACCTGACTCCTAGTGCCAGGCTCAGAATGGAATCATCCTGCGATGGAAATAGTACTGACTTAACCCAGAATTTAAGAAAGGAAAAGAGCGCTACATATTTTAATGGGAGGCAACAGGCTTCCAATCTTAGCATCAGCTGGGGAGTACCTGGGGAAACTCCTAGAATAACCCGCAAGAAGGTATTCTGGATGCTTTCCAGTTTGTAAAAAAACCCCATGCCCCATACAGGGTAGGCATAAAAAAGATGGGCAACCGATTTAGCCTTAAAAAGATGGAGGGCAGGTGGAATTAATTTGCCCCCTTGGCCATAAAAGTATTTTATGATAGCTGCTGAGGATTTTCTCACTTGGTTTTGGGCTGCCTTGAAGTGGACATTCCATCCGGGGGTGGAAGAGAAGATCACTCCTAGGTATTTAAATGAGCGGACTTGCTCAATTATTTTCCCATCGATGGTCCAGTGGTGCACTTTCTGGTGACCACTCCAACCAGCAACTAATACCTTTGTTTTATCGTGGTTAACTGTTAATAATTCATTGTGGCAGTATTCACCAAAACGGCACATAGAACGCCACAGGTTGATTAAAGTTTGGGAGATGAGTACAGTGTCGTCCGCGTACAAAAGCAACTGAACTCTCTGGTCTCCAATTAAAGGTGCATGGGTATCTGACAATTTCATGAAACAACCGTGTCATTAAGATAAATATTAAAGAGAGCTGGTGCCAAAAGGCACCCCTGTCTCACCCCACGCATTACTTGAATCTGTCTGGTAAGGACTTGGTTTGGATTGGGCCTCACTTGAAGCGTATTTCTAGAATGGAGTTTGACTATCAGGAACAAGAGTCTAGGGTTAATCGACAAACCGTTAAGTTTCGTCCAAGGGCGCTCTCTGCATATTGAATCAAAGGCCTTTTCAAGGTCTATGAAACACAAAAAGAGCTTCCCTTGCTGGGAGACATGCCTATTAATCAGCAAAGAGAGCACTAATGCATGGTCGATTGTGGATCTGCCTTTGCAAAACCCCGCTTGTTCAGGCTCGATAATTCCCTTCTCATCCTGCCAATCCTGTAGTTTGTCCAGCAGGAACCTAGTATAGAGTTTACTGATCACACTTAACAAACTTATCGGCCAATAGTTGCTTGGAAGTGAGGGGTCCCCCTTTTTATAGATGTGGACCACAATGCTCTTAAGCCATGACAAAGGAAATTCGCTGCTGTCATTAATATGAGTAAATAGGGGGGCCAAAACCTTGGCCCACCACTCTGGTTTGCTTTTCAGGAGTTCCGGAGGTACAAAATCGGAACCCGGGGCTTTTCCATTTTTAAGTTGCACAATGAGAGTCACTATCACCTCAGGAGTGACTGGTGGTCATGACTCAAACCTATCACACGGGGCAATATAAATATCATGCTCTGTAGGACAAGGTTTGGAAAGCAGAGCTCTATAGAAGGAGTTCCACTCCACCAGGGGGATGGTGGCCCATAAGAGCCCATAATTCCCTAGTATCCTGGGAGTTAGCCGCTTTTAGTAAAGCACCCCACTGGGTGTTTTGGAAATCCAACTTTTTGGTCAAGAGGAGGTTATGATAGTTCTTCCTAAATTGTTGGAGTTTTCTTTTAGAAAATTGGGAGGGAAACCATTTCAATTTTTTTGTCATACGGCGGAGGAGGGCCCTGGCGGACTGACAATCATTGGGTATTTTCAGACGTGACGAGATCACAGTGAACCACAGTGAATACCCACCTGTGGCCACTGTGCCCTGCACATCTGTTCAGTGGCCGCCAGATGTTCGCCACACTAAATACCCACATGGGGTCAATTTCAACCACGCTTCCTGGGCTCCCGGCAGGAAAATCCGCAGAAGCGTGGTGAAAGTGATTTCAGGCAGGCATCAATAAAAAGTAACGTCTGGCTGATGAACTCAGCCAGACGCTGCGGCGGCATTGGCCTTGCTGCCCGCCCGTCTCCCAGAGGGTGGGCGGCGAGGGAGCGTGGAGGGGGCGGGGCCGTGCAGCCGCACATTGCGCCGTGCAGCCCCGCCCCCTCCCTGATTCCCCACTGGGATCCCCGGCATATCTGTTTTCCGTGCCTGGGTGATCCCGGCGGGGAATCTCTGGGTTGTTTTCGGGACGGGGCGAAGTCGCCCCGTCACATCTGAAAACACCCATTGTCAAACCAAGTAGGAGAGCTCCTCCTTTGATTAGGCCCAATGGCAATGGGCATCTCAGTAGACAATAGCGAAGACAGCCTTAGCAAAAGTTTGCCAAACAAAATTAAGCGATCCAAGCCAGGGGTCACGATCTTACAAATCAAATCCTCCCCTTCTGGTGACTTTGCAAAAGCATCAAAGGAATCCTTGATGTCCTGAGACCACTTGACTCACACTCACACTTTTTCTTCGCCCAAAAGGGGGGAAGGAAAGGAAGTCCCCAACCCAGTGGCCAACACCCCAATACTAGGCTCCAGGACTAGTAAATTTAATGGAAAATGATTGGTTTCAAACACAGGAAGGACCATTAATTTATGGATGTTGTAGAAAAAACTTTTCGAGATCAAAAATGAATCGATCACGCTGGAGCCTTGGGGAGAGTGGAAAGTATAATTACCCTTGATGTCCCCTTCTGTCCGGCCATTTACTATGACCAGATCCAAAAAGTTGTCCATACATCATACATTTGGGGGCTAGCAAGCTGATCTTCTGAGTGGCAAGGAGGGATGATAATATATCCAAGGAGTCCTCTAGCCCTGGAAATAGCTGGGAACCAGCTGAATTGCTGGTTCTAACATTAAAATGCCCACTAATTAACAGCGGCGCTGTGAGAAATTCACAAATAGCCAGAAGAATAAGATTTATTATATCTACCCATATTTCAGGGGAATAATATGTAGATGTCATTGGAGGAATATAAACGTTACCCACCAGTAGTTCCAAGCCCGAGGGGAATGAACAATAATAAATGGCAAAGTTTGTCTTATAAGTACTGATCAGCTTAATTTTTGCTGACAGAGTGACTGGGATTAATAAGGCAATGCCTCCACTAGGTCTACCATGTAAGGGTGATGGTGTAGACTTCAGAGAAAAAACCTCATAACCGATACAGCTAATCTCCTCTAGCATCCAGGTTTCCTGGAGTAATATCACATCATACCTATCAAGGCGATTATAAAAATCTACATTCAATTGCCAGGATCTCCACCCAGAAATATTCCAAGAAATGAAGGAAACTAAAGCACGGCCACCTTCTGAATGTCATAAATTAGCAGATTGCTGGGGCAAAAGAAGAGACTTTAAAGGGCTCCTTTGTGGAGAGTTAACCTCTATAAGGGGGGCATCAGTTCAAACTATTACGGGAGGAGTCACCACAATACTTTGTGCCTGAGAGGAAGAGAGTAATAAGCCATGGCTATGCACCTCCTCTAATCCTCCTCCACACACTGCCAGAGGAGACAGAGGGATAGTATAGGTAGGAGTCTTAGAATTCGAGGAGGAGGCACATGCCAATCCAATTGAAATATTTCCAGGATAGGATCTCTGAGCCTTAAGAGGCAGCACAGAAAAAGCTCCTGCGTTTCTATCTTTCAGCACTTTATCACCTTTTCTCTGGACTGGAGAAAGTGGCAGAGGTTGGATACAAGTAAGCAAGGAAGACTGGGAGGCACCGGCAGGGCAAATATCCTCTACGATTGACAAAGAAGGAGCTTGAGGTCTCTTGGAATTCTTCCCTGTTCTTATTTCCTCTAGATGGTTACAAAGGGACTCAAGCTTATCAAGCAGTAGGATCTGAGACCTCATCACTGAACCAGGGACCTTGCCTTTATAAGAGGAAGATGCGGATGGTACTGCATGCAGCTGAGCCTGAGCACCAGGTGGGTCAATTTCCATGCTGCAATCCTTAGGTAGCTCCCTGGCTCTACCAGCTCTAATGGGGTCCTTTGCCCTAAGGGATAATTTATCGTCGTGCCGCTGTAAATCACCGCAAACCTCACAAGAGGATGGCGAAGATAGTAATATAGGAGAAGAGGCTTTAGGGCCACACTCCAACAAAGCTGACACTTGAAGAAGGTCTTCTAAAGACACACAAAGATTCCTCTGTGCTACGTGTAGGGCACAAGAGACAAAAACCTCTTTTGTTTCTAAAAAGGCTTTCTTATCCAAAATAGTACTGGGCAGGACAGAGGAGGAAAAAGTAACAACCAATACCTGCCTATCTTTGGCCTTAGCCAACTGATATACTGCATTGATGTCTCTTCTTCTTATTGGCAATCATAATAACAGTCTAAGGTGCTCCGCTACCTCAAGGGATGAGCACCATAATGGAGCCTGCCTGCCATGGAGGGGCAGAATAACAAATATAAGGGTACAGGGTAATGGACTATATATGTCCCCAGCCTCAGAAGAACAAAAACAAGGATCCCTTAAACTAGTGGGTTTTGCTGGAATAAAACCTAAGTTATCAGGCACAGGTAACCCCCAACAAGAGTACAGGGTCTTGGCTTACCTGGCCAGCTACTCCCAGCACATGCTTGCCTTTGCATGGGCAAGCATTTAGCGACTCCAGCTTAATATATAACTGATTTAGTTGTAAAAACATGTGTCACAAGGTTTCAGCCATCAACATTACATGATCAGTTAGGAAAACAGCAAGTCTTTCATCAACCAGAGGTTCCGCCTTCTTTATATCTAGCCCCTTCGAGATGGGGGGGGGGCTTAATCCTGTCGGGCTCTTTGAAAGTAGAGACAGAGCTCAAGTGACCGGGACAGTTCATGCTTGATTTATGAGCCTCAGTTAGAGAGAGGGAGCATCTACCGGGTGAAGGAGTCAGAGGGGGGCTCTCCAGCCCATTCTTGCCCTGGACAGGCTTACAAAGAAAACTCTCCATCCATCTCTGCTTGGCCCCTTTAGAAACAAAGGGGGGAGTAATCAATGCCTCCAGTCTTGTCCTCTTATTAGAAGTCATAATGCTGAGGATCAAAAGAAGGGAGAAACAGCAGCAAAACCAGCACACCTGGCAGCGCACCTAAGGCCTCGCACACAAGGGCCGAAGGCAGGCGACTGTTTTTGTCGGGCAATCTGCCCGGACCCAGGTGCACACACTCAGCTCATCCGCGGCAGGGGCGGCTCTCTGCTCGCTGCCTCGCTTGTACAGGTCTCCCACAGTCAAAGGCAGGCGACTGCTTTTGTCGGGTAGCCCGCCAGGTGCACACACTCATCTTGTCTGTGGCAGGGGTGGCTCTCTCTGTTCTCTGCCCCACTTGTACAGGTCTCCCACAGCCGAAGGCATGTGACTGCTTTTGCTGGGCAGCCCGCCCATACCCAGGTGCACACGCTCAGCTCATCCGCAGCAGGGGCGGCTCTCTCTGCTCTCTGCCCCGCTTGTACAAGTCTTGGAGGGCAAGTATAGTGGTGCAATATGAGCTTTGCAGGCTGCTTCAGAACACTAGACAGCAGCCCATTCAGTCTCCAACACTCCAGCTGCAACGCCCTTGCTTATCCAAGACACTATAGTGGCTGCCCTCCTCTATTATCCCACTGGCTTAGCGGCTTCATTTTCAGGACCACAGTCAAGGTCCATGCTGAGCGAGCTCCCAGACAGACATGTGTCTTTGACCACAGTCAGACACAGAGTTGGCCTGTCTGAATGAGGGGGCCCTGCCCTGGTCGTGTCCTACTTTGGCTGTGTTCACGGGGCCTGTGGGTACCAGCGATTGCGTGGGGCGGTGTATCACCAGCTGTTCAAGCTCAGTCACCTTCCATGGCCCCCTGCTGCTGACTATGGCTTGTTGGAGCCCACCGAGGCGGAGCTGGTGGCGCTGTCTGGTGTGTGGTCCCATTCTGATCTGTAGTTGGGGCTCACCACGCAGGATCCCTTCGAGGCGTACTACCTGGTCACCCACCACATGTCTGTGCTGGGCTACCATTGGGCCATGATTCAGTGGCTGCACTTCATTCAACCGACCCATATGATCAGGGAGAACAAACTATCACACACCAATGAGGGAAGCAAACATTTGGGATTGACCATCAGGAATGCAGTGGAGATTTCAAAAATCATGAGCCTGCGTCACTCAGTGTCATGCCAGCAGCATAGAGTGTTTTGCTTTTTTCCGTTTCCTGTGCTGACAAGTAATACCAAAACATTTTGATGTGGAGGGGGGTGGGGGTCCACAGCTGCCTGGAGCCAAGCACTTTTAAAAAACCAAATATCATCGGTCAGTATTAGCTCTGTGAATGCCCCCAAGCCCAAGCCCCAACGCGACGCGATGAGCGGAGGGGGGGGAGGGGGGGAGGAATCTTCACCGACTATTAGCATAATGAAAGTGAAAGTCAGTGTACTCTGCTAAGTCAATAAGCAGTCTTTTTCTCCACACAAACTTGAACATTATTGGGCATCAGCCCAGTGTCTCACAGTCACAGTACCGAATAACTGTTTCTTAGACTCTGTCTGACGCTGTGCAGTGATTATGGGTGCGTGTGTGTGTCCCTGTTAGTGGAGGGGGGGAGGGATTCATTCACTCAACCTCGTACAGTCTCTCAGAAGCCCTCTCTGCTCTGACCAGCACTACACTGGAGAAAATGCCCATCAGGATAGTATTTGGGTCTATATAGTCTCACAGAGACCAGGCCCCTATCATCATAGAGCGCAGAGTAAGGAGGATGGCTGAGACCCTCGAAGGTCCCTATACAACTCCAAACACTCGCAGTCACGCTAGGCAGGGAGGAAGGGAAGGACTGTGCAAAGAGTGTGGAAGGCAGGGCAAGGTCCACAGGAACTGGAGGGGGGAGTAGGCAGGGTCACTCACATGGCAGGGGGAAAACTCCCACAGGGTGGGGGAAGGGAGACACCCACGCACTCACCCACCACCCACTGGCACACTACTTGTAATCACAGGGGAAGGAACAAAGGTTAGGGTCCAATCACATCATGCAATTCCTAGAGACACAATCAAATAACAAGCAATACACCCAGAAGGCAGCCACGGAGGGGAGCACCGGTTGCAGAGGCAAATGGGGGGGGATGGAGGAGGCCCGGAGCCACAGGCAGGGGCATTGGAACCCCAGGAAACAGGCAGCACAGTTGCAAGGCCAGGAAATCATGGAGGAAGCAGGCAGCGGCCCATGGCAGCGGGAAGGAGGCAGGAGCACGCATCGCCTCCTCACAGTCCCTCCCTCAGCCCTCAATCCCTGAGTCCCTCCCCTCCCTCTCCTAGCCACGCAACGCGGGTTCAGCAGCGCTGCTTCCCATCAATTTAAAAGTAAAGTATCCCCTTCTTTAAATTAAAACCACTGTACATTGGAATTCCTGGCAGAGGATGGGAGATTAGCAGAAGTGTGAGTCTATGTCACTCACTGCCATGCCACTGCATAGAGTGCTTTTGCTTGTTCCCTTCCCACGATGATGCCTTGGCTGGGGATGGGAATCATTCACCTGCGATTTGCATTACAAAGGTGAAGGGCAGTGTCCTCTGCAAAGTCAATCAGCACGGAAGGGCAGGAAGGGAGGGAACTTTTTTAAAAAAAACCTCACAGGCTGAGATTTTTGCCTGTGGCTGGCCAGCTGGAAGAAACCTATTGGGGGTTGGTACTTGGTGATAAGTATGAGATCTGGGTCTGGTGGAAGGAGGTTTCCATTCACAGTTACTGTATGTAAAAGCAGACCACAGCGTGCAGGGCAAGGACTGGGAATGGGAAGGAGGGAGGGACTAGGCAGGGACTGGGTGGGAGATTCAGGGAATGGCCTGTCTCTGTCTCTCCATTTGTAAGGTAGCAGCGTAACCACCAGTGCAAAAAAGATAGGCTGTGGGTCAGCACTTGCTTTGCCACAGCAGCACCATGCAATCACATACGCATACACACACACGAACACAGAAAGAAGTATGTTTTGTGTACAAAAACAGTTTCTTGTCCATATGCTCTGAGCATTTTTTTGTGGCAGCATAGCTGGGAAGGGAGGGACTTTTTGATTTTGAGCACTCACAGAGAGATTTCTGAAACTGGCAACCTATCCGAACAGCTGTTGGTGATGATAATTGGCCAATGTGGTTGCTCAGTATGCATGTAATTAAGCAGAGCAGTCCAGGTACCTTTCTTGGTTAAACATACAAACAAGACTACACCAAGCACAACAAATACAGGTATCCAAGTACTGTTTATTGCATAGATTTCTTCATATTTTTGGTAATTGTTTACTTTGTAATCAAAATTAAGTATATCTATTCTTCAGAGGAAGGCAGAACCCATCTCTAAAAGTTCGAAAAACCCGTATATTAGATCAGGGGGAAAAGGATCCAGTGGTGGGGAAATTCATTCCGACTCCATGTAAAAACGGCAATCACATAGATATGAATCCCTGAAGAATAGTAACAGTTTTTATTGCACAAAAGCATCCCACAAGTCTATATGCAGATCAAGGTGGTGGATTATGGTTCTGAATAAAAAGAAAGAAGCAGAGTCAGCAATCAAATGCCATGGTTGATTTCTAATTCCTGCAGTACTGTATGTCACTCTTTCAAGGCCCCCTGTCCACTCTAAACTTGCCACTATGATACTATCAAATGCCACAATAACATGTAGCAGCACCAAAAATAATGACTGTAATTGATTTGGATTGTTGATTAAGATAAACAATTTAAAGTGAAGTAGTACAGCAACAGAGAATTAGGTATACGAAGCAAACCCCATTGTATTGTGGGACACCTCAACCAGTTATGTTAAGCAGCACAACGAACAGAAATGGTTCATGGGGTAAAGTGTTCGTGGCGCTCAAGCCATAGGAGGATGGCAAGATAAGCCAATTGCAGAGGACACGCACAGTGCAAAGGGGGTATGTGCATCCCTTTTCACATTGGCTGAAATGGAGGTAGAAAAGACCCCGCCCTGAACTGAAGATGAAGCTCTACAAACCTAAATTGTAAGACATGGGGAGGGGGAAGGAATAAGACACAACACAGGACAGTTGACCTCACACTTCTAGATGGATACATGGGGGTAAGAGTGTTTCAGAATGTACCAGAAAGTTGTATGATGTGTTTGGCAGCCTGAACATTCTTACAGATGCAGGAAAATGCAGGAGGGATAAAGGCACACAGCCAGTGAACACTTTGTACTCAAGAACACTTAGCTTTCCAGGGTGACTTCATATGTTGTGACACCGCTGTCTTGCAGAGAACGCCAGGATGAGGATCCTCAGCATCTCATACTTTCTATTGGAGTTCCATGTCCTCCAAGCACAGCACCAACCACCAAACCCTGTAAGCTCAGCCATTCCATGTCATCCATCAGCGAAGACTTCAAGTTCTGTTCTGTTCAGTGTTAGTGCATCCTTGCAGGTGCAACAAGAAAACTTTCTTCCAAGTCAGTGATCCAAGTCATTGCTACAAATAGCTGTTTGATTTTAAAAGGAAAGGAAAGCAACAGAAGACAGATTTAAATGATGAATAGCAGAGGACAAAAAAGTACTGCCATGCCATGCTGCCTGCAATTTAACTAAGCAATCGAACTTCCATTGCGATGCACACACGCAGTGGCACTTGCGCAGTCAGTGCTTACCTCAACAATGGTCCTGTATGCACTCTCATATGTCATCCTCCAGATCACAGCCCTTTCGTTGAAGTTCCTATGCCTCTTTAGTTAGCTGCACTACTTTGAGGATTGTGGCTTTCAGAAACTCCTTGTTAATTTTTGGAAGGTAGGCCCTATTCATGCATATCAATGCAAGCCGTTCTAGATTTGCACTGGAGAGGCTAGTTCTTTTATTGCCCACAATTGCACTAGCACAGCTGAATAGATGTTCAGATGGCACACTGCTGGGTGGGCAACCAAGGTGGGATATTGCAAGATTATAGAGTGCCGGTCAAGTTTCTTTCTTTGCATTCCAGTAATTGAGTGGATCAGTACTCATGCCCATCACCCCTGGAGACATGAGGTACTGGTCATAAATGTCCTCTGCTGCTGTGAGTGACGTGGGCTGATGCTGAGGATCCGTTCCTCTTAATGTTCTGCCACTTATTGCACAATCTGATGACGGGAGGCCATATTTCTTAAAATCTGACCAAACTGACGAACATGGCCTTTTGTCTTGTCTTCTGCACTGATGACAGTGTGATCATTATCTGAAACATATGTGTTCTCACTCAGAGAGCAAACCAGCCTCTGTGCAATGTCCTGTCTTGCAGCATCTGCTGATTCATTGCCACCCAAGATCTTTTTAACCTTCTTGAATAGCGGGTCCAGAGCTGTTGCAGTTCGGTACTGTGCACTTTGAGTCATTATCTGAAACTGTGGGCTCTCGTAAATCAACTTTTTCAAGGTACGGGCCATTGTAGCAGCAGCTGCACTCTGTGGATCATCCTTCGCAGAATATCTCTCTGTAAGGTCTTCCACTTTGCTCTTTAATAAGACAAGTGCAGCCAAGGTCTCGCTGCGCATGGCATCTGCCTTGCTGACAAATTCAGTCATTGCGAGAAATGGCTCCAGCAGAAGTAGCAGTGTTTCAATAGTATCCCATTGTGTCACTGTCAACTGTATTTCATCAGCATCTTTTAGAACTGACTTTGATGCCACAACAAAGTAAGTGTCCACTGCAAGTCATTGTGAATGCAATCTCTTGAGCATATTATATGTTGAGTTCCAACGGGTGCAGACATCAATAGGAAAAAACTGAAGTGGAAGTTTTCTCTCCCTCTGTATGTTCCGGAGCTCACAACGAGATGCTGTCAATTGGAGAAAGTGTGCCACCAACTTTTTTGCTCTTTCAATTATTTCTAAAACAAATTTATCAGCTTCCAGCAATCTCTTTGCTACAAGATGCAGTGAATGTGTCATGCAAGCAATGCTCTCAAAATCGGCATCATGAATCCCTTTTACGATATTATGCCCATTGTCTGCTACTATGAAGCCAACGGAGAGACCAAGCGGCTGAAACCACTGCTTTGTCAGCTGTAATAATTTGCGACTTATGTTTTCTGCTGTGTGGACTTGTGGAAAGTGCTCCAAAGTAAGTATAGCCTGTTGCCTTTGCAGTACATTATTGCCATTGCAATGTATCCAGTGCCCAGTAATGGACAGGTAATCCATGTGCTGCACACTGGTCCACATATCTGTTGTTAGGTGCACAACTGCACCTTCACAAGCACGCATAGCTGATTTAACTGCTCTGCATGTTTCCTGGTAAAGTGTGGGAATTATCTTAGTGGCAAAGTATACCCTTGAAGGTACCTTCCATTGTGGGGCCATTCCCTCCATCAGTTCACGAAACCCTTCATTCTCCACAAAATAAAAAGGAAGCATGTCCACCGCAAGCATCTTTGTCATAAGTGCAAGGTAGTACTGTGCAGTTGAGTGTGAGACTGACAATTTCATTTGATTTAGAACTGATTTCTCCAATGTAGTTTGCACAGTACTGACAGTGCCAGAGTGAGTTGAATGATCTGTGCGTGTACTGCTGCATTTAGTGGCATTCAGAACTGACAGGTGGTGGTGCTTCATGTGACTGTGCATACCACTGGTTCCTGGGCGGCTCTTCCCACCTTCTTTTCCTCTCATAATTTAGGGCAGTAGTTGCACTGCACTTTTAATTTTTTGGGATCACAACAAGCAGTGAAATACTTCCATACATCGGACCTTTGTCCTCTTCTGGAAATTTCAGAACTGGTGGTTGTGCCATGCTGAGGCAGTACCGCAGTCTCTTGTGATGTTGCTGGAGATGAAGGATGATGTTCTGGTAAAATTTGACTCCTACACAGGCTTGTTGTAATGTTAGGCACTGTGCTGGTAGATTTACTTTGTTGTGATGCAGAGTATCTGTCTAGCACAGGGACTACTGGTGTTCTTCTACCACATGGCGAAGGCAAATTAATTTCTTCATCACTGAAATCAAATTGATGCAGAACCATTGATGGTTTGTGCAGTGGTGTGGAGCATGAGGAGGCTACAGAAGCTGAGGCATATTCAGAATCAGAATCATCAGTGCAAATTACAGGGTCATCATTGCTCACATAAGAGTCATCATGGTCCATATCTTCCATGCCAGTAGGAGTGGTGATGTCACACTCCGTTACCTCCTACTCATTGCACCTCTCTACTGGTCGTGGCTCAGTTGTTGTGTTTACAGCTTCAACCACTATCTCCTCGTCATTCCCCAGCCAATGTTGCATTGGCACATGTTCTGATTCTGATGACACTGATGAGTTGTCTGCAGCTGACGGTGCGCATTTTCCCAATAATTCCGTGCACTGCCTCCTGGGTGCACAGAAAATGATGGATACGGTGCCGAGAAGCAGTTGCAGAACTCCGTGGCAACAAATGCTCCAGTTGCATCTCTACATGTGGTTGTTGGTCCACATGTGAATGCTGCTGTGTTTCTGGCTGGTGTGAGTGAGCAGCAGGGGAGGATTGTGACCCTCTAAGTAAGTTACATTGCCTCTGCTGGTGTACTTTTCATTTCCCATTGCGGAGCCTCATGAACAATGGTTCATTGAATCAGCAGCATTTGAAAGTCTCACAAGCCATCGCTGAAATGTTCTTTAGAATCTGTAATTACACACAGACAGAGTTTGTCTACATAATGTAGACAAACATGTAACTTAAATGATATTTACATGATAATTTCAGGAGCAGTAGACCCTGGCCATGAACCAAATTGATCCATTAGCATCCCAGGATGGAGCAACGGAACTGGCCCACCACCACCCACAGGGGCATAGGAGGGTTGGGATCTGTCCTTTCAGAAGGCAATGAAACAAACATGACAGCAGTGTTGTAACACCCCCCTCAACCAACTCAAGGGAGCAGATTCTACGAAACCACCAGTAAGGTAACCTGCCAAGAGCTGCAGGTGGCTGGGTGGGGAGGGGTATTAAATATTGTATCTAAATCAATCCTGCTCCCTCTCCTCCCCTTTCCCCTCTGTCCTTTTCATTCCCATAGTCAAACCCTCTGTTTGCATCCAGCTTACTGCTCTTGATGGCCTAGTTAATGTAGTATTTGGCTGCAAATTGATAAAAAGTTTTAAATCCAGCAAGACAGCAGGAAACAAGTATGCCAATGTATTAATAACACAACATTTCCCTGATTTTTCTAACAATTATGTAAACAGTGAAGTAACATACATGAATCTTTACAGAAATACATAAAGGTTTTATTAGGTGGTTTTTAAAAAGTTAGGAATGGGTTGTAATGGTAGGGAACATAAATTACTTGCCTTACTATCAGGCTGCTGCAGAGGTGTGTCTGTGTGTCCTCTGAGTGCATCCCAAAAGTGTCCACTGTTGGCATACTGTATGGAAATGACACCTCCTCGTATGGGTTGCTATGAAATCCAATGAGGAGGCAGGAAGCAAAAGTGATGTCACTGAAGTAGAGCTGTATTAATGATGGTAAATTAAGGTTAATCAGTACATTGTACTTTAATGTTTATGTACACACAGAAACACACACACATCAAACAATTGCAGTAGGGTAGAGAGATTATTGCACCCCTGCCAAGCCAACTGAGCTGACTGGTTCATTCAGAAAGGTGGTCAGGTCACTGAGGCCAGGTGAGTTGGTTGTTGTTGTTGGTGTCTCCAATGGTATTTTCATTTCAAAAGATTGGCATGGTGGGGGCAGGGCAGGCATTGATTTGCAAATTTCCACTGCTAGTCAGTCACCCTCCTCCTTGGCCTAACAGGCAGCAATTAAGAACAAGGGGTCTGGGAGGGGGGAGGGAATCCAACCTTGTTTCCAGTTTCAGTTAATGGGATGCAAAGTAACGCTGGTTGGAGCGGACAAGAAGGTGCCCACACACTAACCGCCCCGGTCTCTCATCCCATCCCAGTTTTATTATTATGAATGGGATGGGATGGGATGGGATGGATGCAAATGGCCTCAGAGATATCAACCCCCCTACCCGCCCACCATGGTCAAAGATGTCAAAGCCTCAATGAGACGCGCTTCATGCCTGGGGCATAAGCATAACACATAGGTAGCATGAATATGTTTATTTCATCAGGTGGACTGGCAGACCCCGCCCCCATTATTTTGTGTGTGACCGACTGTGTGTGAAATCAAATTCAAAGCAAGCCTCCCTATGATCTTGCTGCCCCAGCTCTCATGCCTGCCTGGCTGCAGTGGCCTCCCGGCATGATGCAATGCACTGCATGGGGTTCCTTTGACTTCTAGCTTTGACCCTGGCAGGAAGGTGGGGGTTGCAAACTCTGAGAAGCCATGCATCCCATCCTGGCTCATCCCATCCCATAACATAATACAAGTGGGAGACTGTGGCCACTTCAGCTTCTTTCACCCCCTCCCACCCACCAGGCCCAGGGTCAAAGCCAAAGGGAGGGAGAGGAAAAGCACTTTCCCCCTCCTTGGTGTGTGTGTGTGGGAGTCCCTGGTATGCCATATGCATGGATCCTTCCTTTCCATTCCATCCATACCTAACCATAATTAATTATAAAACTAACTGAGTCCCTCATCCCGCTGCCCAATGGTGCAGGGGCCAGGGCATGGAGGCAAAGGAATGAATCTCTCAGTTAATAACACAAAGCTCTCAGTCTCTCAACAACAACAACAACCATCAGCAAACAAAATAGATATGTCTCATGTTGTAATCACAGTAACTTACACAAAGAAGTTTTCATTGGAGTGTATGAGATGAATGATCAAATAATTTACTCGTCATCAGAAGGAATCTCTCTTCTCATGTCCCAGATGGTCGGCTACACTACAAGTAAAACTCCATCCTTACGGGGGGAGGAGGGGAGAAAAGGGATCAAATGGGAGCAGCCCAGATTTTAAATGGAAACAAAAGGGTCTCTGTCTGTGTGTGTACTGTCTCTGAAGTCAATCAGACTCAGGTCAGTCATCATGGTCAGGGGCAGAGGGGGCCAGCCCCGGCCCGGCTCAGGGGGTCGCTGTGTGAGTTGCTCAGCGGCGAGGAAATCCTGTGCTGCTGCCGGGCAGAAGAAACATGCGGCAAGGGATCACAATACAAAGCTGCCACACTTCAGTGAAAGGTAGAACTTTGTGGTAAACCTGATGCTTCTGCGTCAGATCTGCAATTGCGATACCACAGCAGCAGCAACCACAAAAGCCGCGAGTTCAAGATGCAAAAATCGCCTCCCTTCCTAATTGTGCTGCTTTGTGCAGAATAGAACTTTCCGATGGTAAGTGTTACCGCAGCGGTACAGTATTTCAGCCCTAACTTGTACCACCTGGCAGGCTCATTACTCATGAGGCAGATAGAATCTTTGCTCCATGTCATTTTTATTTTAATATCCACCCCATTCAATAATAGTTTTTCTTGAAAAAACAGTTCGCTGTGGAGGGGACCCCGCAGCTCAACTTTTCTGCTCTCTCTGGTTAGGTGTGCCCTCTTCTTAAAACCCTCATTACCCACCTCCAAATCTGTTGTTTTGTGTTGTTCAGTAGTGTCTTTGTAAAACAGGTCTGCAGAAAATTGTGTAGAGAGGGTATCTCCGCCGTAATTGAGCACAGATTCTATTAATGTCCTGAAAGGGTTGCTCTGGCTAATGAGGTGATCCCCCAGTGTGACATCAAGGGTATTTTCAGACGTTACGGGGCCCTTTGGCCCCGTACCGTAACCAACGTCTTCGTTCCCCGCCGGGGTCACCCCTGCACGGCCCAACAGACGTGCCGGGGGGATCCCGGCGGGGAAAGTGGGAGGGGCCGGGGCCGCGCGGCGCAACGTGCGGCCGCACGGCCCCGCCCCCTCCACGCACCCCGCCGCCCGCCCTCCGAGGAGACGGGCGGGCGGCGGGGCCAATGCGGCCGCCGCGTCTGGCCGATCGTGCCACGGCCCGGGATCCCGCCGGGGATCCCGGGCCGTGGCACGCGGCCAGACGTTACTTTTTGTTGGCCACGGCCCGCGGTCCATTTGACCACGCTTCCCGGGACCTTCCCCCGGCTAGCCCGGGAAGCGTGGTTCAAATTGACCCCATGTGCAGATTCAGCGTGGCCAACATCTGGCGCACGCTGTGCAGACGTTCAGGGGCCTTTCGCCCCGCCGCGGGGTTCACCGTGGTTCACTGTGGTTCAGCGTGATCTCGTCACGTCTGAAATCACCCCCAGTTGACTGAACATATAGGCCATGGGATAGTTCACTAAACCCACCTCAGTGTCTGCATCAAGATTGGCTCCATTTTCCTTGACAATCTTACAGGTGAGGTAAAGTAATGTGTTGTTCAAATCCAAATAGTCTATTCCATTTCCAGCTATGAAAAAATCAAGAGGGGCTGTCTCTATCACAGCTGAGAGAGGGGAGTTTTCGAGGTACATACTCCTCTTGATGCTGGTTTGCATGGGGGCTACTTGAAACAGGTCTAGTTCAGATTTGGTGCATTCCTCGGCTCCTCAGTGAATAAAAGCCATGTTGATTAAAAGAGATCACCCTTGCTCATACTACCACGTGTCCTCTTTCGTGAAGCCTTCCCCGCTTCTGGCATGGGCCCCTCTGTGGAGCCTTTCTTTTATGGGCTCGAGGTGGCCCCACCCGACGCGCTTGTGACACCTTTCTCTTAACTCCTCTTCTTCTCTGTATGTACATAAGCCCAGAGCCCTCCTGCTTATCAGAGGCGGTGATTTTCTCCATAACAGCATGAGAGACATGACTCATCACATCCTTAATCAACTCAAAGCCCCTCCTTAAGAGAGGAACAGCTTTTCAAAAGAGGCTGCGGAATATCCCCCCAATACCTGCCCTGTACATCACAGGGGCCCTGTGAAACCCTGTGAGGGCATATCCAGCTTGGGCTTTGTAATAGGTGGCATATACCCTGGGGTCCCCATAATTTTTTACAATCACCATCTTAAAAATGTAGTGCTCTCTGAGGACGTATGTATAGTTTCACAACTACCTTTCCAAAATTAAATGAGATGTGCTCGTTCTGATGTGTCTTTATTTCAATGGTTATAGTGTCAATCTGGTGCTTACTGATCGGTATGTAGTGAAGCTTGTCATAGGTGATGGTGACAAACTCGTTGCTGTTTCCACGCACAGGAACACATTGCAATAATGGCACTGAGACATCCCCACAAACTGGTGTTCTACAATGTCTGTGTTCAGGTACAAAGAGTTGAATCCTCTTGTAATGTCTGCAGCATGGGGAAATTGTTGGTTCATTAATCCTGGGGTTGCACCCAATATATAGGCTAGAGCCCCATGGGTCAGGAACTGGAATTTTGGTGAAGCAGGAATGTCCAGTCTAACTTTTCTCCCAAAAGGATCAAACCTCAGGGCTACAGGGAGTGGCTTTGATACCTTTGGGTATCTGCTTGTTTATATGCTCCAATACTTCCGCGACACTTGAATAATAGCCTTTGGCAAAGGTGTATGTCCATTTTACTGGCCCAATGATGATTTCATAAATGGTGGGCGTAGCGATGTTATCCCAACTGTGGGGGTATTGTATTTCAGCCAAGCCCACTTCCCAGGTGCCGGGAAGGTCCAGGGCTCTGACTAGCTGCATGGTAAAATTAGAACTGGTGTTTTGCAGGAAAGCATCGCTGCATACATTGCTCGGTAAAGTGATGTGAAACCCTCCTTCCTCCATGATGATTAAGCATCAGTGACCTCTGAAGCTCTTACCTAACTGTTAAATTTAGAAGGCCAGCCTAGCCACTTTACCAAGCACTGCTTGTTTTTCCCTTTCCCCTTTGTGGTTAACACCTTATCAATCCTGTACAACGTTTCCTGTTTAGGGTTGACTTTTTGAAGCTCTTCAGGATAGAAAGTGCCACGGATCTCTTTGCCTTTGTATTCTTTCAGTCTGTACACAGGCCTCTGTGCTTTGTTAAGCACTGCATCTACTATGAATATTTCCCCCATAAAGCTTTGCTCATAACCTTTCTCAAATTTACCCTTGAATTTGGAGATCCTTACATGGTCTCCTTTTCTAAAAGAGGCTACCTCCTTTCTTACCCCCAGATCATCCCCGTAAAGCGTTTCCCACATCCTCAGAGAATTTGTGCTGTTCACATATACAGGGCTGGTGCGTATGGACCTGTGGTAACTGATTAGAGCTCTTGATGAGCTGAAGCAACACATCAATATAGCAAAAGGTGTGAGCTGTGAAATACCACCACATCTTTGATTTTAAAGTTCTGTTAAAGCGCTCCACCACCCCTGCCTTCACATGGTTGTTGGACACAAAATGGTACACCCCGTGCTGCCTGAGAAAATTTTGGAATGCCTTATTTAAAAATTCTTTCCCTTGATCTGTTTGTAATTTTGGGGGTATCCTTCCTTCCCTGAAAACATCTGCAAAGACCATAGACACTTCACAGCCTGTCTTGTCTTTCAGACCTAAGGCCCAGGCATACTTAGACAGGATGTCTATGATGGTCAAGATGTACTTGATGCCCCCATTGTACTTTGAGAATGCTTGCATATCCACCAAATCAGCCTGCCACTGTGCATCCATACCCGACACGATAGTTTTGTTTCTTGTAAAATACTTTCATGCAGGCTTGTGAAGGGTATAGGCATCCTGGTCCGAAAGCCATGAAACCACCTCTTTCTTAGACAGAATTTTACTGTGGTTTTAGCTGCCTGAAAAAGAGGATTCACCCCTTCAAAACTTCCAGGTTCTCCTGGAGAGTAATAGATCTCCCTTTGCAAGTCCTCATGTGCAGACATGCTTCCACCATGCCCTGCTAAAAAACACCAATGACGACCAAAGACATTTCAAATAAAGTTTTTGTTCTGGTGTTGCTAGTTTCTTTTTACACCAATCCATCTGGTCACCTCCTTTTAAACACTTGCAAAAGCAGGAAACACAAGATACGTTTACCTGCACAGGATCTCCCAACTTCAGGTTTTCGAAAACCTTTAGAAAGTCAGACTTGACCTGAAAAAAAAGATAAAAAACCAAATCAGCTCCTGTGTCTGTATCCCCCCCCCCACCCCCCACCCACCCTGTGCTCATTCCCTTGTCCCCTGAAATTCACTGCAGCTTACCACAGGGTCTTCACCTTGTTGTGTGTCCATGGGCTCAATGTCTGGCTCTGAGATTTCACCCATTTTCTTTCCTGTATAGAGTCTTTTAACAAGATCAAAGGGGGTAGCACCCCAACAGTAAGACATTTCAGTTTTTCCATGTAAGTGGTAGCAATCGACTCCCTGCTCTCTGTGTCAGAAAATGGTGTCCCCCTCTTTCATACCCCTTGGGGCTGGACTACAGCTCCACAAACCTTTCCAATTGGTCATGGGTGGTGTGGTGAGTGGTTTGAGACCTCACACGACCCCCTTTGGCCATTTGGCCATTTCTGGCACACTCCCCTTTCACCCCCCTGGTCAGGTCTGAACAACAGGGCAGGGTAGAATGATGAAACCTTCACTGATTGGTTCATCTCCCACTCCTGAGTCATTGGAACCCTCACATGACCCTTTTTCTGCGACTCATCCTAGCCCAGAAACACAACCCCATTGGACCCAATACTCTCCAGGAAGGAGTGGACTAGGATGACAAAACCTATGCGGAATGGTTCAGTTTAGTCATCTGAGCTTGTAGAGGGGTTACACGCCCCAATAGCTGCAATTCAACCTACCCCAAACCCCGCACCATAAAGTTGCTCCGATCCTCACAAAACCCATGACCACTGGTCCATCTCACTCTCCTGAGGTCATAGAGGCATTACATGGTCCTCTTCAAAGGACCTTGTGGGTTCAGGGAGGCTGGAACCTTCAGTTCCAGCCACCCTGACCCACAAGCAGCACCCCCAAAGTCAAGCATAAGGACCTTCTGGGTTCAGGAGGGCGGGACCCTTTGGTTCCCACCTCCTTGACCCAGAAGCATTACCCACTTCTGCGTCACTTCTGCTTACCCACGTCACTTCCATCCCAAGGCGGGACTTCCAGCCCCAGGAGGGCAGGACTTCTGCTGACGTAGGACCCCACGTGACCTGTCAAACTGATAATGATCAGGTTGATGACTAGTGTCCCCCTTACTACTTACCATGTCCTGTGTTCCCCCCTCCCCCCATGTCAGTTGGCCACTACCTGTTCCCCATGCTTACCTGAGCATGTGGAGCGGCCTCCCTGGGCGGTTGGGTTGCTGAGGGTGCTGGGATGTTCTAGGATAGCTGGGGCCTGAGAGGGGGGATCATGGAGGGTGCTTGAAGGGAACCGGGAGTGGGGCAGACTGGGCGGGGGGGGCCTTAGTGTTGCTGGGGGCTATAAAAGAAGGTGGCGCATATGGCCTTGGGTGGGGTAGGGTTGCTTCTGGGGAAACCAGGGTTGGCAGATGAGCTAGGGAGCGGGCACTGGCACCGGTGGGAGGGCACCATGGTGTTGTTGTGCTGGCAGCCCTCCTACCATGGCAGGTGGACTCATGTCTTGCTGGGGGTGCCACCACAAGGCCTCCAGGGTGTCTGCTATCAATTGGTAGGTCCTTGCAGTGGTTCCTTCCAGTGTGACACAGGCCCTCTCCTGCCTGTCGAGGCACTGCTCACAGAGGAAGGCTGTAATTTGGCACCTGTCCCACAGGTGCTCTGTGTGGGACTAGGTGAACATTTCTGCCATTTGTTCCCAGTTCCTTTCCCCCTCCCCTAGCTGTACCTCACTCTTGAGGGCCTGCTCTTCACTCTGTGAGTCTGACAACCACCTGGTTTCAGCCAGCAGTTCCCTCCCACGGTCCTCCCTCCTCCACCAGTGGTGGGCCCACATCTCCCAGTTCCTCTCTGCACTCCTGGCAACTGCACCCCTGGATAGACCAGGCCACTCATCTGTGAATGGCAAGGGAACCTGTGTTTAGCTTGGGGATGGGGACCTCCCCTGTTTATCTGTACTGGATCCTGAGGCAGCGCTTGAATCCTACCCCCACGGTTGCCTCTTCTGGGGCCATGGCTGTGTTGATGTTCTTCCCTTTTGCTTCCCCTTTCACATCAGCATGTGGAGGGGGCCCCATCATTGCTCCCATTATTCCTGTGTGCGTGTGTCTCCTGTCATGGCCTCTTCTCCCTGTCCCTCCTCCACAGCTGTGTTCCCCCGTCCCCTGTGCTATCTCCACCCACAGTCTTGGGGTGTTCCCTGACCTCCTCCTTGCTGGCCCCTTGACTTCCCTTGTTTTCCCTTTGAGGGAGATTGGGCTGGTAAGCAGGACTGGAGGAGTCCAGTGGTGAAGTGAATCAGTCTGGGGAGTCAGGTAGCTCATCGGGTCACATTCAGGTACCAGTTGGTGCCCGAATGCAACCAGGGTGAGTCAGGCACCGAGAGAGGTCTGACCATGACAAAAACAGAAGTTGAGAATATAACCAGCAGGCAATTGGTTTGGGCAATTTGTACTAGTTTCATATAAAGACTTGGGTCCAGGATGTTAATGTTTCTGTGCAACCTTTCAACATGAAAGAGTCAAACAGAGACCTTTGTTTGCTTAGTTGCTATGGCACTTCCTTCCCCCATTTTCTAACCACACCATTGCAAATCTTTTCAACCTTTTATTCCACAAAGAAAGTAAAAGAAATAGCTGAAGCACTTGAACCTTTAAAGAATTCAGCAAGGTTTTAGTGGATTGTGTTAACTAATCTAATAATGAACAATTCACATGATCCTGACTTCCCAAAACATTCCTGTGTTGGGCTGAATGATTCCATCCATAGAAACTGGCTTTAAGTTAATGTTTTTGAAAGTCTGAACAAAGTTGCTCAGCTATGTTTGAGCAGCATTAAAAAAGCCTCCTGCAGACACCTGATGGGGCACCCAGACCCCCAGCGGGCACCCAGTGCCTGAAAATGCGGGTATTACTGGGACCTCCCAGGATGTCTGAGGATGCTGATCCCAGCACCCACAGCTCCCCCAGGATGACTCACCTCTGAAGATAATTCTGACTGCTTTTAGAAGACACATACATCTGAGCAAGGTCCCTCACAAGAGACTCGTGGGAAAATTAAGTAGACATGGGATAAGAGGCAGAGTCCTGCCATGGATCAGTAACTGGTTATTTATTTATTTATTTATTACAAACATTTATATCCCACACCCTCCTGCACACTGACAGCTCGGGGTGGCAAACAACATAACAAATAATCACAGTAAACTATCAAATCCAATTAAAATACTACAAATATTTATAATATTAAAAAATACCAAAAGCAGAAAAGCTGAAAGGGACCGCCTCACCCTCTACACCCCAGAGCGACCCCTACGGTCTGCCGGGGGTGCCTTCTTGGAGGTCCCCGTGTTAAGCGGGGGGCCACAATGGAGAGGGCATTCTCAGTGGCTGGGCCACGCCTTTGGAATTCCCTCCTGGAGGAAGCTTGCCTGGACCCAAGCCTTTTGACATTCCAGCAAAGTTGTAAAACCTGGCTGTTCGCCCAGGCCTTGGGGGGGGGTGGGGTTAGGGTTTTTTATCTCCCTTACCCTATTTATTGTTTTATCATGATTCCTGGCCCTGTTTTAATACTTTTAATGTTGTATTTTGGAATGTTTTAACTGTTTTTAGATGTATTTTATATATGTGGTTTTTATTGTAAGCCATCCCGAGCTGTTTTAGGAGGGGCAGGGTAGAAATTTGATAAATAAATAAAAAAATAAAAAAATAAAAGACAGAAAAACCCTCCTCCCAATCCTAAAGGGTAGGAAACATAGGGTAGGACTAAATGGTCAGCTTTCACAAGGAGAGAAGCAAATTATTCCCACAATGGAGAGAATTAAATGCTATTTGCCACAGGGATCTGTACTGGGTGTCATTTAATAATATTTTCTTTAATGATCTGGGAAAGGAAGTAACGAGTGCAGTGCCAGCTGGTGGACTTTTAGGTTGGTGGACAGGGTCAACAGGGGTGAGACAACCATTAAAATTTCACACTTTGCTATGGAATACACAATGAAGAAAAAAACCTCAGTGAATACGGATCTAAAAACTACACAATGTTGGTGGCATGTAGGGGTGGGACTTGGGGCAAAAAAACGGTTACTGGTTTTACCGGTTACCTGTTTAAAAAAAACCAGTTTACTGGATTAAAACCAGTATACTCGTACTGGATTTTTTTTCATTGATTTGAATGGGGAACTGTCCCCATTGAAATCAATGAAAAAAACCTCCACTACCTCCCCCCTCCCCCTCCCAGGCTGCGCGGGTGGAAGAGGGGACACCCCTGCCCAGCCTGTTTTTTTTAAAAAAAAGTTTTAAAAAAAACAACCAGACCCAGGCTCTGGGCCGCTGGCGACTGCTATGGAGGCAGACATCTGAGCTCTCCTCCAGGAGCCCAGACTGACTGGCTTCTGGCACTCCGGTAGGTAACCTAACCCCCCCGGATCATCTTTTTTATCTGTGTGCTGTTGTGCTTCCTCTGGGTGGTGGTGGCGGTGGCAGCAGCGTGGGTCTGGCTGCAGTGCTGGCTTGAGCGCTTCACCAGACCTTCCAGGGAACTTCCGGGTTTCCCTGGAAGGCCTGGTGAAGTGCTCAAACCAGCGCTGCAGTCGGGCCCACGCTGCTGCCACCACTGTTGCTGCTGCTACCACCACCCAGAGGGAGCACAACAGCACACAGGTAAAAAAGGTGATTGGGGGGGTTTGGTTACCTACCAGAGTGCCAGCAGCCAGCCAGCCTGGACTTCCGGAGGAGAGCTCAGCCGCCTGCCTCCATAGCCCTGGATGGCTGCCGCTGGACTGCCGGCGGCAGCCCGGAGCCTGGGTCCGGTTGGTTTTTTAACTTAAAAAAAAAAAAAAAACAGGCTGGGCAGGGTGGGTGGGGGGGTGTCCCCCTCTTCCACCCACAAAGCCTGGGATGGGGAGGGAAAGTGGGGGTTTTTGGTTGTTTTTTTTTTACATTGCGGCCATTAATTTCAATGGTCACAATGTAAAAAAAATCCGGTACAGGAACTGGCACCAGTATGGGGAATTATTGGATCTATCCGGTATCCCCGATATTGCCAAATACCAGCAGTATCGGATATCAGGAGATCCGAAATTCCCACCCCTAGTGGCATGTAAAAGTGAGCAAAATGTAAAGCTCTATGAGCACATCCAACATAGAAATCCAGCAGTTGCTCCTGGATGTCAGATGCTAAAAAATAAAATTGGTGGGTCAAGGGTTCAAGTCTGTTTTAGGTAAGAGGACACTATATGTATGTGTAAAATTTAAAAATAAGAATCCATAATGGAGAAAAAAAACTGTACATACCAGGAACATGAGGAAGACTTCAGGAGAAGTTAGGCTCTCAGTATACATCTTAGCCTCCACACAGGAGAGAAACCTTGCATGTGCCCTCAATGGGAAATGTTACAGTGTGAGCTCAGCCATCAGACACACATCAGAGAATCCACCATGCAAGAGAGAGGCTGCCGCTCAACTGTGGGAAAAGCTTCAGTGTACCAGTGAGCATCAGTCTTATATGCATAAAAGAATCCAAACAGATACCCCATTCCCATCCCTACCTCAGTTGTAGTTAGGAGAGAGGAGGGCATGAATGGTAGAGTTCACTTGAGAGGAGGCATGAGGCAGGATACTTTAGGAAACAGTACAGTACTTAAACTAGGCTACTGAGGCCAATTTCACACAGTACTGGAGGAGGTAGGAAAACTTGTGCAATGCAATCCCAGCTCTGTTATTGTGAGGATTAGCACCTGAGAAAATGCACTAATCCCCTTTTATCATGTGAGAACACACATCCTTGTAAGGGCTACATTTGGGGACCCAGTAATGCACAAGTGTTCTCATATGACAAAACAGGACTAGTGCATTCTCAAAGGGGCTAATCCCTGCAATAACAGAGCCATGATTGTGTCGCGCATGTTTTTTGCTTCCCCTAGTACTCTGTGAAAGTGGCCTGATCATGTTCTGTTTCTAATCCCTGTCTCACCCCAGACCAGCCCCTCCCATCCCTGCTTTCCTTCAACATATTTTGATCACAGGCCACTCCCTGACTGCTCTCTCTCTTTACATACCCTGTTCCAAGCTGACACATAATTTGGTTTAACCCAAGGGCTACTTGCCCATAAGGGCAGGGCTGATTGGCAACTTTGCAGCAGGCTAAATAAAAGGTGCTCAATGCAGCAGTGCAGGTCAGTCCCCAACAGGACTGACTGTAGAATTTGCAGGACCCAGGGCAAAGATAATATGTGAGGCTCTTGGTGGACCCACCCATGTGGGCTTCACCCCATTGGGGCACCCTTTGCAGGGCCCTACAGGTGATCATGTTTGGGGCCTCACTGGGAGGGAGAGGGGGCCCTGAACCCTCTCCTGATGACAATGGGGTCACTGTGGGACAGGGCCAATCTTACCACAGGGTGACCCGGGGTGGCCACCCTGGTCCCCACTCTTTCTGGGGGTCCTGCAGTGGCCTCTATTTTCCCCAGGACAAGTTGTGGGAGCACCACTCCCCCTCAGTGGGGTCCCAAACATGACCACGTTCAGGGCAACACAGACGTTGCCCCTAAGGAGGAGGGGGCATGAGGGGCCCAGCATTTTATCTTCAGCCAGGGCCCTACAAATCCTAAGGCCAGCCCAGAAGTAGAGAAAAAGAACAGGTCCCAGGGCAGTCATCCCAGGTTACCCCGTGGTAAGGCCGGCCCTGGTCTTCAAAGCCAGCAGAACTCTAAACAGAGGGGGAGTATCCTAGTCAAGATAAAGTTCAAGCAGACATTTTGGTATCTGGAAACCACAATCCTGGAAAATACTAAAATGAATAACCTAGAATGCCCATTGGAAACAATGGAGGAAACATGAATGCCAATTTCCAGTAAAGGAGATGTGAGAATAGCATGTGCTTTAAGGGGCTGTAAAGCAATACACAATGGAGCTGCATCTCCGATAGGGAATGGGAGGAAGGGCATGTGTGGAATACTAAAAAGAGGCCAAGGGAGAGGGTGTGAAATAACAGGAAGGGGGCTGCTCATTTTCTGGAAGTAATAAAAGACTTTTATTTGGCATGGGCTTTTGGAAGGTGGGGATAGGGGTAAGGTGGTGTGTCAGGTTGATGGACTTTATCTGGCTTTATTTAAAATGTTTGATTTTTAACTGTGCATTTTATATATTTTTATATATTGTAAACTGCACTGGGCCTCTGGAATAGGGCAGGATAAAATTTAGATCAATAGATAGAACACCCATCTTACAAGGAACAAGAATTATTTTTTTAAGTTCTTAAAATCCCAAGATTCCCAGCAACATTAGATAAGTTGGAGATTTTTTTTGGGGGGGGGGGTGAATGGGGCTACCAATATTTTCTCTTTCAGAAACACTATTAAACAAGTATTTTTGAAGTTTTCACAGTGCATCAGCAAGATGAATATAAAAAGTCAGCAAAAAAATCCTTTAGAAAAACATTTAACGTGTATTTTTTTCCAGTTAGCCACCAAACTATTCCAAACAATTCAAAGCTCAACAAAAAGTTTCCCAAGCATCAGGTCACTCAGAGAGAGAGGGGAAAAAATACAAGGGGCTACCAGAAGGAAGAGCACCACTATTTCCCCCTTTCGGAAATACTATAAAACCATACAAGGTTTAGTGAAAAGCAAGTATTTTTGAAGTGTTCACACTGCTGCAAAAAGATTAAATGTAAAAAGACTTTTTTTTAAAAAAGCCTTGGAAAATCTTTTAAATTCTGTCTGCATTTTTTTTTCTGCTGTACTCAACCAACCCACAAAATAGTCAAACCATTTTAAACATCAAACCATTCAAAATAATAATTTAAAAAAGCATTTAAAATATCAGATCACACAGCAGGGAGGCATAATTCAAAGGGGCTGCATCACAGCAAAGAGCAGCAAAAAAACAGGAAAGTAAAACAATAACAAATAATACATGAAAATTCTTACTCATCCAAAGCAGAAAACTCTATTCTACTCTGTGTTGCAGTCACCTCCAATCTGGTCCAAGTCTTCTGTTTCCTTCCCCTGTTCTTTCTTGTCTCCTGAAGAGGGGAGGAGGAGAGGGAGCTCCTCTGTACTTTGATTAGTCTTGAAAATCAGTGCCCCAAAGCCATTCGAAAAAACTTGGTTCCTACATAGGAACCTAGCCCGAGTCCTTGCATCCCTGTCTCCAACTTAGGCCATTTTTACATGGACGTCACCCACCCACGAACACCCATAAACACCCATTGGATGGGTGTGAGAGTTCCCGTGTAAATGTCCACGAGTGGGTGGGTGCGTGTTCATGACCCACCCACCAACACCCACAGAGCATCTGGGAAGGAGCCGGCAAGCTCCATGGGTGGAGATGGGTGGAGATGGGTGTTCAACACCTGCCTTTCTGTGTAAAAAACAAAACACCCACACCCACGGGAATGGGTCCCCCGAGACCACAGAGAGATGGCTAGAGAGGCTACGCAGGTGCCCCCAAGCAGACACGCCCACCCGGGGAGATGCCGGACGCCCGCCCGGGAGCCCTTAAAAGGGATCCGAAACAGGACATGGGTGTTCTGGCTCCCAATATGTCTGGAAGGAAAGTCTCCGACAAAACGAAGGGAGCCAGCACCGTGACTCGCGTGGGACGGGCCACGGTAAGCAGAGGGACCCTGGGACGCCCAGGGGGGCCGGATACACGGGTTGGGGGGGAGTGGGAAGGTCCGCTAAACACAGCACACCCATCCCACAACAGGGCAGAGGAGAGACTGCGGTGCCCGTGCTGACCACAGCCCCCGAGACCACCACAGCCACGGGGCATGGGGAAGGGAGTATGAGCGACAGTGAGGTATGTGCGAGGGGACCTCAGGAATCCGGGGAAGGGGGGCCCGCATGCCAATAGTGGAAAACAACCCGAGGGAGTACAGGGCAGGCAGCCAACAGCTAACAGTTTCCACTCCCACCCCAAGAAGAGCACCCAGACACAAGAGCAATGCACCATCAGGGAGATGGCCGAGGAGGACCTCTGTGACAGCCAGGTAATGCGCCCATGCCCCTGGGGGAATTGGGGAGGGATCCCTCCACAAGGGAGCACAGGGGGGCTGTGGGGCAGATGCTAACCCCTCTGCAATACCCCCAACAGGAGATGACCAGCTCCGCTGTCACCACAGCAACTGGGTGGGCCCCAAGCCACCAAGCTGGTAGGCCCCCCACAAGCGGTACCCAAAAGGGAGAGCCCTGGTCGAGGCAGGAGACCAGAGACTTCATACGCGTGGGGGGTGGGGGGGAAAAGGTCCAGCATGACCTGGTACACAGCTAAAAGACCAGACAGGTCTATGAAGCCATCGCCCAGGAGATGCAGTGGCAGGGGTAGAATAGGGATGTCACCCAGTGCATGCAGCAGGCAAAGGACTTGAAGTCTGGATATAAACATATCAAGGACAACAATCTCAAGTCCAGCAGTGCCATGCGTACAATGGAGTAGGGCTGTTGCGGCAGCAGCTGTTACCGCACTGCAATTCCATTCCTCAACCTCGGCATCGCAAGTTGCGCCTCGCAGAATTCCTCACGGTACCCCGTGATTCTGCGATCGTTCCACCACAAAAATCTGTATCTGTGGCATGTATGTGTTTGACCAATTTGCTGATCGTTAATCAGCGGTCTTTTACCGCATTACGCCAATTTCATATATGAGAGACAGGCATGATGAGCGTCTATCGCGGTTCCGTGAAGGGAGTGGAGATGGCTATAGCTAATAATATGACTAGGCTGCCGCTGCACTGCTGCGCTGTGCTGTGTGTGTC
>QEPC01000412.1:2385-18660 GCA_003113815.1 Sphenodon punctatus
GTCTTGTCCCATAGAAAATGTTTTTCTATGTTTTCATAAATATTTTCAATTATATTCTTATTACTAATTATGTGTTTCTCTTTATTTATGTAGTCATTTTAATCTCTCTGGGTATTAGCATAATTTAGCTGTGTGTCCAGGTTTTGAACCTACGTAATTATTAATTAAATTATCAATTAGGAAATGGATCCAAATAAATCAATATTACCTTAAAACCTGGCAACAGCTCTGAGCTGCCTTTGCAGGAGGGGGTGGCATAAGAAATTTTAATTATAATAATAATTTCCCCTTCCCAGCTTCAGAGGAGAGACTGCCTTACAGGAAGTCAGCCCTGACAGAAAATCTTTTCTTAATGAAATAACTCAACCTTTGCAGTGAGAGGGGTTCACCTATTGACCACTCACCTTACTGGTCTTCCATACATCCACCAAGCTGGATTCCTGGGCTCCACAGTTGCAGTTTCTGGGCTGTGTTGGAGGCCTGGGCTGCTCACATCCATCGCTTCACTGGCCAGATAACTCGACATTCAGCATCTCCTGAAGCAGAGAGAATAAAGCAAGATCAAAGCCCGTCTCACGTCTAGGCTGGTGAGCATTACAGTTATTCACTATAATTATTTCCTTGCTGTTGTTCTCCCCAGCCCCTCCCCTCAATGTACAGTTCCCGAGCAGCGAGAACACCCGGCAGGTACAGCAAGGCTGCAATGACAACTCATTCGCTTCTCCACAAAGAAGCTCTAGACCCTGGCCATAAGCAATATTGCCCCCAATTCCTACAGGACTTAACGAGGCAAGTGATGGCATTTGTGTATTAGTCACTGGTTTTGTTACTTAGTCTCTCCTAGTGTGCAGGTTTGGTGCAGACCCCCCTCATAGCTTAATCGGGTTCTGCCATGTCCTAGAAACTGAAATTAACAAGTATAAAGGGTTGCCACCGGGGATCGGGTTTTTTTAACCAAATACTGGGCCAAAATGGAAGCGTTAGATAAAGAATGACCTAAGGTGGGAACCTGAAATATCCCCAGTGCAAGAGGCCTTACTAATAGGGGTTCACCTGTTGATTCACTTGTTATTCACTTACTGATAGGGGTTCCACCTGCCACAGATTGTTCCCCATTCACACAATTAATATCACACAAGCAGTTCTTAAACCTCTCCCGGTCTGAGCTTCCTTCTCTAAAGGGATCTAGGCTTAGCAGCGGCAACAAAGATGTTCAGTGTGATCGGACACTCACCCACCCTCAATGATGTGGATGGCGAGGCAGTTGGGAATAATAATTGCTAGCTACAAGCAACCCAGCGATTACTCAGGGCTTTTCAGATAAAAGGGAATGGCTTTTTAAAGACACCATCACGTCTGAGCTATAGGAATGAAAAGGTCCCAGCCCACCATACACAAGGCTATGAGCAGAAACCCACAAGCAGCCCTCTGTTCTTACAAAGCCTCTAATCAGTGGCTCCGACCAGCCAAACCCTAATTAACAGCTCACCTTAGGGGCTGTGAAGACCTCATGGACACTCACTGCCAAGATCTTTTCTACAGCTGATCAGGATTTGGGAGATGTTTGTTACTTGCCTCCAAGCTTCAGCTGCTGCTGTGCTTGGGACTGGGCTTTTCCAGATGTGTGCGCTCTGCTCATGATGCCCATTGCTGGTCTCCAACTGGTTTCTAAGCTGCTAGTTTTCCTAGAACATGGATCAGGTAGGAGTTAGAACTAGCACGTGTCACTGCTGTGTTCAACACCAGCCAGGACCAGTGTTGGGACACATCACTTCCCCCCACCCCACCCCCCAACGACACCCTGACCCTGTTAGTTTTCTATACCTAGCCAGGATGCTCATGTTCTCCTCCAAGGAAAACAGAGGTTACTTACCAGTAACTCTGTTCTTCAAGAGAGCTCCGCGTATTCTAACTAATGGGATTCACTTCCTGCTTCGCAGGCACCGGAGACCTAGTTGTCAGCAATTTCCAGGCAGATTACCTAGAATAAACTAGAATGGTGAGGGCTCTGCCCCTTCCTCGCCCCCTCCTGCCTCGTGAAAAGCGTGGGCTTACTGTCTCACAATAACGGGGCTGCATAAAAGGAGGGAGGAGCCCTCGCTGCCTCAGTTCCTTCCACCCCGTCTTGGAAGACTATCAGTACCTCCGAGACTGAGGGGAAGGTGGGCGGGTCGTGAGAATACGCAGAGCTCTCTCGAAGAACAGAGTTAATGGTAAGTAACCTCCATTTCTTCTTCGAGGATCTCCACGATTCTCACTCTTGGGAGAGTGAATAGCAGTTGTCACCTACCTCCAGGTGGTGGGAGTTGAGGTTAGAGGAAGAGGGATTGGAAAACTGCTCTGTCTGCTCTGGCTGCCATGTCCAAGCAATAACGTTTGATAAAGTGTGAGGTGAAGACCAAGTTGCAGCCTTGCAGATGTCCGCAATAGGGATTCCTTGTAAGCTGGTCAACGAGGTGGCAATTGCTCTCATGGAGTGAGCCCTTAGCAGGATGGGAGGCGTCTTACCCACCTTCTGGTAGCATCACTGAATGCATAGGAGGATCCAACGGGAAAGGCGTTGGGAGGATATCCTTACCCCAATTTTCTGGCCGCCAAACAAGATAAAGAGTGCATCAGAAGCTCAAATGGTTCTGGTCCAATCTATATAGAAAGAGAGGGCTCTCTTGACATCCAGGGTGTGCAGAACTTGCTCGGCAGTGAAAGAATGAGGTCTGGGGAAGAAGACCGGTAGTGAAATGGTCTGGTTGACATGGAATGGGGTAGCAACCTTGGGGAGGAAGGCAGGGTCAGTGTGGAGATCGACTTTCTCTTTAGAGAAACGTATGTAGGGAGGAGAGCCCTGAGCATGGGGAGCTCGCTAACTCTACAAGCAGATGTGATGGCTACTAAAAAGGCAGTCTTGATGGTTAGGTCCTCGAGAGAGCAGGATGCCATGGGTTCGAAAGGAGGTCCTATGAGTTTAGCGAGGACCAGGTTGAGGTCCCACTGGGGGGCTGGGAGAGAGGCCGATGGGAAGGTGTTGACGGGCCCCTCCAGAAAGTTCTCACTAAAGGGTGAGAACAACAACGTTTTATCCCCATCTACCTGAAGGCGTGAAGATAGAGCCGCCAAGTGAACTTTAATGGAGGAAATATTCGTTTGAGGGTGTCATCTGTGGAGGCGGCAAAGAGGCCCTCTGTATCAAAAGGGAGGTCCTCAATATGGGTTTTATTATCAGGGGTTAGGGCAGTGGAGCGGAGCCATGCATGCCTTCTAAGGCAAATGGAGGAGGTGATGCCCCTGATGTTGCAATCTGCTATGTGCATGTTTGCTGATAGTTGGAACTGCGTAATGAGCATGCCCTCTCTTTGTAGGGCTGCGATCTCAGTAGGTTCAGTTGCCTTGGAAAGTTGTGCCCAGAACCAGTGTTGATAGCCAAACATGGATGAGGCATAGTTGGTGGCTCGGAGTGAGAGGGTTTCAGAAGAAAATATTTCTCTGCCTAACACATCCAGGTGTCTCCCCTCCCTGTCAGCTGGAGACGTGTGGACCCCTCCTGCCCGAGATTTAGTGGAGGCCACAGCTATTACTAGAGAGTTTGGGGCCAGATGTTTATAAAAGATTTGAGTACCCTCTTTAGGGATAGCATACAGGGAGTCTGCTAATTTGCTAGTTGGGGGGGGGGGCTGAGGAAGGTTTGGGCCACACTGCCAGCGATGGCTCCATAAGCTGCTCCAGCATCGGCAGCATGACGTGCCCTGGCTCCCCAGAATTGAGAATGCCAAAAACGAGGCCAGATTGAGTCTTTTTAAAGACCTTGGTGGGTAGGTTGGGGAGAGCAGGAGGTTAACCTCTTCAACATAGCCTGAAAGGTTTTGGTATCCTCTGAGGACAAGGTAAGGTTCGGGTCTGAGACTGAATCCACTGGGGGAGGGGAGATGGTCTCTTCCTCCTCCACATTGCACTGAGATGAGGGTGATGAAGATATAGAAGCTCCCGAAGAAGAGTTCTGCGAGCGGTGGAGGTCTGCTTCCGGAAGGTGCTGAGGGGGATGCCCAAGCATCGAGTTCAAAAGGGTGGTTCTTGTAGGTTGAACTGACCTGTCTGCCTGTGCCAAGTGAGACCTCATTGGTACAGACGGTACCGTCGGAGCCGGTCCTGGCTGAATGCCCATTGTGGGGAGGCTTGCCACAACAGTTGCCGTGTCCGGAAGCAGCCGAGAGACTGTAGCCGTGGGTGGGGCTCTGGGAGGCATCAGGGGCACATAGCGCGAAGCTTCATGCACTGGTAGAGAGGCACGCTCTAGTGCGCAAAGATCCCTGTGTGCAGAATAGGGAGAGCGGCTGCGGGATGGAGATCAGTACCGGCGATACTCATCATAATGATGGGAGCGGTACTGGGAGGTATAGCGTGGAGAGCAGCATGAGCAAGGTGAGAGTTCTTGGTGCTGTCCATGGTACCTCCACGAAGCTCTTGATGGTGAGTCACACACCCCGCCGTCATGCCTCAAATGCGACGTGGATCTATCGATGGACCCTATGCATCTGGGAGGGCTGTGTGCTGATCTGGTATGTCTGGCTGAGCGTGCGGAGTTGTGGTGCGACCTAGACCTGGAGTGTGATCGCTGCTGCCGCTGCGAGTCAGCCTAGGCGAGCGGGAGAGGCGTTGGGGCTCAGGCCGTACCAGTGGAGACCGAGCTCCTTCAATAGGTATTGGAATCAGTGATGTCTGCTCCGTTTCAACAGATACCAGTGCCTCTGGATCCTGAGAAAGCGATTCCTCTGCACCCGGTGGTACTGTCTCTACGACGAGCGTGCACGGGGAAGTTGTGGTAGCACTGGTTTTCTTTGTGTGCTTCCTTTTCCGCTCGTCTCCTTGCTTGTGTTGACTGTCTTTCTTAGAAGACGTGCGGGAGCGAGAAGTGTGCCTGGTTCCAGCAGGAACTGAGGGCGGGACCGGTTGCAGTACAGTGGTAGCGGTACCGGGCGCGACTGGTAGGCCCGTCGGCGCTGTTGGAGCAGAATCCATTTTTAACATTGATGAGTGTCTGGTGGGGAGTCTGAGAGGCCCCTCTTCTCCACCTTGTAACACCCATTTAGTTAAAATGTCCCAGAGGCAGAGAGCTCTCGCTCGTCTCGCCCTGGATGAGAGAACAGTACAGAAGCGGCAGGCGCTTGTGCTTCTCCTAAGCAGCCTAAGCACAGGTCGTCCTGATCGCTTACCGAAAGCGTGGCAGGGCAGGAGTGACAGCACTTTAATCCCGGTAGTCTGGGCATGCTCCAGTGCGCCTTCCAGGAGGGAAGGTAAGTCCGGGGGCGAACCCCGCAGGCTAGGCACAGCACGGCACTCAGTCTGTTTTCCAAAGTTCTGAGGAGTAGAAGCTGACAAGTACTGAAGGTCTTCCAAGCGCGACGTGGTTGGAAGGAACTGAGGCGGCAAGGGCTCCTCCCTCCTTTTTGCAGTCCTGTTATCATGAGACCGTGAGCCCGCACTTTTCATGGGGGGGGGGGAAGAGAGGGGGTGGAGCCCTCACCATTCTAGTTTATTCTAGGTAATCTGCCTGGAAACTGCTGACAACTAGGTCTCCGGTGGCTGTGAAGCAGGAAGTGGATCCCGTTGGTGAGAATTGCGGAGATCCTCGAAGAAGAACTGGAGGATACATAGAGTGAGAGCGTGCACAGTAACCAGTGACCCACACCCAGTGAGATGGCAGAGAACAGCAACTTTCCTGGCTGCAGGTAGGTCTCCCTCCTATAGCAGACAATAGCACCCCAGTTCCCTGAGAGAGGAAGGCAGGGCTGTGCTGCCAGACTCTCTAAACCTCTCCACGGCTCTTCCCCAAACAGGAGACAAGCTTTGCCTCAGGTACCTCCCCAAGTGATATTAGAATTTCACACTCTGTCTGGACAAGACCCTTCTGGATATTTAACTTTGGGAAAGTGTCATTTGCTTTTTCCCCATGTTTCTATTCGCTGCTGTATAGTCTCCGAGCAACTGCAGCATTTCCACAGCTAGTCTCCTCAAGCCTGAACTTGCCCTCTACTGAGGTTTAAGGCTTACATTCTCCTGGTGGGACAATGCAGATATAGCTCAGGTTTCTATTCTACAGAAAACAAAAACACACTTCATGTGTAAGACATGTCAGGCATCAGAGAAAACACATGTAGAAAAGATCACCTAGCCATTATCCATCTCCAGAAACAAAGTAATTACTGGGAGTAAGATTCTAGAACTCGTGATGGCAAGGATTTTGTTTTTATTCCTATACAGGCACAGTTTGGCCTGAAAACTTTGCAAGGTCCCATTGTCTCCCCTGAATCACCATCTGGGATTTTTACATTCCCAGAGAAGGCAGCACTTATTACAAATTGACTATCAAAATAGCCATTTGTCATTAAACACCCATTGGTTTTCAGATAAGGTACTTGCCTTTGAAATAATTAAGCCTTAGTATTTATCAGCAATTGAACTATTCCCAATAAACAAGTCAAGAAAACTGTACTTTCCCATTTTTGATTACAGACCATTCAATATCAGAACTTACTCTTTATTTTCACAGAGCTGTTTTCTGTATCCAATTTCTTTTCTTACCATACGCTGAATGCTCCCTGTCTATGAAGTCTCAGCTTAACGGATGCCCCAGGCTCCACCCACCCCTTCCCCCAGCATGTCTTGCAAGGGCACAAATGTTAGAAAGAGAGGCATCTGGAACATTATTTGCAGGTAACAGTAGCAGGAGGAAGGGTTAGTCTATGGCTAGAGGCTGTATTGATTTCAGAAGAGTGGGAAGCTTTTGAGGTGGGGGTTGTGTGTTTGTAGTTTAAGATACTGGTAAATGTGGGGTGGAACACGTGCATCTAGCTGTGACTGCTGTCAAGGCTCTTGCTGTTAATACAATTAGTCCAAAGGAAGAGACAAGAACTTAGCAGAGCTGTGTTCAATTTCTAGCTTTGTTTTCTTCTGTGGCTTTGGGCAAATGAAAGGTTTTTAATCTACCCCAGACTATTATTTTTGTTTCATGTGCAAATCTTGTCTGTTTCCTCAGTCAAGGGTGCGGCACCTCTTTGTACAGGAGATTCCAGGGATGGGGGTGCTACAGGCAAGCCCAGCTTTTGCCTTGTCATTCATTCCCTGCCCCCAACCGATCTTCCGTGTCCAGAACAGGGATCAAACTCCACCCTGCGGAGTCCAATCCAGCAACTCGTCTTTAATAAATCCATGGCAGTGGGGAAAGGAAGAGACTTTTGAGAAGGGGGATGTGGCTACCCTGCAAATAGTTCAGTGCGTTTAATGTCCACCCTACTCCATCCCACAGTAGCCAGGTCTCCGAGATTGCAGAAGGGGACTGTGCGACTCTGGATGCTGGGAAGGAATCCTGTTTCCCATTAACCGTGCTGCAAGCAGTAGCTGCATGGACACTCCGCTCCCAGAGTCTGAGCTGCGGCGGGAGATGGCAGACAGGGCCAGGCTGAGTCCAAGACAGAGCAGAGTGAGATTGCAGAGGGTCAGGATCACCCATGTGGCTCCTTATAATCCCCCTTTTAACGTGCATTCAGTGAGATGTTGTGTCCCTGTTCACCTCATGGGTATTCTAATCCCCATTCATCCTAGGACTGTCACTGCCTTATTCACTTATGTTGTACCTTGAAAATTGACTCTCTAGGTGACAGTAGCAGGAGGATGTTTGTCCCCAAAGCAGCAGCAGCACCACCACCACACATTCTCCCAAGGGAGACCCTGGGTTTCTTTGGTGCAAGATGGCCTGACTCTTGCTGTCCCCTTTGTTCATCCTATCCTTTTCGCACCTGCTTCATCAGCTTACCCTTTTTTTAAAAAATTAACAAGAATTAATTTTATTTAAAATTATAAAACATTCTCTCTCTCTCTCTCTCAAAACGTCTAGGGGCATCCAGGGGAGGGAATACATTTTTAAAAATAATTTGTAATTTTATTAGTTGAGAGGCGCATTTAATTCAATGGGTGCCCCCGGGGCAATCTCCTCTGGGTTGCAACCGGATGTTGATGGGGTTTTCTCTTTCATCATGCACTTACTGACACAGATGGTTGCATAGCAGAGAGATACACTATTCAAGGTATGTGCAATGGTCCAACATTTGGCGATTGATCAGGTTTGAAGATAGGGTTTTTTTTATTTAAAAAACCATGTGTACACACTGTATTTGAAAAAATAAGTCATGCACGCACATGACTGACTAGAAAGACATGATGAGAGAGCGAGAGAGTTCCACATGCGCATTAACAGAGAAAGAGAAGCGTGGGAACTGGACCATGGGGATAGGATGCTCCTGCAGGGAAGGAGCCAGGTATAAAACCACAGGTGTTTTACAATGTAACTTTTTCTTTTTTTTTAATCCTTTATTGTTGAAGTAAGGTTACATACAATCTAAAAATCACTAAACAAGTATAAACAGATATGAGAATATTGTCCATATCCTGGCTGGTGCAGAATGCGGTGGCCCGGCTTCTGGTGCGGCTGGGCCACCGGGAGCACATTACACCAGTGCTCCGATCTCTGCTCTGGCTGCCAATAGCCTTCTGGGCCTGATTCAAAGTGTTGGCTTTGACCTATAAAGCCCTACATGGTCTGGGCCCTGCCTACTTGCTCACTCCCCAGGTTCTGGACCGACCCCTGCGGTCATCCAGGGGCGCCCTGTTGGAGGTCCCTCGGGTTTCCCGGGGGGCCATGCAGGACAGGGTGTTCTTGGTGGCCGCGCTGTGCCTTTGGAGTTCCCTCCCTGTGGGGACCCATCTGGTCCCAGACCTCCTGGTTTTCCGTAGGAATTGCAAGACCTGGCTGTTCTGTCAGGTGTTTGGCGAGGGAGAAGGGTGGGGTGGGTGTTACAGGTTGTTTCTCCTCATTTTTTATATGATTTTTTGTATGTTTTTTATATGTTTTATTGTATTTTATTGATCAACTGCCAATAGCAGGAGGGGCGGGGTATAAAATGTTTAAATAAATAAAATATAGCTGGACAGCAATTCAAACAGATAACGAGATTATACAGTATTACAAGTTTTAGGTACCATGGTACCAGCCCTGGAAAAACAACAATAAAGTTAACAGGTAACCAAGTCCCTAATTTTTGCAAAATAAAGAAGCCATAAAAAAAAAAAAAAAAACACACCTTGCGCAGGGGCCATACCTTCCAATCTATTGCTCAATCAAATCTGATGTAATAAAATGGTGGTCCACAAGGAAGCACCAGCGATCGCCAGCGACAGTATAAGCCAACAGGCAACCACACCGCGTAGAACTCTTCTAATTTGTCATTTAGATCAGCCGCAATCCACTCAATAGAGATCATATACCACAGGGAGACTGCCTGGTAAGTCTTGTTTTGTTAGTTTGCAGTATGTTTTCCAATGAGTGGCAATGACATGTAAAGCAGCTACCGAATCTGGTTACAGGAGTCTTGTCTATCCCTAGACATGGTACTGTGTGGGGAAATTCCCAGAATGCTATGGAAGGCCTAAACAAGAAACCGACATCAGAGATCGCCAACATTTGCCATACTATTAGCCATAGAGATTTGACTCATTCGCAGCTTCACCAACAGTGTAACACGGAGCCCGCATCTATGCCAACAGAGATTGGATGATGAAGGGTCAGAAGCATGCACAGACATTGGTGTAAGATACCAGTGCAAACAGAGTTTAATTTGCACCTCTTTTACCAGAAGCGACTGTGAACTTTTAAACATATAAAACCATATCTTTTTTCTTTTTCTTTTATTTTTTCTCCAATAGCCATATGCAATTCATCTTCCCAGTGGGAGATGTAGCCATGATCAGCCATACAAAAGAGCTTTTTAAGCTCTCTATATAGGACAGACAGTATTTTCCTCTCAATCCCCATATCAAACAATATCACTTCAATTGTGGAGGCACATCTACCATACATTTCCTTGTTACCCTGGGACTTAAACACACTAACTAATCTGCTGTATAAAAGAAAATCAATTTTGGTACCCAATTTAGCCTCCAATTTGTCTTTATCCATGAAGTTTCCATTAGAGAAAAGATGCCGGGCCTGTTGGGCACCTTTACTCTCCATATGGGTAAACAATTTCCTGATAGAGTCACTCAAATCTGACACCACATTTTTAAGGAGAGTATGTGGAGATCTGTCTGAATTTATATTAGCACGTCTCTGTATGGTTTTCCAAACATGAAACTCCTATAGAATAAAAGGCTGTCCAGCCAGCTTCAGTGATGACAACCTGCTGCCACCAACTAGGAGAGGCTTAAAATCGTCAATCCCATCCACTTCTCTTTCAATACAAATCCAGCTAGGATCTCCCACCACACCCCAATACCACTTTTTTATGGCCCTGATCACAGTAGCATAATGATACATTTCAATGCGAGGAAAATTTAGGCCACCCAAGGCCTTGTCAGACTGTATAATTGTTTTACGTATCCTTGGCTGCTTCTTGTTCCATACAAAAGAGGTAAGAATTTTGTTTACTTTATTAATAAAATCATTGGGCAATTTAATGGCCAATGCCAAAATTGTATCTATTAGTTTAGGAATCAACATCATTTTGACCAAATTATTTCGACAACCAAGAGCACTGAAGAGAATGCCGGTTGACAATTTTGCTTTGAAGTTCTGTTAGTAAAGGGGGAAAGTTGTCCCTATACAAACGTGTATTTTTGGAAATCTGGACCCCTAAATATTTTAATCTATCAGTAGCCAGTTTGAAGGGGATAGTATTTACAATATTAGTGCACTGTATCAGGGGTCGTGAAAGAGTAAGGCCTGAGATTTGATGACATTAACCTTGAAACCTGAGATCTTACCAAACATATCCAATAATTTTAGTAAGTGTGGTACTGATTCCAGTGGGTCGGATAAGGTCAACATGGTGTCGTCCACATACATGGACAATTTATATTCCGAATCTCCAGTTGTGATCCCCTTAATATGGGGATTTGAATGTATTGCAATAGTAAGAGTTTCCATTGCTAAATTTTATTTTATTTATTTACAAGCATTTATATCCCGCACCCTCCTGCACATTGGCAGCTCGTGGCAGTGAACAACAAACAATCAAAATAAACTATAAAATCCATTTTAAAATACAATATTTAAAAATATTAAAATACCAAGAACAGAAGAACTAAAAGACAGAAAAACCCTCCCCCCAATCCCCCTACCCTCCTTCCCCGAAGGCCCGGTGGAACAACCAGGTCTTACAATATCTTCGGAAAGAGGGGAGGCCTGGGGATAGATGGGCCTCCATTGGGAGTCCACAACCAAGGTGCGGCCATCGAGAATGCCCTCTCCGCTGTCGCCACCCGGGATACCCGGGGGACTTTGAGTCGGGTGCCCTTGGTCAACCACAAGGGCCGTGAAATGATACACAACTCTACCTCTTATTTTCCGAAGACCCAGGCCCGGCAGTCTCGGTGCTTGCCTGGTGTTTGGCAGCTGTGGGGGACTGGATGAGGGCGAGCCGTCTGAGGCTGAATCCAATCCGGGTAGGAGCCTGAGGCGGTCTCACAGATAAGCAGGACCCAAGACGTTTAGGGCTTTATAGGTTATCACCAACACCTTGAATTGGGCCTGGAAGACAATAGGCAGCCAGTGCAGAGTACGGAGCACAGGTGTAATGTGCTCGTGGCGGCCCATCCCCATTAGGTGACGGATCGCTGCATTCCGCACCAGCTGCAGCCTCCGGACCGTCCTCAAGGGCAGCCCCACGTAGAGTGCGTTACAGTAGTCCAGTCAAGAGGTGATGAAGGCATGGATGATGGTGGCCAGATCAGAGTCTGAGACATACGGCCGCAGCCGTCACACCAGATGTAATTGGCAAAATGCTCCCCTCACCACAGCCTCCACCTGACAATCCAGGCAGAACTGCGGGTCGAGGAGCACCCCCACACTACAAACCTGAATGGCCAAACTGGGGTAGACCTCACCAATGATGGGAGCCACCACCCCCTCAGCCCTATCCACCAACATCACCTCTGTCTTGTCGGGATTCAGCCTCAGACGGCTCACCCTCATCCAGTCCCCCACAGCTGCCAAACACCAGGCAAGCACCGAGACTGCCGGGCCTGGGTCTTCGGAAAATAAGAGGTAGAGTTGTGTATCATTTCACGGCCCTTGTGGTTGACCAAGGGCACCCGACTCAAAGTCCCCCGGGTATCCCGGGTGGCGACAGCGGAGAGGGCATTCTCGATGGCCGCACCTTGGTTGTGGACTCCCAATGGAGGCCCATCTATCCCCAGGCCTCCCCTCTTTCCGAAGATATTGTAAGACCTGGTTGTTCCACCGGGCCTTCGGGGAAGGAGGGTAGGGGGATTGGGGGGAGGGTTTTTCTGTCTTTTAGTTCTTCTGTTCTTGGTATTTTAATATTTTTAAATATTGTATTTTAAAATGGATTTTATAGTTTATTTTGATTGTTTGTTGTTCACTGCCACGAGCTGCCAATGTGCAGGAGGGTGCGGGATATAAATGCTTGTAAATAAATAAAATAAAATTTAGCAATGGAAACTCTTACTATTGCAATACATTCAAATCCCCATATTAAGGGGATCACAACTGGAGATTCGGAATATAAATTGTCCATGTATGTGGACGACACCATGTTGACCTTATCCGACCCACTGGAATCAGTACCACACTTACTAAAATTATTGGATATGTTTGGTAAGATCTCAGGTTTCAAGGTTAATGTCATCAAATCTCAGGCCTTACTCTTTCACGACCCCTGATACAGTGCACTAATATTGTAAATACTATCCCCTTCAAACTGGCTACTGATAGATTAAAATATTTAGGGGTCCAGATTTCCAAAAATACATGTTTGTATAGGGACAACTTTCCCCCTTTACTAACAGAACTTCAAAGCAAAATTGTCAACCGGCATTCTCTTCAGTGCTCTTGGTTGTCGAAATAATTTGGTCAAAATGATGTTGATTCCTAAACTAATAGATACAATTTTGGCATTGGCCATTAAATTGCCCAATGATTTTATTAATAAAGTAAACAAAATTCTTACCTCTTTTGTATGGAACAAGAAGCAGCCAAGGATACGTAAAACAATTATACAGTCTGACAAGGCCTTGGGTGGCCTAAATTTTCCTCGCATTGAAATGTATCATTATGCTACTGTGATCAGGGCCATAAAAAAGTGGTATTGGGGTGTGGTGGGAGATCCTAGCTGGATTTGTATTGAAAGAGAAGTGGATGGGATTGACGATTTTAAGCCTCTCCTAGTTGGTGGCAGCAGGTTGTCATCACTGAAGCTGGCTGGACAGCCTTTTATTCTATAGGAGTTTCATGTTTGGAAAACCATACAGAGACGTGCTAATATAAATTCAGACAGATCTCCACATACTCTCCTTAAAAATGTGGTGTCAGATGTGAGTGACTCTATCAGGAAATTGTTTACCCATATGGAGAGTAAAGGTGCCCAACAGGCCCGGCATCTTTTCTCTAATGGAAACTTCATGGATAAAGACAAATTGGAGGCTAAATTGGGTACCAAAATTGATTTTCTTTTATACAGCAGATTAGTTAGTGTGTTTAAGTCCCAGGGTAACAAGGAAATGTATGGTAGATGTGCCTCCACAATTGAAGTGATATTGTTTGATATGGGGATTGAGAGGAAAATACTGTCTGTCCTATATAGAGAGCTTAAAAAGCTCTTTTGTATGGCTGATCATGGCTACATCTCCCACTGGGAAGATGAATTGCATATGGCTATTGGAGAAAAAAGAAAAGAAAAAGAAAAAAGATATGGTTTTATATGTTTAAAAGTTCACAGTCGCTTCTGGTAAAAGAGGTGCAAATTAAACTCTGTTTGCACTGGTATCTTACACCAATGTCTGTGCATGCTTCTGACCCTTCATCATCCAATCTCTGTTGGCATAGATGCGGGCTCCGTGTTACACTGTTGGTGAAGCTGCGAATGAGTCAAATCTCTATGGCTAATAGTATGGCAAATGTTGGCGATCTCTGATGTCGGTTTCTTGTTTAGGCCTTCCATAGCATTCTGGGAATTTCCCCACACAGTACCATGTCTAGGGATAGACAAGACTCCTGTAACCAGATTCGGTAGCTGCTTTACATGTCATTGCCACTCATTGGAAAACATACTGCAAACTAACAAAACAAGACTTACCAGGCAGTCTCCCTGTGGTATATGATCTCTATTGAGTGGATTGCGGCTGATCTAAATGACAAATTAGAAGAGTTCTACGCGGTGTGGTTGCCTGTTGGCTTATACTGTCGCTGGCGATCGCTGGTGCTTCCTTGTGGACCACCATTTTATTACATCAGATTTGATTGAGCAATAGATTGGAAGGTATGGCCCCTGCGCAAGGTGTGTTTTTTTTTTTTTTTTTNATAGAAATGCAGCACCCTGTAGTCCTAAAGGGGCAGGAGCAGGGTTCTAAGAGTGAACGCTGCACCTCTGTCTTACCAGACAAAGAACAGGGAGATGCTACAGAGTATGTTAAAGGTGAAATAATTCAGGAGACAACGCAAGATCCTGAGAGGAACTGTGTTGCTCCCGAGACAAAGGGTTAATCAGTTTCCAGATAAGAATGGCCAAGGGGTATGCAGCTTAAACACAGAGGCTGCCACAGATCAGATTACCGATCTTGGTAAACCAGAGCAGGAATTCCAGGGCAGGGGGTCTGAAATAAAACATGGGGGTCTACACGCCCAGTTCAGAAAGTCAGACTCCAAGTAAGGAGAAATACACGGTGGTACAAACCCAGAGGATACTGGGGGGACAAAGCCAATTTGGAAGCAGGGCACAAAAGATGCCTGTCACAGTAGCCCCTTCAGTAAAGCAATGCTGGAGGTGGTGATACATTCAGAGGCGGATCCAGAAGTGATGTGGATGGGGGGGCTGAAGTCCAAAGTTAGTATAGCTCCGCCCAGGTGATCAGGCCCCACCTCCAGCCCCACCCCCTACCAAGTGAGTAACAGTGTTAGGCCAGTTTATCCCCCACCCCAAAGCCATGGAAACCCCCCCCCCAAGCCACAGCTCCAACAGGGGAGGGGGACTCAGGTTCAGTGGAGCAGTGGATAGGATAGCTGGGCTCTAGCTGCCGCCTGAAAGTGGGCATCAAACACAGATGGTTAAATAACCCCTTTCCCTAGTCTCACTACAGGAAAATACAAAGTCTAGGGGCAAATCCCCATTGTACCCCATGCCAAAGAGGGAAATAAATCGAGGGGCAAATGCCCCCTTAAGCCCAAAGTAGATGAGGGGCAAATTCTCACTGTGCAAAAGAGAACTATAAAAGAGAGATGGGCAAATTATGCCCCCTTGCAGGGGTGTGCATGTCATTTTCATTATTACAATAACGATAACGAACTACCCCCCACCACCTCCATTTCAATCCACTAGCTTCCCAATACATAGCCTGGACTCCACTACTACTTAGTGATCTCCAGGGGCAGATTGGCCATTGAACCCACCGGGAGGATTCCCGGTGGGCCGGGTTGGGCTGGAGGGCCGGTCCCGCTGTGTTTTTTTTAAAAAAATTGTTGGTCCCGACCCCTACTGTCGGGTCGGGTGGGGGGAGGCCTCACCTGCCTCTCCCTCCTAGGAGCACCGGCGCTGCAGCTGCAGCAGCAGCGGAGACACTCCATCGAGCTGGGAGATAAGGATGTTTACAAACACAGATCCTCCTCCCCTCCCCACGTGCTGATCAGAAGGTTGCTACCTTGTAAAGAAGGTTCTTCGAGATGGCGCCTAACATTCTCTCAACTCATCTGGGTTGTACAAGTTCACTGTAGGCCAATAATAGATCATGTGATGATCTCGAGCTCCTCAAGGCAGGGGAGGACGGCACCTCAGCCCTGGGGCAGCAGGTAGGGCCTGCTTGGGGGGGCATGGGCCTGCTTGGGGGAGTTGGTCTCTTTTGGGCTGGGGGGCTAGGGGGACCTGGCCTGGGGGGCTGCTGGGTCCGGGGCCTGAGGGTCTGGCAGGGGAGGGGGCAGCGGGGCTGGGGGGCCGCTGGAAGGGGAGGGGGCTAGCCCCTCCTGCTCTAACCCACTAGGCTAGTGGGTTAGAGCGGGGGGGCTGGGAGTCAGGCCTCCTGGGCTCTTCTCTGGGAAGGGAGGGGGGCTAGTGGGTTAGAGCAGGGTGGCGGGCTGGTTTCTCCTCTGGGAGGGGAGTATGGGCTAGTGGATTAGAGCAGGGGGGGCTGGGAGTCAGGACTTCTGGGTTCTTATCTGGTAAGGGAGGAGGGCTAGTGGGTTAGAGCAGGGGGGGCTGGGATCCAGGACTCCTGGGTTCTCTT
>QEPC01000412.1:32567-44657 GCA_003113815.1 Sphenodon punctatus
GTGCTTGTGTGATCAAGTATTGTTAATAGCATGCAGCTATTTTGATGTGGCCCAGAGGTTTTGTATGTTTTAAATATGTGAACAGGATTTTTTTATCCTGCTATGGCACTACCACTGATGGAGAGAGTGAGTTGTCCTACTGGAGTCCCATCCACTTACTGGATGAGATGCTAGTAGGAGGGTTCTCTCAGTTTCCAAGTGGCAGGGTTTTATTCTGCAGTATCTCTTCACAAACCAGATGACCACACTCTTTTGAAATGCCTTTGTTGCTTTGAATATTCTTCTCACTCTCCCTGTAACAGTTGCTAGTGGAGAGCGCAGTTTCTCCAAATTGAAACTAATAAAGACATACCTACGCTCCACAATGACACAGGAGAGGCTAGTGGGTCTTACAACAATATCAATAGAGCATGAATTAGCCCAAACTGTGGATCTTAAGGAAGCAATTCATGTCTTTGCATCCAAGAAGGCACGGAAAGCACCACTGTGAACACCCACAAGAGAGAGTGTGACACAGTCACTGACCTGGTGGGGAGTGATAATCATTTTTTAAACACATTTTTAGATGTGTTATGCATGTGCTTGCATGTAATGTGTTATTACTGTTTAATAAAACAAAATTTTAGAACAGCAGTTGTGTGAATTACTATATTTCCACCCCGTCCCTTAAGCCCCGCCCACTTTGGGTTCTGGGAGCACGCATGCGTGCTTTACACGCATATACTTCACACCCCTCCACTTGGGGGGGGCAAATTTTGTCTTCGCCTAGAGCGACAAAATGTCTTGGGACGGCCCTGATTGCCTACGTGACAGACCTCAGATTTCTTCAAGGCGGGAATGAGAGACACAGAGACCATGAAAGGTATTTAAGGAGGCCATTAAGCCACCTTCAGGATAGCTCTCTCGCTTAGCCATCTTGAGCAGCTGCATCTGCATCCTAAAAGCTGTCAGCCAGCAAGGCTGGAAGCTATGACCTGAGAGACAGGACTTTGCTTTTTAGCAACTCTAAGACTGAAGACCCAGTCGCTTACATCAAGGACTGAGAAGAACTTATGGACCTTGGTATGGTAAGATGCTTATTTAGGAACTCAACCAGTATAGAATGTGTTATATTTACCTTTGATTTCTAGTAACCAATCTGTGTCAACAATCTTGCTTATGTAACCAATAAACTTACTTCTTATCTTTACGAAGAAGTGTCTGTGTCTAACATTGGAACACAAGTGAGCAACAAGAGTTCTCAAGCTCTTGTGAACCCAGAGATTAAAGAGTCTGTAAACGGGAAGGATTGGACCCTTGGGTGACAAAGGGGTTGTCCCTGCGGCAGGCTTGAATCAGCCGGAGAGAAAAACTGATTCAAGTGGGCTGTGCGCGAGGGAAACTGAGTCACTCAAACCCGGTAAAGTGGGGGTGCGGACCTTCAACCCGTGACACCGGTCTCAATACAGATCCCTGAGGCACACCGCTTTTTACATCTCTCCATTGTGAAAACTGACCGTTTAGTCCTACCCTTTGCTTTCTATCTTTTAACCAGTTACCGATCCATAGTAAGATACTACCTCCTATCCCATGACTTCTTAACTTTCTCAAGTGTCTCTCGTGAGGGACCTTATCAAATGCTTTCTAGAAATCCAGGTACACTACATCTACTGGGTCTCCCTTGTCCACATGCTTATTTACACCCTCAGAGAATTCCAACAGGTTAGTGAGGCATGACTTACCATTGCTAAATCCATGTTGACTCTTGCCCATTAAGTCATGTTTGTCAACATGCCCTGTAATTCTGTCCTTAATGATGGTTTCCACCATTTTGCCCGGCACAGACGTCAAGCTTACTGGCCTGTAGTTTCCAGGATCGCCTCAGTCTTCCCCAGACTGAGCATGAGGTAGCGACAATGGATCCAGACAACTCTCTCTCGTTCAGGCATTCCTCCACGGCAGACGCCGAGGTGGCAGGGCTTATGGGGCAACAGACACTCAGTTGTGTTTCACCAGCGTATGGATGATGATATTTGGTCATAGCATCCCCAAAGGGTTTCCTGTATACATTGAACACCCAGACTTATAACACTCTCTCATGTTACCAGGGAACTGTGGGGGAGGGGGGACTTTCCAGGAAGACAACCGCAGCTCTATTCTCACAGGAAGTAGCAAACGTAGGAATGTGCTATTCCGCTTTTCTCCTGGAAAAACACCCATGATTGTAAGAGCTACATTGGGAGACCCGGTCATTTGTGAGTGTTCTCGCACGAGAAAAGCAGTATAGCGCACACTAATTTCTGTGAGACTAGAGCTGTGATCACCTTCACAGTCTGCTGTCTCCTCCTCCCCGAGTCCCTGGGAAAAAGCAGCCTTATTGTCTTGGGTAATTTCAACCTACATGTAAAGACTAGACCTTCAGGGACAGAGCAGGATTTCATGACAACCATGGGCCTATCCCAGAGAATATCTGGCCCAACACAGAAGGCTGGACATACGCTGGATTTAATGCACTTATTGGGAGTGTTGCTACGATACCATTGTCATGGTGGGACCATTATTTTCTGAGGGCCCAGATCCCTGCCTTCCTTTGCCCCCATTGGGGTGGTGGACCAGTTAGGTTGGCTGATGATGCAGACAAGGCAGGATTGGCACTGGGTGGAGTGGGTGGAGGGTTCCCAAGGGGCAGGACGGGGGCGCTTTCCCCAGGGGAGGGGGTGCAGGACTGCCGCTGGGCAGTCACATAAGGGGCACATCCTGCAGAAAAGCAGAATACTGCAGATACCGGATCCCCATCAAATTAGACATGAACCCCCGATTCACCAGCAGAATCTGAAAGGACCACGTTCTAGAAGGGAGGATCAGAAGGGCCAGAAAGGACTGACTAGAGCCAGCCCAAGGAGGAGAGAGAGAAGGAATCAAGAAGGGATGGATGATCCACTTACACTCATGTGCTTTCCCACGTGCTCACGTCTCTGCCTGCCCAGTTCGACGGGGATCGTTAGCAGTGCTGAGACGTCATAGCCCAATGCCGGCTTCACCTTAGGTGTTGGCCCCATGGACTTGATTCATGTCGAGACACTAAACTGGGCCTTCCAATTCCTGGAATGGGACAGCCCACACCCTACAGATTTTTGAGGGCTTCATCCGGGATCTCTCGCTAGGTTTTGGAGACCTGCACCTCATCCATGCAGCTGCCTTGGCCCCAGTTCCTGCTCCAGCACCAATGCATTCAGAACTTCTGACTCTGCGGAGGCCTCAGACATTCCTGGCCCCTGTGCTTGCCACGGAGGCACCCCAGGGATTGGCACCTCTTTTCAGAGAGATTGAAGCCATTTGCTAGGGGTTGGCTGGCAGTCACTCTCCATGCTGGTGGTGTGGCTGAGTGGCTTGGCGCTGGAGGCCTTTAGGCCAATGCGACCACCAGCTCAGCCAGCATCCCAGACTCCTTCTCTGAACACCCAGACTCCTGCTCTGGCCCCTACCTGGCCATGGACCACTGCACTCCTGATCATACCTCCAGTCCATGTGCCAACCCAGATGCTGTCTGCTCTGGCCTCAGAGGCAGCCTAGACTCCAGTGCCTGCCCTGTTTGTTTATTTAATTTATTTATTTATTTATGTTAAGCATCTGTAACCCGCCCATCCTGACACAGGCAGCACTGGGTGGTGCACAACACAAAACATCAACATTAAAACAACTTTTAAAATAGACAATGGGAAGTATTAAAAAATCCCCACCCACCCACCCATTCTCTCCCCCCCGAAAGCCAGACAGAACAGCCACATCTTGCAACAGCATCAAAATGAGGGGAGATCCAGGGCCAAACGGGCCTCCACCAGCAGGGAGTTCCACAGCGTGGGGCGGCCACCAAGAAGGCCCTCTCCATCGCAGCCCCCAGGTAGACTCGGGGACCTCCAGGATAGCACCCCCCGGATGATCGCAGGGGCCAATCCAGAACCTGGGGTGGGGGCGGGTGAGGCGGTCCCGCAAATAGGTTGGGCCGAGGCCGTTTAGGGCTTTATAGGCGAGCACCAACACCTTGAATCGGGCCTGGAAGACTACAGGCAGTTAGTGCAGAGACCGAAAACCAGGTGTAATACGTTCCCGCTGGCCCAATCCCACCAGGAGACGGGCCACCGCGTTCTGCACCAGCTGCAGTCTCCATACCGTCATCAAAGGTTGCCCCACGTAGAGCGCATTACAGTAGTCAAGCCTAGAGGTGATGAAGGCATGGATGATGGTGGCCAGGGCACAGTCCGAAACATACGGCCAAAGCCGACATACCAGATGTAATTGGCGGAAAGCATTCCTTGCCGCAGCCTCCACCGGAGCATCCAGATGGAGTTGCGAGTCAAGGAGCACCCCCAGACTCCGTACCTGGAGAACCAGGGGAGGGAAGACCCCATCAATGATGGGGGCTGTTACCCCCGCTGCCTTACCCACCAACATCACCTCTGTCTTGTTGGGATTCAGCTTCACTCGGTTTGCCCTCATCCAGTCCCCCACAGCTTCAAGGCACCCATTAAGCACCGAGACTTCCGGGCCTGGGTCTGATGAAAGAGAGAAGTAGAGCTGGGTGTCATCAGCATATTGATGACACCGCACGCCAAACCTCCCGACCACCTCGCCAAGCAGCTGCATGGTGCTGCAATCTGCCTCTTCCCAGTCTCAACCCCCAAATGGTACCCCTGCCTGACCTCAGCTTACACTGCCATGGCACCCTCCTGCTGCCAAGTCCTACCATGACACAGATAGTCTCCCTAATAAGAAACTCTTGAGGAAATTAAATAGAGAGGGAACTGTCCTACTGATAAGAGGCCATGTCTATCATAGATCAGCAACTAGTTAAAAGATAGGAAGCAGAGAAGGACTGAATGGTCAGTTTTCATAGCAGAGAGCAGTAACTAGTGGTGTGCCCTAGGGATCTCTACTGGGGCCGGTGTTGTTTAATATATTCATTAATGACCTGAAAAATGGAGCAAAGAGTGAGGTGATCAGATGTGCAGATGACACAAAGTTATTCAAGGTATTTAAAACCTGAGCAGACTGTAAAGAATTGCAGGAGGATCTTGTGAGACTGGGCATCTAAATTGCACACAACATTTAATGGGGACAACTGCAAAGTGATGCACATAGGGGGAAATAACCCAAACTATATGTACACAATGCTGGGTTCTAAATTAGGCGTTACCACTCAGGAAAAGGATCCTCAAAAAGTCCACTCTTGACCCCTCTGACCCTTCTGCTACTGTCCTGTCCCACTCCCTCCTTTTTTTTTTCCAAGCTTCCTGAACGTGTTGTCTACTCTTGCTGCCTCGACTTCCTCTCCGCCAACTCCTCCGTTGACCCCCTCCAATCTGGCTTCCGCCCCTTCACTCTGCTGAAACTGCTCTCAGTAACATCACCAACAATCTTCTTGTGGCTAAATCTAATCGCCTCTATTCCATTTTTGTCCTCCTTGACCTCTCAGCTGCCTTCGATACTGCTGACCACTCACTCTTGCTGGCCTCACTTCACTTCCTTGGCTTCTGTGGCTCTGTCCTTGACTAGTTTTCCTCCTACCTCTCTCTCTTGCCAACTCCACCTCCTCCTCTTTTCCCCTCTCGGTCGGGGTTCCCCAAGACTCTGTCCTTGGCCCTCTCTTCTCTATCTACACTGTCCCTAGGCAAACTCATTGCCTCCCATGGCTTCCAATATCCCCTCTATGCTGATGACTCTCTACTCCCTCTCTCTCTCTCTTTAAGCTCGCCTCACCAGCTCTCTCCCCGACATCTCTACCTGGATGTCTCAATGTCTACTCAAACTCAACATGGCTAAAACTGAACTCATCTTCCCCCCTCATCCTTCCTCTCCTTCCCTGTCAATCCCCATTGATGGGGCCACCATCCTTCCCATCCCCCAAGCCCATAGCTTAGGCTTCATCTTTGACTCACCCCTTTCTTTTATACCCTACATCGACTCTGTTGCCAAATCCTGTCACTTCTCCCTCCATAACATTGCTAAGATTAACCCTTTTCTCTCAATCTCCTCTGCCAAAACCCTGGTCACGCCCTGGTCATCTCTCGCCTCGATTACTGTAACCTCCTTCTCACTGGCCTCCCCGCTCTCCCCTTTCTCCCCTTATCTCCGTTCAAAACTCTGCTGCCAGGGTCATCCACCTCCCCGTCGCTTCAACCAAGTGCAGCCCCTCCTCTCCTCACTTGTTGTGAAGTTATGAAACCCCCCACACCTGGAACTCCCTCCCTGCCTACATCCACCTTGCCCCCTCCCTTCATACCTTCAAACCCCTCAAGACCCACCTCTTCCGCTCTGCCCTCCCCGACTCCTTACTCCCCTTACCTAACTCCTGCTGATACCCTCCATCCAGTACAATCTGTTACCTGAGGTCTGTGTACTCCTATCCTCACCACACAGACTAACCAGCCATCATTCTCGATGTAACCAAGCCAAGCACGCATCTTCATTAATGTTACACCCCTTGTCTCTCCCTTTGTTCCCCTTCCTTCATCTCCCCCCCCCCCCTCCCTGGGTCTCTCAGATTGTAATCCCTAGGGCAGGGTCTATTCCATTACTTTGTGAAGCGCCAGGTACGTTGCTGGCGCTATATAAATGCTTGCTAATAATAATAATAATAATCTTGGGAATTATCATGGACAATACATTAAAGTTCTCAGCTCAGCATGCAGTGGCGGTCAAAAAAGCAAACAGAACGTTGAGAATCATTCAGAAAGGGAATGATAATGTCTCTCTATAAAACTACGGTGCCACAGCACCTGGAGTATCGTGTGCAGTTCAGTCACCCCGTCTAAAAAAAGACATAGAAGAACTAGATAGGAGAAGAGACAACTGAGAGGGGATATGATAGAAGTCTATAAAACCATGAGTGGCGTGGAACACGTACATAAGGAGCGGTGATTTATCCTCTCTAAGAGCACTAGAACTAGGGGACACTCCATAAAATTAACTGGCAGCAGATTTAACACAAATAAGAGAAAGTATTTTTTCACTTGGCGCACAATTAACTTGTGGAATTTACTGCTGGAGGAAGTGGTCCCGGCTGGCAGAGCAGCTAGTTTTAAAAAGGGATTGGCTAAGTTCTTGGAGGATAGGTCCATGAGTGGCTATTAGCCAAGGAGGTTTTCAGGAAGTAACCTCTTACTGTCGGGAGTGAACAACAGGGAATGGGTCGCCCATTGTGATCTGCTGGGGCCTTCTCCCAAGTGACCGAGATTGGTCACTGTCGGAGACAGGATGCTGGGCTTGATGGACCATTGGTCTGACTCAGTCTGGCATTACAAGGGCACTCCCAGTCATGGCTCGCCATGTGCTTGTGACTCAGTCCCTGCTGGGGACACAGCCTGCCGGGAAGCCTGTCACCTGCCTGCCCTTCCTAGTTTTCTCCTCCAGCCTTGTCCGCAACCTCTGTCCTGGCCATGGGGTCCCCTTCCCTCTTCCATGTTCCCAGCCTACCTTTGTCCCTTGGCAAGGGTACCTGTTGTTGGTACCTGGGGGCTGCCCCTAGGGCTGGGGTTGATGTCAGGTCCTGTGTCTTGAACTCTTGCCCCCAGGGTATCTAGGGTGGTGGCTGGGAGAGCCTGCAGGGCCACTGCTCAGTCTTACCTCAGGCCCAGCCAGTTCCCCCAGAAGCCTCCCTGCCTTGTCCCTAGCCACGCCCCTCCCATCCTGCCACACCTCCTGGCTGCCTTGTCTACCTCCAGCTCTGCTCCCTGATGTCCTTACACTCCTGCTCTTGTTTCTAGCCCCAGCCCTTGTGCCCTGATGTGGAGCCTGCACCCAAGCCCACACATCTTCCTATGTCGCAGACATCCCTTACACCCAGAAACTTTGGGGCAGTTAATGGCTCGGGTTGTCAATGCCTCCCTTCAGGAGGGCAGGGTGCCCGACAGCCTCAGAAACCATCTCCTGACTTTGACTCCCCTGCCAGCTGTTGTCTCATCTCTAATCTTCCTTTTCGGAAAGGTTATTGCCTTCCCCTCAGAAGCTCCCTTGTGGGGTCCCACAGGATCCCCTTTCCCCCACTCCTGTTCAATGTGTATTGGAGGCTCCAGGGTGAGGTTGTACAGAGGTTTGGAGTGAGGTGTCATCAGTCTGCTGATTACACCCAACTCTCTCTCTCTTCCATCTGACGCAAGCCCTGCAGTCTCCGTGCTTACCCACTGCCTGGCTGCCATTGGGGACTGGATGCAGGTGAGCCAACTGAAGCTAAAGCCAGACAAGACCAAGTGCCGATGGCTGGCCGGCCTTGTGACCTGCAGGACAGAGGGACTCCATTATTGCTGGGGAAGGGTTGGGGGACCTTAAGGGGTTTTTAAAGGATTTTATTGTTTTAGGTGGTAGTTTTTTAAATATAGTGTGGCAGGGAATGGAAGGGTAACTGGAGGCCACACCCCTCAAGGATGGCACTATTTCCCTTTAAGGCACCCCTGTGGCAAAAGATTCCCCTCAGGATGGATATCCACAACCTGATTCGGGCAAAGAAAATCCTCATCATTAGGGAAGGTGCTGAACCCTGGCCAAGTGGAGGAAGGAGGGTGGAACTACTCCTAACTCACTCTTTAAATTTCATATGATTGTATTTTTATGTTTTAAAATTGTTAGCCGTGCCGAGCTGTTTTCAGAAGGGGCGGGATATAAATCGAGGAATTAAAATAAATAAATAAATAAAATCCCAGGGACTAGGAGCGCAGATTGTGGTGTGGGTGTGTGTGGGGGGGATAAACCTCCAGGGGATAAGGGAACACTAGGTGCCCCCTCCCCAAGGAAATGAAGGAGGGAGAGGGGGGAGGAGGATACACTAGAGCTAATCAGTTAATACACAAAGGGCAGGAAGGGGGGTGGGGGGTCAAGCCATGCTGGGAAGGGAGGCACAAGGGAAGCAGAGAGAGTAGCCTTAACAGGAAAATACAAACACAAATATACAAGAAACACACAAAGCACAAGACACTTAACTGACAACCAAAGATCTGCAGGAACACAGGACTAGAAGATCAGAGCAGCCAGTCTACACTCTAAGCATAAGCTCAATCACCAGAAGTGAGCAGTAGGCCAGCTGTGGCTCATTTCCTTCCTTCTGCTCTCTGCAGAGTTCTTAAAGGGGCCATGCCTCCGTGTGTCTGGCAGAGTGGGGGGGGGGGGGGGGGGGGAGAGGTACTTATGCCCAAAAGTAAGGCACCCTAAGCCTTGATGGGAAGGGTGAGATATAAATCTTAATAAAACAAACAAACATGGGTAAAGGAACTGAGCCTTTGGGAACATCACATGTCAACTCTCAGGGATGACAAATAACCATCCATCACCATCAGTTCACTCTGCTAAGTACAACTAAAACCACTGACCAGCATCTCTCATCATACTAACAACGTCCTGCTTGTTTTCTTTGTTTTGTGATTATCCATGTAAAACAAACACCATCAACTTATTTTTCTTTTAAAATCACACTTCTTGTGTGGAAACTTGTCCAGTTAGAAAGGCAAGTTACAGCTAAAGTGACAATAGATAAGTAGAGGCTTCTTTCCCTGCCTAAAATACTGCATAAACAGTAAAGAAGTGCATGGCAACAATACGTACTACAGTTGAACATACATTTTAGATATGCCTTTCTTCATTAAGAATAGTGGGGAGATGCAGGGGCATGTAGGGGCGTCCCACAGTAATATTTAGAAACTGATTCCCTCAGTAAGGGATGCAATTTTTTCATAGCACTCACAAGTTATTGATGTAAAGCAGGGTGGGAAACTACAAGGCCCAGAGACGAAGTGCAGTCAGTGGCTAGTTTTTATGCGGTCCTTTTCCAGTTCCCAGAGCTGAGCCCTGGATTCACTTCCTATCCTGACACGCTGAGCTCAGGGGAAGGAAGCAGCACTGAGGGTATGGCTAGGCAGAGTTAGGCTAATGGGTAGGGGTCCACACACATCCCTGGTCTGTTGAAATCCCTCCTCACTAACCCCACATAGGTGGGCGCTCAGCAACTGTCTCACTTGGCACACATGGACCCCTCCTCAGCTGTGCTCATTTAAAACCAGCCTTTCTTATTTTCCTCAATTTGATTTGTTCAGGCGCCTTGAGGGAATCTGCTGCTCGGAAGATCCTGCTCCCTTGCCTTTGGGACATGAGTCCTGCTATGCCACGGATATAACAGAACTGACAAGGGGACAGAGAAGGACAACAAAATTATTAAGGGTCTGGCACAGCCTCCATACAAGGAGTCCCCTAAACATTATGAGCCTAGAAAGGAGGCAAATGAAAGGGGATAGGATAGAATCGTGAATGATGTGGAGAAAGGACAAAACACCACAATTAGAGAACACCTGATGAAATCAACAAGCTAAAAAGGGAGTAATTTTTCACACAACTAGCGGAACTCATAGCCATGGGGTAATTTGAAGGCCAATAATATAAGTGGGTTCAAGAAAGGATTAGCTAACTCAATGGCTATTAGCCAAGCTGGTCAAGGGATACAGCCTCCTAATCACAAAGTCCCTAACCCTCTGACTGCTGGAGCCTGGGATCGAATCCCCGGGAATCACCCTTTCCCCAACAGCCTAGTTTCTTGTACCGTGCTGGCCAGTGTCAGGGATCGAGACTCGATCAACTTAATAGGGCCGTTGTTATGACTGTACTAGTCACAGCTGCGTTCCTCCATTCTCACAGTAGCTGGGAAATCGAGGCATTTGCTTTTGTCATTATTATGCAATAAGTTTCTGAAATCTTTCATGGTCTTTAAAAATTCAGGGTGAAGTACAGATCTATTAAAACACACAAATTACCAAAATATATAGTTGCTTTGTATTATCCTAACCCCTCTAGGAGCCAATCTGACTTGTTGCAGGTGCTATACAAGCGTAGCCTATGAACCAGGGTTTGACGAACTCTTTAAATCATGCATGCCTTCCTCTTATCTGTGACACCTGACACCCCCCTGCCTCATTCTTTCGTTTCCCCACCCACGCCTTTGCTGCCCTTGTTCCTGGCTACCACCTTGGATTCCTAGCTCAGGGTAGCTGAGCTGAGGATACTTTAAACAAAGCATGGCTTGCCCATTTCTGAAATATGAATTTTGATGCTGGCTTTGCCTCTGGAGTTTGTGTCGTGGAAATGGGGCCACTGCACAAAGGGGGTTGGTAGCGGTCGTAATTCTAATTCCTCTCCAAGATCTATTCTGTCCCTCTCCCCTTCACCCCCACATTCGATAACCCTGGATCTAAACTGAGAAGGCAAGGAAAGAAAAAGAACGGGAGGGAAATGCTATTAGTCTAGTTGGTTGGAAGCTGGGGGGGGGGGAGTTGGACCTGTTGGACACTTCTCTGAAGCAACCCAGAGTGGCCACTGTCGGAGCCAGGATACTGGGCTGGCTGGACCATTGCCCAGAGGCCCAAGGAGGGACGGTTTCTTGCCAGTCACTGAGAGAGGGGCTCTACCGGGGGCTGGGATCGCAGGACGCAGCCCCCGTCCGCGGATCCAGCTCGCTCCTCGGCCGGGGGGTCGGGTCTCCATTGCGGTCCCCGCGGGCTCCGGGCGGACATTCGCCCAAGGTCACCCGGCCTGGAACCCTCTGCCCCGCGAGGGCGGGGGGCTTGTGGAGCTTCTCTCCCCCCCCTCCAAGCTGCCTGCCCGGCTCCTACCTCCCGGTCCGGCTCCCGCTGCAGACGCCGCTGCTAAACAATGAGCCGCTTTCAGCCCCGACGGCGACTCCTGCCCGCCCCCCCGAGGAGGAGGAGCCGGAGCCGGGCAGCCGGCGGGGGCAGCGGGGCCACGTGCAGCTCAACCTGGGAACGGGGGCGCTTAGTGGCGCCACCCACAAGACCAGGGGACCACTAGAAACCCCCCACAGGACCCGGGCCGGGGGACACTACAAACCCCCCACAGGACCCGGGCCGGGGGACACTAGAAACCCCCCACAGGACCCGGGCCGGGGGACACTAGAAACCCCCCACAGGACCCGGGCCGGGGGACACTAGAAACCCCCCACAGGACCCGGGCCGGGGGACACTAGAAACCCCCCACAGGACCCGGGCCGGGGGACACTAGAAACCCCCCACAGGACCCGGGCCGGGGGACACTAGAAACCCCCCACAGGACCCGGGCCGG
>QEPC01000412.1:45354-61817 GCA_003113815.1 Sphenodon punctatus
CCACAAGACCCGGGCCGCGGGAGGGGGTGACTAGGAGCGGCCTCTTCCCCTTACTCTTCGCACGTTGCTGGGGTGAGACTGGGTCCGATTTTAGGGAAGAGCCCACTCCCCCCTGAGCCTCCCCCCGGGTCCCTTGTCGGGCTCCGCCCTAGCCCAGAGCCCGGGCCGATCCCCTGCTTGGAAGGGCAGCCCGGGCTGCCTCTCGCCCCCGCCTCCGCTCGGTGACGGGGCAAGCGGATGGTTTCATGCAGGTGGCCGAAGGGAGGCAGCAGCGGGGCTTTTCTGTGCAACTCGCATCGCTTCTCGGGCCGAGCGGGAAGGTCTGGCAGCTTTTCTGGAAGAGGCGCAGGCTCCAATCTCCCAAGGGAAACGCCAAGGGCGGCCGGGCCGAGATGCTTTCAGCTGCTCGGGGGCCAGGCCATTGAGGGCTTTCTAGGGCAAACCCACTCCATTGAATTGTGATCCGGAAGCCGGCGACCCACCGCATCCTGGCCCAGTGCAGCCCTCCCTCAAGGCGCTGCAGGAGCCAAGCCTGGTGGAGATTCACCCTAGCCTTCTCCCCCGATTATAGACTCAGAGCTGGAGGGGACCTCAGAGGCCATCTAGTCCAAGCCCCTGCTCAGTGCAGGAAATCCACAGTGACAGGCTCAGCATCCCCGACAGTGACTAGCCAGAAACCTCCAGCGAAGGCGAGCCCTCCCCCGCCCTAGGCAGCCTGTTCGACAGTCGAACCCCATTAGGAAGTTCTTCCTAACCTGTAACCAAAATCTGCTTTCTTGTAATTTGAGCTCATTGGTTCTAGTGCTGCTCTCACCTCTTCTGTGCCACGACCCTTCAGCTATTTTAAGGCCGCTCTCATGTCTGGAGCCGGCAAACTTGATTTCCAGACAGACCCCCGACCCTCTTTGTCACCCTCCTCTGAAGCCATTCCAATTTGTCAATGTCCTTCTTAAAGTGCAGTGCCCAGAACTGGAGACAGGGCTCCAGGTGAGCTCTGACCAGCGCAGAATGGAGTGAAACTATGACTTCTCATGACGTAGAAACTCTGCTTCTTTTTATACAGCCTAAAATTGCATTAGCCTTTTTTGAGGCTGCATCCCACTGTTGACATGCTCAGTTTGTGATCAACTACAACCCCCAGCTCCTTTTCACACGTATTGCTGCCAAGCCAGGCATCCCCCATCCTGTATTTGTACATTTGATTTTTCTTACCTCAATGCAGAACTTTCCATTTCTCTGTTGAATTTCATTTTGTTAGTTTCAGCCCAGTTATTTATTTATTTAACTATTTTTATACCCCACCCCCTCCCGTCGGGATGGCTTACAAGTTGACTCGGATGAATTTGATGAAAAGCGCTCCTGGCCACCCTTGCAACCTGGCAATCCAGGCACAGCAAGGGATCCAAGAGAAGCCCAGGGCTGCAGACCTGAGTGTCCAAAGGAGGCTGGACACTCCCCATCAATAACACGGGTCCCTCCAGATCACAAGCCCGGCCAACTATCATCTCATCATTCTTGTCAGGATTCCGCTTCAATCACCCGCATTCTGTTCCCAACAGCAGCCAGGCAATGGGGTTAAGAACCAAGACTGAAGGAGACGGGCAAGTCCCATTCCTTTCAACAAGAATCATGCAAGGACATTTATTACAAGAGACTACTACATGTAAAATCTAATGTTAAAAATAAATTGAAAGTTTCAAGATCAATATTCCAAAGATAAGGATGTGCTATGCTCAAGGCTGCCTGCGCATCACTGTTTGAGAGACCGGGGCCTGTATCTTCCCCCGTTGGTGGCAATGCAGAAAATGCAGCAAACACAGCTCCCTGTCTATATGGATATAAACTCCAGCCAGATGACACACACAGGGATTAAGACAATAAGATAAAATGACAAACACAGATTTTAAATCCCAGTTTTTAATTCAACTTTATGCAACAAAGACAGACATAATATAGATATGAGATTACAAAACAGCCCAGCCAATTCTGCATGCATGGAACTTTTTCCCAATTAAATCAACTGAGCTCTTTTCAGGTGCTTTTACTTTTTCCAAAGCACCCACTGTAAGTTCATTATTTTATTTAAATTTATATGCTGCCCTTCCCACAATGGCTCAAGGTGGCTCACAAATCGATAAGACAATAATAAAATAGTAAAACTCCTAATAAAAAAGCTCCCACTCCTTCCCCCAAAATCCCTCCCCCACCCCCAAACCCGTCAAATGCTTTTTCAAATAAGGAAGCCTTGCACCGCTTTCGGCAGATCCCCGGGCTGGGGCTCAAATCAACCTCCATGGGAAGGGAGTTCCATAGAAGTGGGGCAGCAGTCGAGATCACCCCTCCACCCCCCCATCTCCCCCCCCCATGGACAAGGGCAGCAGATGAAACCTTCAAGAGGGTGCTCCCAGCTGCCTGCAGGCTTCAGAAATGTGCAAATCAGACAGCCAGGACTTACTTTCCCCTTATCAGTCTGACTTTCTAGATTACTTTCTATTTTGTTTTTTAGAAGGATTGTTATTGCTATTACAGCCCATATATAAATTGATTTTAAAAATCTTCAACTTTGGGTTATCAAACTCTGCCTTGTCACCCAATTAAAACCTCTTCTAAACAAAGCATTTCAGACTGTCATTTAATTAACCCTGAGTAGCTGTTAATATTGTATCCTACAACAAAGAAATAAGGAAACTGTAGGTGCTGCTGCTGCTGCCTGCACGCGATTTGTTAACGGTTAACATGGGCAATAATCAGGTAGCAACCACTAAATCCTGGAAAGAGATGGGCGTCTGTACTTCTCCCTTACTTCTTTCTTTAAATCACTTTGTGGTTTAGAGCTGCCATCCCCATAACTGCACAGGTCTTATCCAAAATCCACATCTGTTGCTAATGACCAGTCGTATAGGAATGGTTGGAACCATGAGAAGAAGGACTAATCGCGACATGGTGCTTTTCCAGAAATAGGATGTCAGCTGCATACAAAAGAATACAAATACAAAAGGATTCCTAGACTGTTTCTAGAACATGACAAGATCCAGAATGTACTTGACACAGAAATCTCCATCTTCATAAAACATAAGAGTTCTGGTCAAAATGAACATGAGGTAGACTTTGTTATCCTGAGTCTGTAAAGTCTCTCCTGATGTCTGCTCATGACTGGTGCGGTTTGTAAGGCGTTACAGGTATTGTGGTCAGCACCTGATTCTCAAACACAAAGATTTTTATTCTTTCAAACACCCATAGAAAGACAAGTAGGATACTAACATACTGGATCCAGGCAAACTTAATCATCTCCCAGAAACCAGGTTGATATGTAAGACGAGTCAAGGATCATCACATTAAGCAGCATATGAAATTTCAACACCACCACTAACAAAATTTTAAATCAGTTTCCTGAATCTCATTTCTGATGGGATTTATTCCCAAGCTCTCACACACGGTCATCTGTCCAGTATGTAAGGATTTTAAAGAAAAAAACCAACTCCCGCCCCTTTCCAGGGGAGCTGCATTCATTTCAAGGACACTCTCATCTTCACAGCACAAACCAATGCCTCTTTGGTTTCACATTTACAGGGAGGAATTGGGGAATGTTCCCACTCTTTTGGTATTAATACATATCAACAAAGTACCCTGTCAACAGCCAAAGGATATAAAACTACTTCCACTGGGTAACGGATAATGGCATTGATCACAAATGGTGCATCTACAGCCCTTCCTATCAGCCAAACAGGATTGGGGTCAGACAGAACCGTCGTTACTGCAATTAAAACAGCAAAAACAGAGTACATTAAAGGAGAACTTTTCAAATCAACACCAAGTTAAATCCAAACACCCACTAGGAAACTGATGTATAAAGTGAGTCTGGAAAGAATGTTCTTTAGCTTAAATTTACCATTCCGATCCCGATAGGCTGCAAAGATCTTAGGGAGATCATAGTCGTGTGCGAATGGGCTTGTGCTGTTGATCACAGATACCTATTTCAATGTAGAGAAACAATATTTGCTACTTCTCTGGGATTTCTTCTCTGTTACATTGTAGTTCTCACTCTAGAAACAGAATTGTAATAGGTGGTAAAAGGTGACTAGGTGTCAAGCCAGCCCAACCCCAGTACCAAGGCAGAAATGGGTTAGGCCGAGTTATTTCTGGATGATACTCATACAATCTGTTTATTAAAACTTCCAATGGCAGGGAATCCATAATCACCTTTAACTTATTCCTCTAGCGGCTCTTCGCGTTCCCTAATGTTTAGCTTAAATCTTCCTTCTACAACTCATGCCCATTACCTCTGGTACTTCCCTCAGTGGCGAAGGTGAACAACGGATCCCTGGCATCTCTAACAACCCGTTCCCTCTTACCAATCTTCTCCTCTCAAAGTTAACCATGTCTAGTTCTTTCAATGAACCCTATAACATAACCTCATTCCCTCTGCCTCAGAGACTTGCAGCGCTCTGTCCTGACCAGAATGCACACCTCACTTAGAAATCCTGGGAATCTTTGGGCATGGCTGGATGCCAGTCATGTCCTGGGTTTGTATTTCACTAACTATTTCCTGCTCTTGTACTCGGTGCAAGGATAGTTGTGCGTCAGAAAGGGAGACGTTCTACTCACGTTGTATCTGGTATCTTTTCCACAGTGACCAAGTGGTTGTCTTTGATGGAGTTTCAGATCTCCATTCACATAGAGCTGGGACCCTGGCACAGGGGAAGATGACTGGAGAAAAGCCATGCTCTGCATCACAAATGTCGACATCCTCTGAAACAGCAGTCAAGACAACCAATTTCCAAAGCCTTTCCCAGGATATTTTCCCACTGACAATTCATCAAGGTTCTATTTCGGGCCATTTTCCATCTTAAGAATATAAAAAACGCCAGACTGGGCCAGACTAATGGTCCACTTAGCCCAGCATCCTGTTTCTGACAGTGACCACGTTGCCTTCCACAGCTTGGAATACCAACATGGAAAAGGTCGAGGTTTTACTGAAAAAGATAAGGCGGGGGAAAGGGAGGAGGCATTGCACTATGTCAAGAATATACCATGAAATCCACACAATTTGAACTTGTTAACTCAAACTGCTCAATTTCCTCTTCCTGAAGTCAATTAAATTAACAGAAAAATCTCTGGTTTTCCATCACAAAGAAAAAAATAAGAACACTGCTGATAAGTATGAGAGTCTGTTAAGTGCCAGTTAAAATATTTGCTTCCTAGCTTAATGATTCTCCTTCAGTCCTAAATGAAAAGGGCAGGGTGGGGTGGATATTGCTGAGGCAGCAGTTTTGAGCTATCTGGAAACTTGGTTGTTCCGCCAGGTGTTTGGTGGGGGAGATGAGTTTTATTTATTTATTTGCTCACATTTATACCCTGCCTCTCCTGAAACAGCTCGGGGAGGCTTACAGTCTCAAAGGAATATAAAAATATAACTATAAAATATTTTTAAACACTCTTAAAATAATAACCATTAAAACAGGACCCAGGAACAATAATAAATAACATAATAAATAAAGGGTGGAGGGGGATAAAAAAAAACCTAACCCTCCTCCCCAAAGGTCTGGGCGAACAGTCAGGTTTTGCAAATTCATCAAAATGTTAAAAGGCTTGGGGCCAGGTGAGCTTCCTCCAGGAGGGGGTTCCCCATCCAGGCGGCGGGAGGCCGGACTGACCAGCCCCCGCACCACCCGAAACAGCTCCGCCGGGCGAGACTTCGCAGATGCTACGAGGGCAGCAAGGAACTCCTTCCTTGCTGCCCTCACAGCCTCAACATAGGACCACAAATGGGTCCTATGGAGAAGGGGGTGAAGAGGATTAGTGGTGGGTGGTTATTCTTCATTTCGAGACTACCTTGTGATATTTGGCATTCTTATGTGTTTTAACTTTATTGTATGGATTTTATTATTATTGTTTTACCTTGTAAGCCGCCTCGAGCTGCCATGGGCAGAATGAGGTGGGATATTAAATAGTAGTAGGTATAAATAAATAAATAACTGGTAATAAAAAAGGAGGGAATGCCGAGTTATTCCATGAAAGACGCAGCACATTTAATGGACTCCAGGCAAGCACCATTGGCTGTTCACACCCCCTTCCCCCATACTCCACCCCCCAGGGAAAGCACCAGACATGCCTCTCCCACACCCCCAGCCAATCATTCCCGCAGGTCTCCCACAAACGCTCCGACACAGCCAGATCCGCGGGAGGAGGATCAGTAAGATGCCCCCCCCCCGTCCTGTCACCAAAGTGGGCGCACCACACTGTCCCCAAAAGGAGCAGGCACAAGAATAGTTCAATTTTTTTATTAATAAAGTTGTTTTATTTTCTATAATCCATAGTTTCCATACTTCTTCTGGAAAAGGAGGGACAGTCATGGAGAATGGCAGTAGGGCATAGTGATGTGCTGCTTTGGGGGCTTGGGATGCACCAGCAATGAGGGATGGGAGGCCACTGGCCCTTGAGGGTGGAGGGGCATCATAGCCCAGCAGGGAAAAGCCAGGGCCCAAAGGGAACTACCCTAGTGAAGCTACAGGCAAAGGCCAGGTGTTGGCCAGTTGCAGAGCGCTTCCTAGTGCCATTCCCAGCTAGCCCACAAATGCTAGCAGGAAACACGGAGGTTCAGGCCTGTAGCCGACTACCTGGAATGCACAGGGAAAGGTCACTAGGCGGGAAATGGCATGCGGGAGTAGGGCCCAAGGAGGTAAAGGGTGCCATCCTCATGCTGCGGGGGACCAGGATTGGCCAGACAAAAACACTGAGACACACAAGAAACATTTTCAAAGCCTTTATTAAAATCATTCACTTATGCTGCTGAAACTGCCACTGACATTGTGGTTGATGTGCTGGCACAAGGCATCCCTGATCGCTCCGGCTATGCACTGCTTCACTTGGTTTAGCTGGTCCTGTAACAGGGGCACTGGCTCAATGGCGCCAACTAGCAGGGGGTTTGCCAATGCGGCCCCACCAGTCTCACAGATGTTATGGAGAACACAGGTGGCAGGTGTTAGAAATGGACCGGTCTTCAACTGGAATCAGTTCTGGCCACAATTGATTTCCAGCACTGCTTTAAAAGGCCAAAAGCTCTCTCCACAACAGAGTAGGTGATGCTGAGCTGCCAGATGAAGTACCTTTGCTCCAGGGTGTGGGCAGTGATGTATGCCTTCAGTGGGTAGGCAGTGTCCCCCAAAACAACAAGCCTCATGAGAACAACCCCCCCACAAGAATGTTTCAGTGGACGGTCCAAAGTCTCCAGTGTGCATGTGGCTAAAGAAGGGGGACTGGCAGAAGATGTGGGCATTGTGGTTCTTCCCAGATCACCTGGCCAGCAAATCCACAAGATAGGCATGGTGGTTCACTACAACCTAAAGAACTATGGAGAAAACCCCCTTCTGGTTCAGGTAGTTGTCCTTGCCATGGGGTGAGCAGATGATGGCGATATAGCTCCCACTGACTGTCCCTATACACTTCAGGACACATACACGCCTGCCAAAAACACTCCACTACCTCCTGGGGTCAGCCAACTGCACCACCCAGTCCAGCAGCACTTCCACAACCGCTATGAAAACCTCGACTGGCCCGGTGCCCACCGCTGCCCAACTGCTGGGCGACAGAGCAGAAGTCTGGAAAGGAAACCGGAGGTAGGCAACACAAGGAAGTTCTCCTCGTACGTCTCCATGGCTGTGGTTCTGGTGTCTGTCAACTCTGCAGATCAGACACCATACTGCACCATACGCATACTGCACATGAACTGCAATTGGATGCTTTTGGTCATGACACCAGATGTGGGCTCTTATTGGCTGCTGCAGGTCATGTGGCATAACAGGCCGGCTATTGGGCAAAAGACGTTTCACCAAGCTTGTTGTGTGTGTGTTGATGAACTTGCACTGTCAATCCAAGTGGCAATTAAACTGCATAGACATTCCTGTCAAAAGCACATCAGTGCACAATCAAACTCATCCACAAAATATTGCACATTTTATCACCAGAGAAGCATAGGAACAGGGGCAGGACGCCATTGCCCACTGGTTGAAACTTACTCTGATAATTTATCATCTTTGGAAAGTAAGTCTTTGCTTGGACTAAGCATGAGGCATCCTACCACCATAGAAACTCATTCCAGTGGGCAGACTGCCCTGCAAAGCCAAATAGATTTTAAGCGCCAGTGCTAGGCTGAGACACTGGGTGGTCGTTTGCGGACATTTGAACGAGGCTTAATGTGCACTCAGCCTGTGCCCTCCTAGGGTGGCACCTATCTGTGCATACGGGAGCGCAGACAACGTGCAACCCTGCTGCATCCTGCAGAATGCAAGAGTGGAAGCCCCACATGAAGTGAGAGTGTGGAATCCAAATGAGAGCGAGAGGCAAGGTCTTCTCTGCCCTGGTTTCTAAGCACTGCCCTGACGACATCAGGAGGAGATCCCAGGGGCCACACAAGTGCCTCGATCAGGCTGAGGAGATGAATATTCTATACTCAAAAGTACTTCCGTTTAAAGAGGAGTTAAGGCCCTTACAAATTCAATCATGCTCCAAAAAGCATGGAAATTGTAAGTTAAGGCTCCTGTCTTAATTTCCATGCCATGGAAGCAGTAAGATGTTGTAGAGTCTTGCATACAACTTGGGCTCCAGGCTTTGCCTTCGACTTTCAAACCCAATCCTCTTCCTCTGCAGGTTGGGGGCAACACTGAAGCTGGGGACAGTGCTATATAAATACTTAGTAAGAATTGTATATGTTTGTTGGATGCTATATTTTAGTTGTTATGATATATGCACTTTCTGGTAAGCTGGGATGGATTTACTTTGGATGCATTCAATTGAGTCCGGATTTTACTTTGTTTATACTGTTTATATATTTTGATGGTTTTTTATTATTCCAAATTAGGAGATTGTTTGTATTGCTTCTATTTTTTGTGGCCATGGCGAAAGCCTATGCCTTATTATTTATTTAATAAGAATTTAAATTTGGGTACATATTGAAATTAATAGAATGGAAATAAAATTTAAAGAAACAGCAATGAAAAATTGGAAATAAATCCGATAGTAATTCGCAGAAACCATTAAGTGGCTGTGAAAAAACTGAACTGATTCGGGGAGGGGGAAGAGGGTGTAGAAGGAGGATGGCACCAGGGAGAGAGAGCGGAATGGGTGGAACGACAGGGAGGAGCAGGGACAGGGAGCCGCAGTGAGGAACTGGGTGGAATGACGGGGAGGAGCAGGGATGGGGGGACAGCAGGGAGGAATTGGGGGGAATGAAGGTCATCCACGCCGTCATTACCTCTAGGCTTGACTACTGTAACACGCTCTACGTGGGGCTACCTTTGGCGACGGTATGGAGACTGCAGGTAGCGCAGAACGCGGTGGCCCGTCTCCTGGTGGGATTGGGCCGCTGGGAACATTACACCGGTTCTTCGGTCTCTGCACTGGCTGCCTGTAGTCTTCTGGGCCCGATTCAAGGTGTTGGTGCTCATGTATAAAGCCCTAAACGGCCTCGGCCCAACCTATTTGCGGTACCGCCTCACCCCCCGGGTTCTGGATCTGCCTCTGCATTCATCAGGGGGTGCTCTCCTGGAGGGTCTGCCGGGGGGCCACAATGGGGAGGGCCTTCTCAGTGGCCGCCCCACGGCTGTGGAACTCCCTGCCGGTGGATGTCTGTTTGGCCCCGGATCTCCCCTCATGTCGACGCTGTTGCAAGACGTGGCTGCTTCGCCTGGCTTGGGCAGGGGGGGAGAGGAGGGGGATTTTTTTTTAATACCTCCCTTTGTTGTATATTTTAAAAGTTGTTTTTAATGTTTGATACTGAGTGCTGCCCAGAGCTGCCTGTGGCAGGATGGGTGGGTTAAAAATGCTTGAAAATAAATAAATGACAGGGAGCAGCAGGGAGGAACTGGGTGGAATGACGGGGAGGAGCAGGGATAAGGGGCAGCAGGAAGGAACTGGGCGGAATGACAGGGAGGAGGAGGTATGACCCATAGCTGTTCATTTCAATTTTTATTTTCATAAAATGTATTTTCAGGTACGGACTTGCTCACTGCATTTCCCCGATTGGCAGCAACGGGTCCTTGGCGACAGGCGCACAATAAAGTATGAACACACAAGAACTACATGCAGGATGCTGTTCGCTTATTAGGCTCGTCCTGCTAAACATGAAGTGGAGGCTGCATGGACTGAACCCATATTGTTTGTTAACACCCAACAAATCTGCAATGAACTCTGCATTATGTGCATAGCAGAAGATTAGTTTCAATCACCAGGTGATCGCTGGCATGAGCCCAGACAGGAACGTGCAAGTGGGTGGAGACAGCAAGGGCTGGAATGCCACCTGGAGCGACATCCTGGAAGTAAGTAACAGCTGGGTGGGCTTCTTCTTCCCCTGGCTAACTGCAGCTGACTCACCTAGCGGGGGGGAGGGGGCTGAAGGGGGGAGCATGGAGCACCTGCCCGTTTATTAGGCTCGTCCCGCTGACCGAGGGCCGAGATGTAGCTGCACATACGGACAAGAACTACGCGCAGGAGGCTGCCCGTTTATTAGGCTCGCCCTTCTAAACATGGTATTAGGAACTGATTAAGCAGTTTTGCTATTATGAATTAACTAGGCAGTATTGGCCATGGTCAGAGACACAGGCTGCATGAGGCCTGAACAAACTCAGTGAACCAGCTAACTTGAAACATAGGCCTCAGGCTGGCACAGACAAAGGAAGCCCATAAGAAGAAGTCATAAATAACTCACTCTAGCAGGAAGACTGTATTTCCAAGGCCGTACCAACTACCCCAGATGGCCACTCTCTCTAAAAAAGAAGGTTTGTAAGAGATAGGGAGGTAACCTCAAAGGGTCAGACCGGCAATTAAGCAGTGGAGATGGATAAAAGTAAAAGTAGTTTTAATGAGATGAAGTCAGCTTATTCCTGCACCTGGAATGATCAAAGAGGGGACCTTGCAACATGTATCCCTAATAAATAAAGCTATAAAAAGGAACACCTAAACCCTTATCCTTTGTCATTGACGCTAACAGCCACTAGCATTTGCAGTGAGCTGCGTGGGTCTTTGATCCTAACCGACGCTCTCAAAGATCCAGAGACTCTCCTACCCAGCTGCCTGCTGGGCCCCCTCCACTTCTCCTCTGAACCAGCCTGCGTCTCGGACTCTGCCTCTGACACGTAAGATATCCTGGGTTATTGGGGTTTGTAACTGAGGGCACTGTCCTGTCTAGATTAACAGTGTCTATCCAATAAAATAGAGTTGTACCCATATACTTTGGCCTGTTTACTGGCAACCTTTGATCCTGTTTGGGGTAAAATGAGGCACGCCACCTCATTTATTTCCTAACAACAGGAGCTGCATGGACTTAAGGCTGCGTTCACACGAGACTCTTCTCCAGCCTGTACTCTTGTTTGCATGTTCCTTGCATCATATTCCAGTGATTGTTAATAGGCATGGCATTATGAGGGTTTTTTGTTTTTCTTGTCAGCAGGTAGACAGTGGGGAATTCACCTCTCATCTACTGCAGTTCTGATAGGTGGATTAATCCCCATCACACGTTATGAGAAATGCAGGTGACGGATTCAGAACCATTCTGGCTTAACTTTCGGGGAGTTAATGAGAATCACATCCTATCTATCCTGTGACCTAACCCTTTCACACATTTGCAAATAAAGGGGAAGGAGAAGGGGTTTTCCCCCTTGTACTAAGCATCTCCTGTGAACGCAGCCAAACAGAAAGAGAACGAAGGGCTAGTGGCTAATGCACTATATCGCATCTGAAAGAGCAGCTCTTGTGGGGACGCGAGGATCCTTCTAGATCTTTGATTGTCACGTCCTGTATTATTTGATTAATAATTTACCAGCCAAAATCCAAGAGCCTTTTGTAAACAGTCTTCACCCTAACCGCAGCTTTTCCACACACAACCCTACCTATCCTTCTGTCCCCCACGGACAATGTCCCTAATCACTCTCTGCTGGAGATGCAGGGAGAAGAAAGGAAACCCCCAACAGCAAAGAAAACTCAGGAACAAAGTGTGTGTGCGCGCAGGGGGGATCAAACCACTTTACCTCATCGATAAGTCTCGTATACGTGAGGCACAATAAAGGTATATTACAGGAAACACAAAGCCAGCTGCAGAGACAGACTTCACAGCTGCGAGCTGTTATGCCCAAGCAAAGGAAACACAGGGCTACCTTTGAAGACGGTCCAGAGGCTGCAGCTTGTCTTAACAGGGACGGGTCGCCGCGAGCACATGACACCGGTGCTCTGTTCTCTGCACCGGCTGCCGATAGTCTACCGGGCCCAATTCAAAGTGTTGGTGATCACCTTTAAAGCCCTAAACGGCTCGGGGCCTGCTTATCTGCGAGACCGCCTCAGGCCCCGGGTCATTTCGCAGACCCTGGGGTCGCCCAACCCCCACGTATCCTGGGTGGTGATGGCGGGGAGGGTGCTCTCAGTGGCTGCATCAATGATGTGGAACTCTCTCCCAACGGAGGCCCGTCTATCCCCGGACCGCCCCTCTTTCCGAAGATCGCGTAAGACCTGGTTGTTCCGCCGGGCCTTCGGGGAAGGGGTGTGCGTGTTTATTGCCTTTTAGCACTCTGCCTTTTAGTAATTCTTAATGTTTAGTTTTGTGTGCTGATTCACTGTTTTACTGATTAACTGTTGATTTTATATAGCGGTCGCCGCTCCGAGCCACCATGGTGCGGGAGGATACGGGTTAAAAGTGTACCAAATAAATAAATAAATAGGAAGAATCCAAAGAATTTCAGGCCCTAGCTCTCAGGCAGCACGTTTGCTGCCTCCGTGTGGCTCAGAGAGTCTGGGGGAAGAAGAAGCAAGCGCATGGCTTCACCTTCCCTGCTCAGGAGCCAATGCCAGGCCCTTCCCTGACACTTGGGGGAGGGGCAGGAAGAGGCCCCGGGCACAGGAGGCTAGTCCAACATATACCAATATACCGACATTAGGGCTAAAACTCAGGGCTCCAATGGCGTATTCAGTCTCATTTGACAGAGTCCTGAATGGCCGAAGTGACTACATTTCCCAGCATGCTCCCAGAGAGCTTTAGATTGAGCATGCTTGCACGAACTGCATTCAAACACACCATGACAGAGTTCACAGTGGTGACCGGTGACCGGCTCCCTTGGCTGACCCGCATTCCTTGCCCACCCCCCCTTCTGCTTCCGAGTTCCCGAGCATTCCACCAAGTTTCCAAGGAGGGGCCCGAAAACTCAGACCCAATCCTCAGAAACACTTGTGACTGTTTCTAAACTATTTGGTACACCCCCAACAGACCTATTTACCAATAAAACGGTGGCTCTTCCTACATCCGGCATTTGAAAGTGGCTCGGGGGCACAATAACTTTGGGACCCCTAGACTATGGTGATGGGGCTATAGCCACATATTATGGGATGCTCACATGCAACTGGTAGGAAAAGGTCAGAATGAGCTGGACACCGAATACTTGTTCTGTAGACTCTAGAGGAAGCTCCAATTTAAAGAGTAACTGGTCCATTTTGCCATCTTGATTCTTGTCTTCTTCTCTAGTCTAGAACATACAATAGGAGCATTAAGAAAAGTGGTTGCCTTGGTAACGTCTTGACTCAAAGGCAGACATATGGAGGGCAAAAACCAAGACCTACGTAGGACTGTGTACTGTCCTTGTATGAATGGGAAACAGTCATTTTGCCTTGTTCACCAAACAAGCCATAGGACTACAAAAGCCAGGTCAATGTTACTACAAGGGTTTCTGATATAATTAGTCTAGAGACTAAGGCTGAAACAAGAATCCATTTGATTCTTGCAAGAATCTCACAAGAATTTAAGAAACCCTAGCGCGATCTCAGGATGATCTCACAAAGGGTTCCAAGAATCTCATGAGAATCTCACTTTTAAAAAAATTCACCGCACATGCACAAAAGATCTCTGTTCGGCGTGCCCACGGGCACAGGCAGCTGGTTCTGCCAGGCCGGCTGCCCTTTTCCAAACTGCCAATCTGCCCTCACCATCTTGGAAAAGGGCAGCCCATGCACGCAGTCCTGGCAGCCATTTTGTGCATATGCAGTGAATTAAAAAAAATAATTAATTGGGCTTTTTGATTTTCTCAATTCTCATTGAGAAGTCTGATCTCAGTGAGAATTGAGAAAATATCAAGCTTAAGTTTCAGCCCAATAGGACCAAGCAGCTCAGATGATAACTTTAATAGGACCAGCTTCTGCTGGCAAGAGCAGCCAGGCTTTTGGGCTACACACGACTTCAGCTGACTCCTTGCATGTCTAAGGAAGGGTTCTGCGTAGCCCCAAAGCTTCTGCTGGCAAGAGCAGCCAGGCTTTTGGGCTACACACGACTCAGCTGACTCCTTGCATGTCTAAGGAAGGGTTCTGCGTAGCCCAAAAGCTTCTGCTGGCAAGAGTAGGCAGGCTTTCAAGCTACATATGACTCAGCTGACTCCTTGCGTGTCTAAGGAAGGGTTCTGCGTAGCCCCAAAGCTTCTGCTGGCAAGAGCAGCCAGGCTTTTGGGCTACATACGACTCAGCTGACTCCTTGCATGTCTAAGGAAGGGTTCTGCGTAGCCCCAAAGCTTCTGCTGGCAAGAGCAGCCAGGCTTTTGGGCTACACACGACTCAGCTGACTCCTTGCATGTCTAAGGAAGGGTTCTGCGTAGCCCCAAAGCTTCTGCTGGCAAGAGTAGGCAGGCTTTTGGACTACATAGAACCCTTCCTTAGACATGCAAGGAGTCAGCCGAGTTTGAAAGTCTGCATACAGAGCCTGTGAGGAAGGGTGGGATACAAATTTAAATAAATAAATAATCTCGCCAGCAGAAGCTGATCCTATAGAAGATACCGGCTTTGTGGCACAGGGAGGGGATAGCACCCAAGGCTGCAGCGTACTACTGAAATCACTAAGGGGGCTTTTAGACAAGTACCTCCCCACCCCCCCATCACGCGTGCTGCAAGGCCGCACTGGCACCCTAGGCAGCGGTGGGGAGGCACTTGCCTAAAAACACCCTCAGAGGCCAGATGCAGACACATTCCCACCAAGTCACACAAATCTCTGCAACATCTTTCTTCTCTTTCAATCTCACTTTCCCCTTCCCCGTTCCTATTCCTTCCATACTCTCAGCTCATTCTTTCTTCTAAGTTTTTCTGTAAAAACTGATTTCCTCTCCAGCTTATTTCATTTCCTCTGGTTCATCCTTTCCTTTTCTACAGACAGTTCCAGACGGCCACTCACAAGGACCCTTTATTCATGCCTGGCTGCGCCCATTTGTAGAGGGATCTCCTGGTTTTGCATAGGGTACCGCTCAACCCCCCCAGGAAGGGAACCTACTGAGATGAGTGGAACCCGCAGCCGATCCTCCTGGAGGCGATTGAAAGTGGGAAACGTGCTCCAGGTCAGAAAGCTGCCTGGGCCAGTCCCTGTCAGGGCCACCAGCAGCACTTCATACTGGAACTGAACTGTGGGCTGCTCCATGTAGGTACTTTGCTTCAGCCAAAACCCTAAAAAGGAAGCCGAGAGGAAGAATCAGCGCTGGGGACAGGACTGAAGCAAGTGAGCTCTGGCCGAGGCCGGCAGCAGCCTCGCACTCAGCAAACTAGGGGTCTGGCCAGTTCAAGTACATACAGGAAAGATGGGCAGTTCCACCCCAGTCTGGGGAGGGGGGCACAGACTGCAGGTGGGTCTCTGAAACCACATTATCCAAAGCAAGTCCTTATCCCAGCAGGGTAGAGTCTCTGGGGAGCACCCTCGCACAGCGTCCCACACAGTGGGCCCAGATTCTTACAGGGGCAGCTACTCTAGGGGAAATCCCATTGATAGCATCAGCACTTGGACACTCTGAGAAGCGCCTGCTTCAACGGAGGCAGGAAGGACCCAGGATGCGTCGGGTTGGGTAGGTTACAGCCCTGTTCTCCCCACACACCAACTGCAGGGGCTTCAACTTCTTCACCTCACTATAGCAACAAAGTAGCAGATTAGAGACGGGGCAGGGAAGGGGTCATGGGGCCGGGAAGGGGGGGGAGGTAGTGGGAGCTGGGTTCCCTGGCTCTGGGCTGTCCCACCCTGTGGCTCCAGCAGATTACGAAGCAGGACGGGGAGTTCGCTGGGGTGTGCCCCAACCCCATGGCTCCGATAGAGATGGGGGGCAGGACGGGTGTGTGTCCATCCCTGGGGGACCTGGCTCCCCACCCCATGGCTCTTGCAGGATGGGGGGACCCAGAGGGGGAGCGCCCACCCCTCTGGCTTCAATAAAGTCGGAGGGGGGGGCAGGACAGGAAAACAGGATGTGGGGAGGATTCCCCTGGGTGGGAGCAAGATGCAGGGGGGTGGGGGTGGGGATTCCCCCCCCGGGGGGAGGGAGAGCAGGATGCGGGGTGGTGGTGGGAATCCCCCCGGGGGGAGGAGCAGGATGGGGTGGTGGTGGGAATCCCCCCCGGGGGGAGGAGCAGGTGGTGGTGGGAATCCCCCTGGGGGGAGGAGCAGGGTGGTGGTGGGAATCCCCCTGGGGGGG